>LPNX011053216.1:0-50464 GCA_001517045.1 Pseudotsuga menziesii
ATCAAATATATCAGACAGTAGCTTCCGCAGCCATACTGCCTCACAACTAGCTGAACAAGCTGCAACATACTCTGCTTCAGCCGTACTCAGTGCCACACAAGATTGCTTCCTGCTAAACCAAGAGATCACACCTGATCCCATACTGAAGCAACATCCCGAAGTACTCTTCCTGTTGATGGCACTTCCTGCCCAATCTGAATCAACATAACCTTCCAGGTTAATCTTCTGATTCGCATCGTACTTGAGCCCATAATCAATTGTACCCTTCAAGTACCTCAGAATATGCTTTGCAGCTGTCAAGTGAACACTCCTCGGATCTGTCAAGTACTGGCTCAAGGTGTTCACAACAAAGCAAATGTCTGGTCTTGTGTTCGTCAGGTACATCAATGACCCAATCATCTGACGATACATCGTAGCAACAAACGACTCTGACGAAGCATCACCTAATAGCATCAAGTTCGATGCCATAGGTGTGGTCATGCAGTCCATCATCCTGAATCTCTTCAGGATCTCTACTGCATACTTCCCTTGTCCAAGGAAGATCCCATCTGTACTCTGCCACACCTCCATGCCTAGAACAATAGTGCATCGACACATAACAGGAGCATCACTGGTCTTCTGTCTTCAACCTTGAAGCAAAGGTTGAAATCCACTTTACTCTCAGTAAATCCTAGAATCATCAGTAATCTGCCCATCCTTTCATACCATGTCGAACCTCAGGATCTTCTACAATCACTCCCTCTGAAGCGGAGCATCATACTCCCTCTGTCTTCCGTACTCTATGCACTGAAACATTCTGTGCTGGAGTGACAAGTAGTATCCATCTAGGATCACTGGATACTAAGATCCTCTATCTTGAACTTCTTCAAAAGTTCATCTTGCACCCATCTGTGAGCTTGTCATCCTCTATCAACCTTGTGGCAAAGGTTAAGATATTCATCAAGCTCATCATGTATGTGTTATCTCATGGGTGTCTTCTGAACTCGTACAAAGCCTTCTTTCATTTGCACACATGATTATGCATGTCATGTAACTTCACTTCTATTAGCTGTAAATGTTTCTTTGTAGACTATGCCTTCTCTTCATGAGAAGCCTCATGCTACGAATCTTGCTTTGTATCCCACGATGTTTCCATCTACTGCATGCTGGAACTATGAACTTCTCTTCAGGTCTCGATGCTACGCCTAGACATCATTCTTCTTGAACTGATCTTCCCTTTCTTCTTGGTGGCTGGAAGGTTCTTCACCAATGATGTCACTGCACTCATCATATTATTCTTTTTCTTTGAACTGTCGTCACTTGTTCTTCAGAACAAGTCTTCATTCTTCTTTGCTTGTAGGCGATTATGTATGCGATCTTTCCTACAAGTCAAATGCAATTGTATGGTTAGAAACATTTCATAAGGAATATTTATACTGACAAACACTTATGCATAAATATATGATCATGCAACTACTTTAGCCAATACAACATTCATCCATATCTCATTGAAACTTTCTAGATGCCTTCCATCTCTACCAGGACAACATTGAGATTGTGCACTAATCCAATATGTCAGTAAAGAGGTTTCATTCTAGATAAGTAGCAATGGAGAATTTGTATCGCCCCATGAGCTACTTACCCATCACATGCATATTAGTAGTATTCTGTCATTAATGCAAACATCCTATCATGCATAATACAATAACTGAATATAAACAAATGCATAACAAAATAATATAATGAAATGACAATTGAATACTTATCTTTATTTGTTTCGAGGGTAGACTCCTTCTTGAGCCTTCAGCTTCATCGTCTTCTTCATTCATAATAGCATCGTTTCTTATCCAAAAGCTAAGGTGGATAAGAAGTTCTTCAAGAGTTGAGTTCTTCATATTCCTCATTGATTGAGGGATCTTCTTTGGATGGCGATATTTTGATCTTCAATTGCTCCCATCTTCTCTTCTCTTCTTATGATTCAAGCTTCTTCTTCTTCCCAAACTTTGCTGAAAGTAATCACTTCCTTCTGGAACATATTCCTTGAATGAATTCCACGATCCTGGGAGGCCATTCAAGGTGGCCATCATCACTTCTGCATTCTTCACTTTTTCTTTTACCGCTTCAAGTTGTTCTTGATTTGAGAGACTCTTATGACTGCATGGTCTCTGCATTCTAGATCTTCACATTCTTCAACTGGATTCTTTAGGTCATATTCTGATTTTTGTTCTTCCCTTCAAATAGCTTGAAATTTTGTTCTTCCGTTCTGCAACCCCATACTGTTGTGGATTATAAGGAGTTGACAACTCCCTCTTAATCCCTTCTTCTTTGCATAGCTCTTTGAATTCATTCGAATTGAATTATCTGATCGAATGGTCTTGATCTTCTTTTTAGTATGGTTCTTGATCAAGGCTTTGAATTCCTTGAACTTGCTGGACACTTCATCTTTGTTTTTCATAAAGTAAATCCATGTCTTTCTAGAAAAACCATCAATAAAAGAAACATAGTATGCATACCTGCTTAGTGAGTTTGATGACATTGGACCGCATACATCGGAGTGGATGATTTCTAGAATGCCTTTGGCTTTGATTTTTCTGCTAGGAAATGTCTTCTTTGGCCTTGACCAAGTTCTTCTTGTGAAAGGCTTCTAATCTCGTCTCCCTCTGAAACTGGAACCTCTATACTCAGGTAGGTGTCCAATCCAGTTTCTTCAGAGAGATCAGATACTTCCAGGCTTGGAAGTTGTCAACTTCCCCAAGCTTGTCACCAAGCTGATGTGATATATCATATTGAAATGAGAACCTCAAATGGAAATAGCAAAGGATTAGATCTTACCGATTTGAGGTGTCCGTCCTTGTCCCGGAGTTCGTTGATTTGGGGTTTGTCACAAAAACCCTAATTTTCAAAACTTGGAATATTTCAGATCTGATTGGATAAAAATATAGATCTCTTCAAATGGAGCTGTCCAATGTACTCCTTTTCTGAAAACAGTGGAGGGAAGCTCCTAGAACAGGAAGCCCTAATTTTCCAATTTCTTCTGCAGAAATGCCTGTTACTGTTTCTATGATATCTCCGAAATTACTGCTCCTATGTGTCTAAAAGTTTTCTCTAAGGTAACCCCACATGTACTTGATCCAACACCACAAGTTTCATCAAAATTGGTTTCACCATTTGGGATTTATGATCCTTTTCCCAAGGTGACCTGTTATAGGACTGTTCAGAACAGCGAAGTTGTATGGCATGCCACGTGTCACTGGTTCATCTTCTGAGTTTGATATTCAGATCACTGAAAGTAAATTCTGTGCCCTTTCCGAAACATCTTCAAGAATTCCATTTGGACCTCTGTAGCTCAAGATATTGCAGATCTCTCTAGATGTCCTGTTTAGGGATGAATTCTGGAAGAGGCTGGAACCCTAACATGGAGAGATCATATCTCCTAGAGTATAGCGAATCTGAGTCTAAGTTTGGACACAGGATTCATCAGGATTTTATATTTTTCCCCTACAGTTTTCATCTTCTGAGACGTCACCAATCTCAGAATATAGCGACTGTACCAAAACTTAGCAGTTTTAGTATTTAGGGTGTCTCCTGGCTCAGGGTCAAACTAGGGTTTGACTTTCCTGGAGTTTTACCCAACCAAATTTCTTGATCCAGGTCTCTAAACTTCGGTTTTGATGAGGAGAATAACCCTATGCTGGTCTCACTCAAAAATTCATCTTCTATAGAAATCCCTAATTTCTACATCGAAGACTGAAAATGCTCAGAATCAAATTCCACTTCGATAGAAAGATGCGCCCTAAGGAGGAGAGTTGTTCCACCTTACTTTTGCTGAAAATATATGGAGGAAGATCCATGAACTAGGAAGCCCTAGTACCTGTAGCTGCACAATGTCTTCTTCTCAGGTTAGCTCTGATACCATGTTAGTTTTTCATCACATTAAGCTAGCATTTTGAACTTAGGATCTTTTCACTAAGAGAATAACAAGCACAGCAATAAAACATAAGCACATCACAAGAGACAAGAGACACAAAGATTTTTCTTTGGGGAAATCATAAAGGAGAAAACCCCGCAACTTCCTTAGAGATAAAATCAGCACCAAAAACAGTAAGAGATCTCCCAACAACAGTGGCCTTCTAGTCCCAGTATATTTCCTCCTCCACAAGTGTGCCTCACTTAAGAGAGTGAATGATGTGTTTCACACTGTAATAAATAGAGAGACTCTCACTCTCTATTTATATTCATCCGTTCACTTGAATTGCCTTTTCACACGTAGGCTCAACCTAATAATTACTACTCGAGCCTACACCTTAATTAGTGTATAATAACTCAAGTGCCCCGAAACTGTGGGGACTTACCTAATGACTTGATTACATTATTAATCCTCCCGATCGGAACATCGGGGCATGACCACATGACTCAAATACATAATAGAAACATCCCGAAATAAAAATCGGGTTACAATACATAAGATACATAGAAGAATACATTCCGAAGTTACATATACATCAACAAAACACAATCATATGAAACAATCACATAACATGCTGATTTTACGTGGTTCACTTTTAGGGTAGAAGCTACATCCACAGAACTGTGTTTATTATATCTTGAGAGGGTACACAGTTCTGCTGCAACCTACTATGCATCTAGAGATCTTCTGGGTAACTCCGCACTCACTGCCGGGAGCACTTCCCTCTTAGATCTCTTCTCTACTCTATATTGCCTTCTTACAATATACTCTTCCTCTCTCTCTCTCTCTCTATCAATCCCTGCGGATTGTTACATGCATACTCCTAGAGTCAGCTACTGGTTACAGTAAGATAAATATAGACTGAATAACAGAACCAGAGCTTGACTCTATTACAATACAAACTAACTATGGGCTAACAGACTATTTGACTCTCAATGTCTGAATAGCTGACTAGCTAACTGGCTAACCTTTTACAATACAAAATACATCCCTTATATAGGCGGCCCGGAGGTCTCACCATTACAACATTGTGGGCCTGTCCCAACAGTAACCCAAAAACCCTAACTAGTGACAGTCGGCTTATCTGTACTTGAGATGCCTCTTTTCGTCACACCATAGCTTCCTGCAGTCTTCCATGCTTCCCGGTGCTGACCATAGGTACCGGCACCGCTTCACTTTTCTGTCCTTTGTCTTCAATACCTCGGCCTGCTGCTCCTTTTCTATTTATGAGGGTAGCTGAGCCCTCTTGTCTTCATTGCTGCCTTAAGTGTAGTGGTTGATCTTTCTCCTCTCAGCCGCTCAGGTACTGTTACCTTTGACTTACTCGTTCCGAAACAACAGCTTTTCCTATAGTTGCGGGACCCTACTCCAACAGTACATTTCTTGGTGACCTCCATATATGAAGGTTTCTGAAACTAGGGTTTTGCTATATAGGGGACAATGCAGTTACACCAATGAGGGCCAAACTTGGAAACCCACGAATGGTGTGGATGTGGTTGGCATTGCCATGTTTTCCATGCCCAAACATGCTAGCAAGAGTTGATGGAATTCAAAATTGTGGCTCCGTGAGGTTTTTTGCACACCGGGCACAAGTCCACCAAGTGTCCCTAAACAATATCTGGAGGTGACCTACAACTTGCCATAGATTAGTGATAGGGTATTCAATAGATGAATAGTCGATTTAGTTGGATTCGTCGTGTGGGATTTTAGCTAGGGGGGCCCCTCCCTCACCTTCCCAATTCCCGGTGACCACCGTATACGGTGGTTTCTAAAACTAGGGTTTCGCTTAGTAGGGGAGAATGCATTTCACACCAACGAGGGCCAAAATTGGAAAGCCATAGATGGTGGGATGCAGTTGGCGCTGCCATATTTCCCATGCCCAACCAAACATGCTATCAGGAGTTGATGGAATTCAAAATTGAAGCTCCATGAGGTTTTTTGAGCACCGAGGACATGTCCACCAAGTGTCCCTAAACGGTATTTGGAGGTGACTTGCAACTCACCATAGATCGATGATTAGGCCTCCGATCGACAAACTGTCAATTCCATTGGATTTGTGATGTGGGATTCTAGCTAGGGGGTGCCTCTCCTGCCTTTCCATTTCCCAGGTTTCTGAAAATAGGGTTTCACTCAGTAGGGGACAATGCATTTCATGCCAGTGAGGGAAAAACTTGGAAATCCATAGATGGTGGGATGTGGTTGGTGTTGCCATATTTACCATGCCAAAACACACTAGCAGGAGTTGACAAAATTCATAATTGTGGCTCCGTGCGGTTTTTTGCGCACCGGGCACAAGTCCACCAACTGTCCCTGAACTGTATCTAGAGGTGACCTGCAAGTCACCATAGATCAATGCTCGGGCCTCCGATAGATGAACCGTCGATTTCGTTGTATTCATGACATGGGATTTTATCTAGGGGGGGCCCTCTCCCGCTTGTCCATTTCCCGATGATCACCATATGTGGTGGTTTCTAAAACTAGGGTTTCGCTCAGTAGGGGACAATGAATTTCACGCTAACGAGGGCCAAACTTGGAAAGCCATGGATGGTGGGATGCGGTTGGTGTTTCCATATTTTCCATGCCCAAACATGCTAGTAGGACTTAACGAAATTCAAATTTGTGGCTCCGGGATGTTTTCTACGCACCAAGCACAAGTCCACCAAGTGTCCCTAAACCGTATCTGGAGGTGACCTACAACTCGCCATGGATCGATGCTTGGGTTTCGATCGACAAACCTTCAATTCCATTGGATTCATGAAATGGTATTTTAGCTAGGGGGGCCTCTCTCACTGGTCCATTTCCCGATGACCTCCATATATGGTGGTTTCTAAAACTAGGGTTTTGCTCAGTAGGGGACAATGCATTTCACACTAACAAGGGCCAAACTTGGACAATGCATTTCATGCCAATGAGGGCCAAACTTGGAAAACCATATCCCTAACTAGGGTTTACTGTTTAACATGCATGGCCCATAACCATAACGCTACCAGGAAAACCCTAATCCTAACCATAATCTTATCTTACTGTCACAACTCAAATCAGAATCAATCCAATGTCCAACTCAACTTTTTCAAATTCGGTGGACTTATGCATCAAATCATGTTGATTCACGAAGTTGGTTCTCGGTCTTTGGATTCTATTGGAGTTCCTTTAATGTTGAGTGATTAGTCATTGTGTGCATGAGGTTTGTTGAATAGTGTTGTTGGTCGTTGATTAAATGTGAAGCATGTATTGCACTTAGTTTTATAAAATTACACTTGAGCATTGACTTAACTTGTAATTTAGTCATCCAAACTCACAATTTTGAATTGGATATATCCAATTGGTGTGCATGTAGTGAGTTCATTGAAACCTTGAAATACATTGTATTTCATTTATATTTATTAAATTACATGAGCAATAACTTTGACTTTACTTGTAATGATCATCCAAAATCACAATTTCTAATTAGATATCCAATTAGTGTGCATGTACTGAGATCATTGAAACCTTTAAATATAATAGTTTGTTCTTTTGACATAGTGCATTCATAAGTAATAGATAATCCACACAAATCAATACTCTATATTGACACAAGAACGTATGGAAACCAAAGAACAAATTCAAAGTGAAATGTATCATTCATTTATAACTTAAATGTCAATGTACATGTCTCCAAAAGTACATATATTTCTAAAAGTATCCAAACGTACATGTATATCCAAAAGTAACCAGAAGTACATGTCTCCAAAACTATCCAAGACTATCCAAGCCACATGTACATGTATCCAAAACTATCCAAAACTATCCAAGCCACATGCACATGTATCGAAATGTACATATCTCATAAGACACATCAAAACTCAAGCTTTATGTTGTTCTTTCTTGACGTTGATCCTCTAGGCAAAACTCTAGGACTAGTGTGCATCTCTGGATCCTACAAATTAAATATCAATTGTTAAATTCAACTAACTATGTACTAATACATTAGCTCAATAAAATACTAGATCTAAATTAACTCAACAATTATCAACATGTGCATGGACATTACATGAAACAATTGGTCATTAATGGACATCTCACCTTAGCGAGAGACCGTGACAAAGGGGATTGTGTTCCTTGTGTAGCAGATGGAGTTGTTGGTTAAACATAAAGGATGGTCACATCCATGGTCAAACCAGAGGGGGCAAGAACTGGTGGTGGTGGTGGTGGCTACAATCACCAAATGTTGAAATAGTTAGACATGTGCATGAATAAACAATAGACAACAATAACAGACTATGTCTAGATCATGTTCAAATACTTGTACCTCTGTGTGGCTTGTTTTTATTGTAGATGCCACATTGACTGTTGCATCAATAACTCCTGTTGCTAGTGGCTACAATTACCAAATGATGAAATAGTTAGACATGCATGAATAAACATACGCCAACAATAATAAACTATGTAATGATCATGTTGAAATAGTTGTACCTCTGTGTGACTTGTTGCCATTGTAGATGTAGCACTGACTGTTGCATCAACCATCCCTATGGGGTTTTCAATAGTAAACTCTATCTCCTGATGTAAACTCTGTCTCCTGATGCAGTAAACATGCAAATCAAACATTAACAAAAAAATTTATGCACTGGATTTCAAGTTAACCAAGAAATATCATCGAAGGATATACATTCCCATGGTATCACTAGCTCCATGGTCGTGGACAACTGGACTCTTGCTAGGAGTATGCTCCCTCATACACACATGACCCTTGTTCACATATGGCCTATGAGGAGATACAACTCTAGGAAATGGTCTAGGTGTTTTGGTTGGTGCCTATAGTCAACAAGTTCATGTAGTGAGACATGCATGATTCAACGAACATACATGTATTTAAAAAATGACATTTTTAAAATGTTTACCTCGGTGTGAGATAAGGAAATGAGTGCTATATGAATCTCTCCACCAACCAAGGGATTAGTGGATGGAATTCCATGCCCAGATATTTCCTCGATCGATATGACCATGGATTCTACCTCCATCACTGCTTTCCCTTGTGAAGGATATGGCATCTGCAAGTTTAATAATTGTAAATATTACACCATAGATATTATTAGTGAACTAACATGTACAGTATGTGGAAATTTAGAAATTAACAAGTATTAAAAAATGACATTTTTAAAATGTTTACCTCGGTGTGAGATACGGCAATGGGTGCTATATGAATCTCTCCACTGACCAAGGGATCAATGGATGGAATGTCCTGCCCAGATGTTTCCTCGGTCAATACGACCATGGATTCTACCTCCATCACTGTTTCCCCCCGTGAAGGATCTGGCATCTACAAGTTTAATAATTTTAAATATTAGACTGTAGATAGAATTAGTGAACTAACATGTAAAGTATGTGTAAATTAACAAACTAACAAGTACTAAAAAACTGAAATTTTAAAATGTTTACCTCGGTGTGAGATACGGCAATGGGTGCTATATGAATCTCTCCACCAACCAAGGCATCATTGGATGGAATGTCATGCCCCTCTATAGAGTGTGGAACATGGAACTTTGGGGCATCGCTACCAGCATAAAGCATCAACGGCAAGTTCACAAAATTAATATATTAGTTCAAACTATACATATGTGTACAAAGAGGAAAATAAATGAATAATTTATTACAATTAACCATATACATACATCACTAAAAAAACCACTGAAGACAACATCTGAGGAAAGACCATAGCAGGGATGACCAGACGATGTACACTCGTGAGGTTCAAAAGTAGGCTGGGGATGTGATGATGGTGCTGCACTAGTAGATGGTCCTGCACTAGATGGGGGTACTGCACTAGTGGGTGGTATTGCACTAGAAGATGGTCCCGCAATGTGACGACCTAGTATATGTACCACACCAGGGACAAATGTCCCTTCCTCACCCATATGTTGAACCATAGTGCCATGAAGAAAAAATTCCCATGCCAAACTCAAATCTGCATCATGTGTATGTGGAATAACACGATGTACAGGTGGGACATCTGGCCCAGGAAATTGCTTGCGAGGTGCAGGGATCGGGCAATCAAGGTCTCGAAGCCTGGCATTGGGTCAGTTTTGGGGAATCCCCCCACCGATCCCCTAAAACTACAATACATCAAAATATTTTACGTGTTTACCCAACACAAACTCTGCATACATCTTCCAAAAGAGATACAGGGGGATTTCCTTGTTGTTATGTGGCGGCATATCAAAAACCATTATACCATTTGTCCATCCAGTTATCAACAAATGGATGAAATGTGAACCACTCAATAGATATATGAGGCCTATTCGCATTTGGGATTTCCCCTATGCGAGGGTCCCTAAACAATGAAAATATATGCTCTTTGGTAATTTTCAACTTTTTTATTGCATTGTAGTCAAGGCCGTCAGCGTACTCTTGTCTTTTTCTTTCTCTATATGATGTAATATCATATAATATGTTTCTTGACAATGAAATAGTCTCATCAATTGCATCCAAAGTGGATGCAAGTGAACGACGAATCCTATCACCACCAATAAAGGCAGTAATAAGTCCTCTCAAGTGGGCAGGCTCAATTAGTATTTTAGCTTTTGTGTCCATAGCTGCAACTGCAATAAAAACATCAATAAGAAAATCATTAGAAACATATACATGGTATATAATGACATCTCTTCAAAATTGAAAATATAAATTAAATCAAACTCAAGTAAGCAATTTAATGGCATTCACTTACATACATTTAAAACATAAAATTAAGCTCATTTAACAATTAAATAGTAAGTTTCGTTCAACTTATTTCTAGAAGTTAAGGCACTTCTTAACCCTCATTGGTGACTTTTCCATGCACACTTGGGTTTAAACTTCTTTGAATTTAGGAGTGCTATTTTGACATGTTTTGGCCTTTACGTCCCTTGGATATGTAAAAGAAAGGGGCAATGGACTATTATTACATGTGAGGCAAGAAAAGGGGTGATACAGGGATGCCACCATATCCTCTAAATATAATTGAGTTGATCATGGTTGGGAACACTCTCATGACGCACTCTAGGTAGTTCATGGATGTTCACCATTTCCATTGTTGTATAAACATGGAAACCAACCAAAAGTTACATGGAAAAATGGAGAATTTGTGGACTGGACTATAATTGGCTATAAATGAGCTTAGAGACTCGACATGTAGAAATATATTACCCATTGTTTTTGCTATTTTAAAAAATGGTTGATAAACCTAGTGATGCAGGGGCATAGATTGTTTAAGTAAAGTCATTTATGTCTTTGCTAGGTTAAGGGATCTTAAGGAGACCTAGGGTTTCACATGTTTCTAAATTGCTTTATTATGTTTATAGGATAAAAGAAGCAGAATTCAAGTTCCATTTAGTTTAGGTGATAACCTTTAATTAATTAGCACTAGTCCCCCGATGAATATCAGGGTCGTATGGGGGTGTCAGGACGTGTTGACTTGTAATTTGATATCACAGTGAGAAGGTTCGTATATTTCAACTTTTTTTGTCATTACGATAAGGCCAGGGGAACAGAGGGTAAGTCATATGCACAAAACAAGAGAAAAGTCCCGAGGAAGGTATAATTAAAACACAAATGAGGTGGGTGCTATAACCAAGAAGTGCACATATTTTAGTGGAAAAATGGTGGTGGCTGGAGGAAGGAATAAAACTAGTTATAGTTACTAGTTTTAACTCTATGTTTATATATATATTGTTGATTTTAAATAATAAATTGTTTTATGTTTCAAAGGGCAGGCCCGAGAGGCACTTTGTTAATGTTTTTTGGCATTTAGTTGAGGGTGCTTAACTAAGAGGCAATGTATAACTACATACACTTGTGATGAAATTTTGATTATGTTCATGGACAAATGATTGTGATGAAATTTTGAGAAACCAATTTACTAATTTTTTATGCATTTTTTCTATTCATACTGTGCACATGCATTTCATCTTGTTATGGCCATTTATGATGAAACTTATTCAATTAGTATCATGGGGAAATGCCCTTTGAGGGTTGGAAATTTGGGTTTCAGGTGGATGGATACATTGTATAAAGGGAAGAGTTCTAAATTTTTTGATTTTTTTGTTGCATTAAGAATTTTTGAGTTCTTGAAAATGAATCCATTGTAATTATTCATTCATCTTGGTTGATGGACATGTGAATTTAATTAGTGACTCAGTTATTTCCAATTTGCTAAATAATACAAAATTTGGTTGTTTTACACTATTAAAAAACAATATTCTAGGTTTAGAATTGACAAAAAAGAATGCTATGGGTGATTGAGTTACCTGATTAGATGATAATTTACCGGTGGATTTTTCTACCCTCCTACTAAATCGGCTCCTCCAACAATCCACAACACCCAATTCACTCCAAAACGCTCCAATTCACTGCCGATTTCGTGTTCCTGATGGGTAGAATAGGTCGCAGGTTTCGGGACTGTCTATATAAATTAATTTTAGTTTTACAAATCGTGTATGCATTTTATAACTAGATATCACGTACACGTTTTGTAGTTATATAAAGCGTACACGATATGGTTTCCTATCCTACATGTCCCATGACATGTGAGACTCGGGTTGAACCATATCAAGTGCTATGTAGCAGAAACGCGTTGCATTTTTTAGTAATGTGATCGTGTTTTTGAAAACTAGGATTGCATCGAAAAGGTCTCTCATCTTCTTGCACTAACCCTTTAGCATAAGATCACTTGGTATGAATAGTATAATTATATGACCACATCAATAGACAAATCTCCTTAATATAATTTTTACCAAAGATAATTACTGTGATAGATAAAAGTGGGAAAATATGGATATAAGAAAAAAATATGATATTGTGAAAAACATTATCTATTATCTATCAATTTTATACTTTGGAGATTTTCTAAGGGTCTTCATCTTCATTGTTTTCTAGGGTTTCTCCTACGGTACATCCTATATTATGTGTGAATAATTATGTGTAAGATGAATGATTAATTAATTTCAAGTGCTCAGTATTTTCAAAATTAAAGATTAAAGATAAAATCTCAACATAAAATCTTTAATGGGTCCATCTTTAATGTGAGAAATTTGATGGCTATTCAAAACCATCAACTACAAGTTTACAAGTTTTGTGCATCATAAAAATATTTATTAGATATATCATAAATATTTATACAAAGAAATTTACATGAATTTTTTATGCACAATGGGAAAAACACTATTTTCCATCTATATCAATATGAACCATTTTAACTTTATACCGGAAATCCAAATTGCCGAACATACAACCTTAACCCAAAACTTATGATTCTTTGTTATGCTGTAATAGGTTTTGACCCAAAATAACCCTACAGAGGCAATTAAAACTTTGATTTTCTTTCCTGTAAAAATAGGTTCCTTCCCAAACAACTCCAGTGTTTCAACGTTTTCTATTATACCACTGTGTAACATCCCCATACACCTCAGTGGTCCTTTAAGGAGATGTGAAAACTTACCTTGCGCTATTTCTTATCTTGATACTAAAGCGAAATTTAAAATTCCGATCATCACATCTGAATTCCAACTTCATATTTCTCCTTCGATGATTTAATTCTTCCTAACTCTTGAATCCAGGAATTATACTCTGTACTTTGGGAGTCGAAGATCAGCACTGCGTAGTGGTCTCCCAGCCAAAACAATTTTAACGTCCTGAGTCGGATGCTACTATCATCGAAAGTTGAAAGTCGAAACTGTTACATGAATTCCAACCAACCCGTCCCCGAGCTTCTCAACTCCAACGCTTTCGACGTCGAAAGTCAAAATCCGGGAACATCAACTACACCCTGCCATCTTACCTCTAATGTCGATATCACTGTCGATTAACCCAATTGGTACTATGGATTCGACATGACACAACCACCTTTTCACCAATCTCATGTCGTTTCTGATGTCGATACATCAGAGTTGGTACCATTTCAACATACACTTCGCCATCTTGCATGCCGACCCAAATGTTGGCCTTCCGGCTTCAATACATCAGCCCATCTGCAACTACCGACTATTCAACACTTAGCCAAATTTTACATCTGCATTATTCCTTGGCCCTACTACTTGACCCTAGAAACTTGATGCTAGTCCTCCTTCTTTGGACGATTTTGACTCTGTAAACTCTTACAGGCTGCCTCTAATGCGACAAATACTTTTGTACCATCTCAATGAAGAATTATGGTGTGCACACTTTCTTTTTCCATCCCTATCATGCCTCTACATAGTTCATATGGTTATGCAATGCAATTATTCAAGAAAAATTGACATATTATAACCTATCCATTGATCTAGTTAATGTAAATACAGTCATTTTAACATAGACATAACAACAATAAATCATGCACAAAGATGACCTTGTTTATAGCTCTGGACAATCATTTCACTAAATCATTTAAGCCATACAATTGAATTCATCTTCCATACACACTTAACCATTTCTATATGAACAAGTTAAGAATTCATACACAATAAATTGGACATTCCAAAACACACAACATAATACTTATCTTTCACTTGAATTGTTCCATCAACTCGCAATGTGGGTGCAACGTTTCACCCAATTGTAGGTCTCTGTCCATCTTATAGTATTTCAGTTGAGAGAGCACCCCTGAGTTCGTTTATGGTATCCACTATATAGGAGCTAAATCAAATCACTCACATCCCTACAAATTTATTTATGCTAAGCTAGTGAGCCTAACCACAAAGCTACAAGAATCTCACTAAGTTTAGATAGTCCTACACCCACAATACCTACCACACAAAACACAAGGAAGGTTGTCTTCATTGCTACACAGTCCCTGAAGTTCCCCTTCCCTCCAATGATATTCAGGGTGGGCATAGAAACGTTTTGGCTGCCAACTCTTAGAGATTACCAACTTCATTCATTTATCAAGCCATTTCATCTCTGACTCTCCCTAACTTTCAATTTCTATGGCCTTACACTTCCAGGCCACACTGGGTTTATCCACATGACTCAATTCATAGGCTATTCACCAATTTCCACTCCGGTTTCTCCCGCTACTGTCGAGATAATGTACATGATTAACGTGAGCTATGATGGGCATGCTTTATTTCTACCTTATGCACATAGCTCAGATGGTGTGTGTGTGTGTGAGAGAGAGAGAGAGAGAGAGAGAATGAGGACACGTTTTTCCTCCGAGATGATGGAATGCAATTTCATGAGGAACTTGACTTCTAGGTTAAGTAATATGACTCTTGTCATGACCCATACAACACTCTTTTTACAAGCGTCATTAAAACCTAAATTGATTTCTTAGCTACTTTTTACAACAAAATTAAAGAAAGTTAAGAGATTTAACTTTGGAAGATACTGCCCATTTATGGCATAGGGGTTCTCAAGGTGACATTTGGAAATATTGGATTGGATCCCACAACCCCCTCACCTCTTCCTAGTGGATATTATAGCCCTTCATTCTTGTTTCCTCCATAGCTAACCTTGAATATTTTATTTTCATTATAAGTTTTTACATGATTTACATTCTCCATGGCTTACGATTTCATGGCTTGCTAACATAAATTACTTGCCTTTATAAACATCCCATTCACTAATGGGGCCTTAGGTTGAGCTCCATAGTGGGAATTATGCATTGCATGTATACAATATTCACATATTAAGCCAATCTTTACATCAGGGGTCAAAATGGAACATTACAATTTTTTTTAGGGTGAAATCCAAATTGGGCAGCGTTTAAATTGCATTTTTGAATGCATAAATGGATTTAGCACCCTTAAATACCCCATGACACCTAGATTATGCAATTTCTATGGCTAATATATGTGATTCTAACATTTTTTTTTATAGAATCCTAATTGGGCTCGAATAAAACATAACATAAATAATTGGCTATAGAAATTTTTCATTCACCAATAAGGTAGTATTGACCATATATTATTGCATATTGATACATTTAAACATATTTTTTCTTATTCTTGTTTTAGACTAATTATTTTATAGAAAATCGCAAATGATGTAGTATTGAGCATATATTATTACATAATGATACATTTAAACATATGTTTTCTCATATATTATTGCATAATGATTAATTTAAACATATTTTTTCTTCTTATTTTAGATTTATTTTAGATTAATTATTTTATAGTCTTTTCCTAAAAAATAATTTCCTATCAAAATTTTCCCATATATAATTTTATTAGAAAGTCTAACCTAATAAGTAAAGCTTGTAACATTTACATAAATTACTAACCAAATTTATAAATAAAATAAATTTCAAATTATTTATAATTATTTTTAATATATATATATTTAATTATTAACTATTTAAATTTAAATTTCCTTTTCGTAAATTTCTTAATCTCTAAAACGTAAGTATAATAAAAATTTTAATAATTTAGAAGCTCAATTCCCAAATTAAACCCATACCTTATGGCCAATAATACGTTTTTACAACTATATCAATTACTCAATCAATTAATTATTTAATAAATTAACTCGTTATTAAATCAATATTTATTGAGTTAACCATTTTTCAATAAATAATTAATTATTATAAAAATTATTTATTATTACATATTTATTTAACAATTACTTGATATCAATTACATAATTATAAAATTAATATTTCATTAAAAAAAACTTTAATAGTAAACAAAATCACTCTTAATTCCTCTCACACAAATTTATTAAGGATATCTCAAACATAACTCATGTTGTTGTGTATTTCCATTTCCATCAATATATTCATCATTTCCCAATATTATTAAAAACATTCTAATATATTAAAAACATTTTAACTTTCTTGTTTATCGAGAAATATNAATTAAGAAATAAAAAAAAGGTTAGTCAAATAGCATAATTAAAATTATTAAAAATATTAAGAAATTATTAAGAAATCAAAGAAGATATCACTTATATATTATTTATATATTATTGTTAATATTAAAAATATTATTACATTTACATTTAAAATGTTTTAAAACATTTTTTGACATAACAAATTTATTAGAAAATCAAAAAAAGATTACCTACATAATGATAATATTAAAAATATTAATAAATTTAAATTTAAAAGTGATTAAAAAAAATAGACATAATAAAATTTTTAGGAAGTCGAGGAAGAAGTCACTTACATAATTTTCATAATATTAAAATTTTATTACATTTAAATTTAAATTTACGGAGAAGTTGTCATATGATAAATAATTAGATGATAAAAGTAGAATATTATGAGAGGGTAATCAACCTTCGACTTTGTTAAAATAAAAATAAATTCTCACAAATTTTATAGTAAAAGTAGACATTAGGCAATTCCTAGAACCCCATGAAAGTAAAGCATTTGTCATCTATGTCACACTAAGAGGATTGCAGATCTAAAACACTTTCATAATTTTAAAATATTTGTTACAATATTCCTCTTCCAAACGCCTTAACTCATTACAACTATGAGGATTTAGAAATGTTTCGCTTAAAAAATTTCAAACACAAATTTTGTTTTAAATAAAACTAAGGTATTCTTTACATTTTCAAGCTTCAATAAACTAAATTTGGTTCCATTGAATGTTAATAGCCACCACCATTATCATCATTTTCTTCTTTGAAAAACCTTTATAGCCTTCTTTTTTTTCTAGAGATGAAAAAACTTATCACAACTGAGTTGTCAAACTAGCATTGAGGACATCCAACACTAGTTGCTATCCATAAATATGAATTGACTAATTACCATTATTCAAACAATACCGCACCACCTAAATAACTCACTCATGCTTTTTAAGAACAAAGATTTCTATTTCTATGAAATACCTTTAGGTCTTGATAATTAACTTATATTTTTAAATATAAAAAAATAAATTCTTAACCAATTAAAAATATTTTTAAATCTTACTTCAAAACTAAACTTATACTATCTATTTTCATTAAATTTCATGTTATTTTAAAAATATTTGCCAAACTTATATAATACAAACTCACTTATATGTTATATTGTTTTTGGATTATCTAGTAAAAAAAATGGCAAATTCTATGAGCAAGATTCCATGTTTTGTGTATATTTTATTTTGGTTTTTAATACCATTTCAAATCCATACATTTAAGAAATAATATGATGGATTTTAGTGGAAGTAATTATAACACCCCACTTACATCAATATACAAAATAAAGTTATCATCAATCCAAAAACACACCTTATTTTAATAAAATATAATATATTTTAGAATAATTATTTATTTATTATAAAAATGAAAAATATAAAAAAAATATACAATATGTTATATTAATATTTTACTTTTATAATTAAAAATTTGTTTTTTATTCTTACCCTTCTTTATTTTATCCTCTTTCTTTCTTCGAGACAGTAACGTTAAAAATACTTGACTTGGATTCCTATGTTAAAAAAATTGTATTCTTTGTTGTTTCGTAAGATTATATTAATGCCGCAATTTTTATATTTAGGTTAAAATACTTAACATGGGATTCTTTACGTAATATTAGTGTTTTCACTTTGCTTTTTCTTAAAAACTATATGAGTAAGGTGTCTCTGTTTATAACGGGTGCGATGCGAAGCTTATGTTGGAGATGCTTTTATTATTATTGTTATCCATAATCCGCATAGGACATAAAAAGGAAAATATATATCGTTCAAGACAACTAGATGTGGCATCCAAGATTCAAAGCATTCCAACAAGGTAATAGTTTTCCAAAAAATATATCCATGCACATTCAAAGTAATTCATGCCAGACTGATAAGTTGAAGGGACAACTAACAAAAATATGATCAACAAACTCAACTTCTACCTTTCAAAGGATACATTTATTTAGGTCATTCCAACCTCTTTTTAACCACTGCCCCATGTGAGAAATCTGTTGGATAGTGAAATATAGGAATTTTGTTTAACTTTTGGAGTACATGCTAGCTTCATCAACTTCCACCACCGCTAGATAAATCTTGCATGATAAATTATTCATATCCCAGATATGCAACATGATTACTTATATATTTGTTCTAGCTCTATAGGATCTCGTCATCATGATTTTGAAGAAAAGTTTCATTGTTATTTAACAATGAAATATAGTTTTTCAATTTAGCTACTAAGTTTCCTTATAGATTCATAGAATCATTTTCCTTCCAAATTTTAAATCGGTCGTTTGGGGTCCCTTGTATAGAAACATCTGCTAACCTTTAAACTGATTGTCCTTGAATTTCCTCTTTCAACTCTCTTGACAATTTGAAACTACTAGTACAACAAACCCTAGGATATCACTCTAATTTGAGCTTGTTTCCTCTTCCAACTTTGATATAACCCACTTACCAATAATTGGAAAATATCTTACCAAATCCTTCCATACAATAGAATCTCCCTTGACATATTTAAAATCATCATA
The DNA here is from genome assembly GCA_001517045.1 of Pseudotsuga menziesii. Lineage (NCBI taxonomy): Eukaryota > Viridiplantae > Streptophyta > Pinopsida > Pinales > Pinaceae > Pseudotsuga > Pseudotsuga menziesii. The sequence continues at coordinate 19,290 of LPNX011053216.1, forward strand.
TTTTGGTCCCCTGTGTTCTAATGATCTATATCTAAGATATTTTGAACTCGTGGATTTTATCCATAGAACTTCATTAAGAAAATTCCTCCACAAAATTTTAGTAGCCAATGCATGACTAAAAACATATATTATCTTCAAGCCACATCCTCCCAAGTCTTTTGGCCTTGTTAATTTTGACATCTCACCAAGGGTATACCATTTATAGGATTCCTCCCTAATCAAATAAAGTTGAATTATTTTTTCTAATATTTTCAATGGTTCCTTTTGGAATATGACAAATATATAACCAATATATTGGTTTAATTTCCATAATTGAATTTACCATTATCAACATACCTCTACATGTTAATAATCTATGAAACCAACAAATGATCCTAGATATTTTATTTTAAATCTATAGCCACCAAAATCAGTGAACCTCTACATGATAACCATCTATGACACCAACAAATGATCTTAGCGTCAATTTTACTATAAATCCATAGCCAATCAATATACCTTTAGTCATTTCATTTGATATTAAACCTAAAATACTTCATGCCCTAGTTAATAAGTCTAAAAGGAAGAAAGAGGATCTATGAAATTTGACTTTCTAGATCTAGTCCTAAACCATTGTAAAGCATGTAAAATTTATTAGAGTCTACCTCCATTCTAGTTGTGCTACAATTAATTATTAGGATATGTTTACTTCTTTATTACAAAAGAGTATGATATCATAGACAAGCAAAAGGTTGGAAAGAGACACAATTCATGTCTCTTCGATACCTCTAGTAAAACCCTCCCTTTTAGTTTCTTCAATTAACCTACTCAACCCTTCAACAACTACAAGAAACAAGAAAAAGGATAAGAGATAACTTTGTATAATGCCCCTTGATGAATTAAAAAATCTTGTAGGGGAACCATTTGTTAGGAAAAAAAAGGAAGTTGAAGTTACACATCCCATGATACAATTGAGAGATTGAAAGTTCATGCTTGTTTTCAATAATGTAAGACTAAAATACAACAATTAACCTTAACACTGTCCTTATCTAAATAAATATTCATCACTATTGTTGTGTTCTTCTCTATTTGATAAAGGGGAAACCCTTTTATATAGATCCCACAACATCATGAATAGTTTATTGAAGAGAAACTTAAATTTCTCTTTTGATATCACCTTGGATAACATCCTATTTTTTTGTCAGTGTTTCACACCAACCAATTCCAAAAGGAACCTACTAAGGGTTGTGAAAACCTTAGTAAAGTTTCCAATTAGAAAAACAAAAACAAGCAAAACAAAAATGGAAACCTAACTAACATGCAAAAAAATCTACGCATTCTTCATCGATAAACACATAAGAGATAGTATTATACAAAGAATAAAGAATGTGAGTTTATAATCAATGAAATAACAAGAGTGAGAATCACCTCTTAGTTACAGTGGGAGGACCCCCTACAATAGTTGGAGGGAGGGTCTACTTGGTATCCTTACAGTTTGTGATTCTTCAACCACATATTATGATGGGGATCTCCAATAGGTGACATAGGAGAAAGGAGATCTTGAGTATCACTAGCTCCATATTTGGGTTTAAATTTGGAAAAGTGAAAACTTGAGTAGATAAGTGGATAGAGAGTGTATGTGTGTGTAATGGATGATGGTTTTGAATATTGTAACTTCAAAGGATATTCTAAATGTATTTTACTGATGTAACCCAAGCGAGATGTTATTATTCCTTTGGCAAAGTGTTACTATTGTATTTGGTCATCATAGATTCATGAGGTAAAGCCTCCATTGTAAGTTGGGTAATTAGTACCCTAATGAATAATATAATATGTTGTTTTGATACTTCCTAGGTGAAGTCAACCTAGATAGTTTAGTGGGGCCAACTTGATTAGGGTAAAAGTCAGTTGGCTCACTGTGTATAAATAGAAGAGTTGTGGTTCTTATTTGGACACACAGACTCTCACTTGTGTAGAGCATAGGAGAGATAGGGAGATAGAGATAGAACAACAAGAGGAGGATACATATTTTTGGGGTTATATCTTATACATCTTATAGAGAGGAAGTTTTGTTGGGTTTTCTTCCCCTTGAGGGTTTCCTAGGATAAGTACTGTGTCTATCTTGTGATTGTGCTTCTATCGGTGATTTTAGATATGTTGATGCTATGATTTTTTGAATTGAATAGTAATGAATCTAGTTTAGCATATGAGATATTAACATGGTATCATATATAACCTAATTAGGACAAATTTCTCAAGGTGAAACTCCCTCTCCCTCCTCTCCGAAATAAATTACAGTTTATGCAAATTTTGGAATTTGGAAGATCTGCTTACATAGAAATTTGCACCTCCCTAGAGTGCATATATTAATCCCATAATTGATATTTTTGGGTGGTTGAATCTCTGGGAAAGCCAGACCCTAGTTTGGTAGCGAACCAGAAAATTGCAGTGAAACTGAACCAAAAGTTCTGTCGTGTTGCAACCTCGCAAGTAGGATTTGAAGACTGAAGATTTAGGATATCTAGAAAGCAGTTGGATCAACCAACATGCCTCCCTCAAGTGCATCTACTAGTAATCTGAACTTTTGAATCTAAGAATTTTCAATTTCTATTGACCGACTATATAGGATGGCCCCAAGCACTAAGCTTGAGGACAAATTGGAGGGCCTGGAAAACTTCCTAGCATGAAACTATAAGATTGGTGTCATTTTTAGAGAGAATGGTATTGAGAAGTACATCAATAATGAAGAAACAATAGAAGATGAAGCTAAGGAGAAGCATGAACAAGACCTAGACAAGGAAATGAGGATCATTGATGACTCTATTAAGGATCACTTGATCCCACAAGTATCATCCAAGAAGACACCTAAGCAGATGTATGGTGCTCTTTCCAGAATGTATGAGGGGAGGAACATTAACAGAATGATGAAACTGAGAGATCAACTGAAGGGAACTAATATGAGCAAAGGATAATCAATTCAATATTACTTGACAAGGGTCTCCCAGTTCAGAAAAAAACTAAGGGCTATTGGAGACACCCTCGATGAGGATGAACTAGTTAGGACTTCTCTCAATGGTCTCACTAGACCTTGGGACTCATTCATACAAACTCTATGTGCCAGAAAAGAGAGTATGAAGTTTGACATAGTATGGGAAGACTGCATTCAAGAAGAATCTAGGGTAGCCAATAGAGAAGCTATACTTAGAGAAGATGGAAAGCCTCTAGATGCCCATACTAAACAAAGGAAACAATCAAAATTCAAGAAGAGTAATCAGAAACATTCCAAGAAAAAGTTTTAGAAGAAGAAGAAGGATTACTCAAATTACCAATGCTACAACTGCCACAAGATAGGGCACCTAGTGAGAGAGTGTCCATCACCAAAGAAGAAAAAAAACAAGAGACATCATGCTCTTCTAGATGAAGATGAGGATGAAGAAGAAATACCTTGAAAGAGATTAACAAAAGAAGAAGATGTAGATGAACATGTACTATTCTCTGCAATCTTTGGGTCTGTAACACCTGGAGAAGACACATGGATTATTGATAGTGGTCCCTCGAAGCATATGACAGGGAAGAATCAAACTCTGCCAAGAATTGAAGAGAAGAACTCTCCTCATAAAGGATCATTGGGAGATGGCTATTGTTGGTAGGGGTTTTGGGTACATTAGTTGTGCAGCATCACGAGTGTTGAGCAAGGTCAAAAGAGACCGCGCATGTGTAGAATGGCGCACAAGTGGAGAATAGAATATTTTGTATATTTTATGTCACCTTTTGTACTTTGGACCATATTTTGCAGATATTGGTCATGATTTTGTAGATTTAGTTAAGAATTGGTTAAGAGTTAGTTAGAAGTGGACCTTGAATGTAAAGGCACAAGCCTATAAATAGAAGTCAAGTTACAAGTATTAGAGAGATTTGGATGGATAGATATCAAGAGACTTGAGGAGGAAATTGAAAAGAACTTGTTGAATTATGAACTGTTTTGAGTCTGTGGATCATTGCATGGAACTAATATGACAAGATAGAGGTTGCTCTGAATTACTATTTCTTTTTTTCTTTTTCTGTCTTGTTGTTTTTGCAATCTGAGAATGAATGTTAAGTGAATTTGCAACATGGATCTATGATGTGATGTTTCTTTCTTTTGAAAGAGGTTATATTTCTATATTTGTTTGTGCCATAGTATGTCTATGTTAGTCATGAATGAATGATGCAATCTATTAGGAGCAATGATGAATGGTCTTGTAAATGATTAAGTAATTGGTTAGATCTATTTGATAAGATGTTGATGCACATAGTACTCTTCTATTCTTCAGAAACTTGGTTCCGACAGCTCTCGCTCAAACATCTTGGGTGAGACTTCATCCGCTTCATAGGTGTCACTGGAAAGGGTAAAACCTGTCTGGTTCGGTGTTGAGGGAGATCGCAGTGAGATGAGTGTCGACAGAGTAGGAACCCTCGTTGATTGGTTTTGTTGGTTCGATTTGCACCAACAAATGGTTCTGTTTTCAGGGCTCTGTTGCAACTGAGAGGAGGATATGTGGCATCCAAAAAGACCAAAAATTCAAGATTAGTTAGATCAGAAGCTACAAGAATCTACTAAGGCAGAAAATCAGAACCCTAGGCTGACGACGGACAAGTGGTTGGCAAGGTATATACACGATGATCCACACAAGTATTTTTTCTCCGAATTCCCGATCATCCTATACGAGTGGCTGGTGTAATTTACCTATCACAAGACAAATTTCCAAGGAGGCGAGCCAACATCCTGGACCCCTAAATTGATCCAGGAATTGTAGGAGTCCGACAATAAGGTGTTGCAGGCTGTTGAATTCTGGATGGATAGTATCCTAGAAGGATATATGACTGAGTTCGCGGTTGGCACTACCAAGTCCTACAACAAAGTAGAAAGGGAATTTTTCAACGAAATTAGAGGTAGGTTCTTGTTGTCTCTACCATTGTCGATTAAGATGCTTGCTTGTGAAAAGGGCATATTGAAGATGCACCTTGAGCAGTATAACTTCAGTGTGCGGAGGTTGTGGATACCACGACACAAGGGGGGAGATTAATGGAAAGATAAGGGGTATATGGGTGCAAGTTTCGACAATACTATGAGGGAATCCTAGGAATAAAGTGTTCTTATGAGGGGAAGAGAAAGGTTTCAACAAGAGAAGAGGAAGATTACAGGGGAAGGTCCTACTACAATCGAAACAAAAGACCGTGAAGGAAGACCACACAAGACAAAGTGACCCTACAGTGACGAAGTTGACAACCATACTACACCCATGATAGAAGTAATATCAACCCCCAACAGTAACATTCCCGCACTTGTGGGCACTACTTTGTATTTAGGAACAAACACAAGTTCCACGTCGACCTATCCGATGTGCCAGCAGCATTCTAGTAGTAGATCAATGTCAGTAGGAAGAAGGACCAGAATGGTGGTCGTTGACACAAAGTTACCTTTGTTCCATGGGAACGGGACAGACGATCTCGAGCAGTACATGTACCTATGTGAGGCAATATGGAATATCAGGGAAACTATAGATGATGATGTCAAGAAGGGCCAGTTAGCGACCATTCTTCGAGGCTATGCACTGGATTGGTACATTAAATTTACATAGGTTCCTATGAGGACCCCTCCAAAGACATTGGAAGAAATTAGGAAGGTACTCATCGAAGAATTAAAAAAACCAAAGTCCGAAGCGCGGTACATTACAATTTTAAAGGAGATTAAGCAATTTCCTAATGAATCTATCTGGGATTTTGACCAAAGATTCAATACATTAATGGGGAGGGTCAGTTTTTAGACGAGCGATGTTCAACATAAAGAATGGTTCATCATGGCGCTGGTATCTCATATCATACAACCACTGATGCAATAGAATATTGTGACACAGAGCGAGGCTCTAGAGATCGCAATGAAGTTAGAGGCTTCACCCATTGGAGAAAGTGCAGCTGGTATGAACCAAATGCAGGCACAGTTGGAAAAGTTGATGCTTCAGTTGTAAGATATAAAGAAGGGTAAAGAGCATCATGAAGACCTTTGGTGTACTTGTTGTCGTGCAGATGGAAATACCAAAGATACCTGCTCCAATTTCTGAAACTATCTGTTTTCAGGTGTGCCGAATCCATTTAGTTGTGGCAATGTACCGTGGTGTCGCATATGTCAAGTATATGGGAACCGACATGAAGAATGTGGATACATACAGAAGATGGTGACGAATCCGGCAAACCTATACTGCTCATTTTGTCAATCTGTCTGGAATGAAGATAAATATTATCGTACATATGATCTACTCTAGGAAAGGACGTATGAATCATGATATGTGAAGGGAAAAGATCATCGAGCAGTACAAAAAACACAACAGTAGTAGTAGGTGGTACAACCTCTACCCCAACCGCAATACGTACCATCACAATAAATGCAGTTTGTACCACCGCAACCACAACCATAGTATATTCAGAGGTTGATGGATCTGCAGCAGCCATAGTATGTTCAGGCCACACATTATGTTCAGTAGTAGCTGAATCCCCTGCTGTAGTAATTGGCTCAGCTGCAGTATCACCAACAAGGAGGATGAGGAGGATGAGGAGGATGCTTTGGTCAAGGAGGAGGACAAGGTCGTGGACCTGTTTAGTATTATAATTGTGGTGTATTGGGTCACTACCATAGGGACTATCCATAATTAAAATGATCATGTATGTATTGTACTATGATTGATCACACTATTGAGAAATTTCCACAGTTGATTGCAAGATGGAAGGCAAGAAATGTTCCTCACTTACAGAATCAGAACCAGTTGCAGAATCAAAATTAGAATCAATTACAGAACCAGTTACCAAACTAGAATCAAGTGCAAAATCAAGGGTAGAACCAAATTCCAGTTCATAACTAAAATGCAACCCAAAATGTAAATCAACCTATGAATCCACTACTAGTCCAAAACCAAGGACCGACAATCACGAGGATCTTAGCAGAACCTAGAACGAAGGATGTCGATTTCGTTGTTGTCACTCGTGGAGGTGCAACAAATGGAGAAGATAGCCCTCATCCGCAAATTTGTTTGGATGGGAAGAAGAAGGTGCAGTTTGATATCAATGTGGAGAAGGAGACATTATTTGGAGCTCGAGATCTGATTGGAAGAAATCCTTGTAAGTCACATATTGATGAAATGCCTATTGCTTTTTATTCTTCATTGGAGGAAGGACCATCGCGACAGCATGGTACCTTGCAGAACTTCTTTGAGAGTTGCTTGTCGTTGGCAAGAGATCCTGAGGATCTTGTTGAACTAGAGCATCTGCTGCACCAATAAGCTAGGCGGAGGAAGGATTTCGCAATGAATTCCTTGCATAAGAAAAATACATGAAAAGAGATGCACATGAACATTCAAATTGGGGAATATAAAGTAGATTCAGTTATTCTGTATCTCGAATTAGATGTGAATATTTTGACCAAACAGACATGGCAGAATATGGGGAGACCAACATTGGGTTAGTACCCAATGCAGCTACATTTAGATAATCAAGACAAGGTACAACCAATTGGGCATGTGTCGCACTTGGTAGTGGACGTTGAAGGTATGAAAACCTATGCTGATTTTGATGTAATTGAAGTTGTAGAGGGTGGAGGCTCCTATCCTATGTTGTTGGGAATTGGATGGGAAAACAATAGAATGATAGTAATCAATTTTAAGAAGAGGATGATGACATCTTAGAATCAATACATCAGAGTCATCACTCCACTGGATCCAAGCAAAGGGCGAAGGTATATTGATCCAGTAAAAGATGAAGCTCTCAAAGGATGGGATCATGCTTATAATATTTCAGAAGATTATATACACCCAACTGTTGATGGAGAACTTGGTTGGCACAATGTTATTTCTGCGTCTTTTGATTATGATCACGTGTTAGAAAACTGGCAAAATCACTTGCACGAGGTGTCATTCAGGAAATGTGGCCTTGTCATGCAATCGTTGTGCCATGTAGCGACTGAGACTGTTGAATTTCCAATCTATGAGGGGCTTCCTGAGCTGTCTATGTTCTTAATGGATTTTTAAGAGAAGGTATCAGAACCTCAGCAATTTTTGGTGCTAGAGGAAGCACTAAAATCTACTCCAGCAGACTGGTGGGAGACCCATAAGAAAATGATTAATGGATGGGAGCAGTGTCATTGACTTATGATAGTTTTCTTTAGTGACACAGAAGTATATCAGTATGGGAGGTACAATGGGAGGAATGACCCCAACCGTCATCTAATGGAATGTTAGAAGCTGTGGGAATCACGACCAAAGGATGAATGGGTCCATGCCTTTGTCCACACTTTGGATGAATTTCCAAGATCATGGTATGTATCAGCAGAGCTGCGTAGAGGAATAACCACTTGGGAAGACCTATTAGTTTTCTTTGGTTATACCTTCTGCTTCATGGATGCAAGTCCCAATTTCCATAATGCACTTCACCTCATTTGAGATGTGGTGTTGAAGGTAGTACTGGTCGCATATCTGGTGGATCCACATGCACACTGCCACATGCAGTCGATGATGGAATTTTATAATGTGTCTGGCGAAACTGAGGATGACGATGAGCTACAGAATATCAATATTCCAGAAATAGAAGGGAGTAGGGATCTCACATCACTAGATATACCAACCGATCCCATGAACCAACCATTGAATATTAGAAAATTCAACATTGGGATAGAGGAGAACCCAAAATTTGCAAGTGTTGGGGACTATTGGGATGAAGAGACTATGACAAATATTACAGATCTGTTACATGAATTTCAAGATTTGTTTCTGATGAAGTTCTCTGAAACTAAGTGGATACTGGGTGATTTAGGGGAGAGGAAGATCCCATTAAAGCTAGATGCAAAACCAATAAGGCAGAGGCCGTATCACTTGAATCCATGATACAAGGAGAGGGTTAAATATGAGCTTGATCGGATGCTGGACGATGGAATAATTGAACGATTCGAAGAATCAAAATGGATTAGTCCTATGGTGGTCCAAGACAAAAAAATAGGTGAAGTTTGGATCTATGTTGATCTGAGAAAATTGAATGATGCATGTAATGCATGATCCATTTCTGAAACCATTCGTAGATGAAGTGCTAGAAGGAGTAGGAGGTCAAGAGATGTACTCTTTCACAGATGGATTCTATAGTTATCACTAGATCCAAATCGCAAAAGAATATCGACATAAAACCACATTTGTCATTGAATGGGGTTGTTTTCAGTACACGGTGATGCCTTTTGGATTGAAGAATCATAGCTGCGATATTTTCCAAGGTTGTTGTCATTTCATTCAAATATTTTATTCAGAAGTTCTTGCAAGTTTATATGGACGATTAGGTAGTGTATGGCTTGATTAAGGATCATTTAGAAAACCTTTGACTAATGTTGGAAAGATGTTGACAGCATCAGATTGCGCCGAACTCAAAGAAGTGTATTTTTTGAGGACCATTCAGAATGTTGTTGGGTCGCATTGTTTGCAAGCAAGGATTTTTGGTTGACCCTGCAAATATAGTGCTCATTTTGAGCTTTCCACCGTCGATGAATGTGAATATGCTTAGGGTGACACTGGGGCACACAGGGTATTATCACAAATTCATTAGAGGTTATGCTACAATTACCGCCCCTATGTAGAAGGTATTAAAGAAGGTGTTATATCTAGGGTTTCTTTTGTATTTACTTTAGGATTTTTTTTTAGTATTTTCATTTAGTCATTATCCTAGTTTTACCCTAGTCTTTACTATAGAAATTTATGTTATTTTTAACCTAGTTTTTTTTATGTTTTGTTATTTTTCATTTGTTAAATCAAAATAAGGCTCATATTATTAATCTTTCAAAGTCTTTTAATTCATATTAGAGCAAGTGACATGGTAAATCAAATGTTATATATGACTTTGATTATAAACTGGAAGCACATAGGAAATGTGAAATATGGTTTTGCTGCCAGTTTGACATTTGCAATGATGAAATGGAGACACTTGAATGGCATGGTACAGAGGTGTCAAGGTCACCGTATGGTTTCATTAAACATTGATGGCAAACCTTATGTTGTATCATAATGATACTTTATGATACAGTACATTGTCATCAGGCATTCAGTTTTTATTGTCAATATTGTAAAATTGCATTTTGGGATAAGGGTTCTGTTACACAGATGCCTGGAGTATTCCAGATTCATGCAGTATGACCAAGAACAAGAATCCCGGTGGATTTTTATGCAAGCTAGAGCCCAATAACTTGCAGTGGGTTCATGAATTTCCTAGGTCTACAAAGATGATGCGTGATGCTGGATGGTTTCCCTTCTGTGAAATATTGCAAGGTCATAAAGTATAGGTAACTAGGGCATTTGTTAAAAATTATAAGGATTCAGTTGTCTGGTTTGAATATTTGTTGGATGAAGATGTTATAGCAGAGGCTATTGGTGTACCATCTGATGGTGAAAAATGGTTTAAGCAACAATCATTTGAAACCTATTATAGTAAATTCCTTTTGCCAGGGTTTGAGAAGTTGGATTGGAAAAATGACATACTATTAATAAGCTTAAACCCATGTGGAAAACACCATTAGAAATGATACAAAACTATATAACTTGTGAAGGTCATTATGACAGGGTTTCAAGATGTCATCTACGTTTTCTAATGCATCTTAGTGGAGACCAAAAGCTAAATTTGCCTTATTATTTGTTGAAGAGTCTGTAGAAAATGATTGCTAGGATTCATAATCACCAGGAACATATAGTTTGTTCTCTATTTCATCAGGGGTTAATTAAGCTGTTAATAGTGTTTTATTTGAGGAAAAAAGGGAAGAGCTAGGAAAATTTCCTATTTGTATCAAGATTCGATGCAGAAAAATAGAAGGAAGAGGTGAAAGAAAACAAATGTGAAACATTAGGTAAGTAAATAGAGCAAGATTTGGAACCAACAAATTAAACGGGAAAAGAATTAGAAGAGAAATTGATTGTTGTGAATGATGAGTTATCAGAAGTGTGTGCTACAAAGAATGTTGACAAAGAACTGTGCTCAAAATAAATTGCAATGGAGAAACCAATTGAAAACCTAAGAGCAAAGGGTGTGGATTTGAGTTAACAACCTAGAATACGATTGAGAAGTAAATTAGAAGCTGAAATAATCCCAAACCATGTACTTGATCCTTTAGAAGAGAATGAATTGATGTTCATAGCATAATCTGTTAGCAGAGAAAAATTCAGTTAATAAATGAAGAACATATTTCAGAGGGTGAGAAGTTTATAGAACTTTAGGGAATGGCAGAACATATCCCAAAATAATTTTGTACAAACAAACAAAATTATGCTAAAAATTATGTTGGCTCAGGTCTAAAGTTTGTACAAGAGGATTAAACCATTGTGGAAATAGAGGAAGTAGAGATTATTCCTGAATGGCTCAAACAAAGAAGTTTATGTTGTCTTACAAGGAGCAAAATAAATATCTGCAGCATTTAAATGAAAACCTGATGATTGAAAACAAAAGATTGCAAGAGGACTTAGAGGAAAAATAAGCCGACTATTAGAGGCTTGTCATCATTTCTAAAGATATACTGAAGAAGAAAAGAGAAATAGAGTAGCAGTACAAGCATGTGACGAACTAGAAAAAGGAATTGCGGAATAAGGAGCTTAACAAAGATGCTGAGTATTCCAGGTTACAAAAGAGATCTCAAGTTCTGCATGATATGAATATTTTAGATGAGGTGTCTAAGAGTCTTTGATGAAATATCTAGGTTAAAGTTAATGGATTAGATAAGGTTGTTGTTATCTTTATTCCACTTGTCATTTTTAGACTTTAATTTGACTTTCAAGTTAGCTCCACATAAAAACAAATTTGCTATTTTGAGTCATTCGAGATGCATGAGATGAGGATCTTGAAATTGTTTTGAATTTTGAAAAATGGTTGTATATATTAGACAGTAAGGTCAGATAGAGTGGTTGGGAACAACATATGGAGATCAGATTCTTGTAATGAATTGCAGGCATGTATGCATCTTGTATCTCTTAATATGAAATGATTGCTTTGAAATGATTATGATCAAATGAGCCATGTTTTGCTTTAATAATTGAATTACATGTTAGTCATGATTTTGTTCTGTGTATGGTCTTGTTCATCTATGCCAAAATTCTTATGATCCACATGAAATTATCTTTAAATATCTGATGCAGAACCTGATTCGTTTCTTTTATAAGTTCATGCTCATAGCCTTTTCTATTATTGTATTTTACAGTGATACATTTTTTGCAGTTTAGTATTCTATCCTGGATAGATCTCTGTTATGTTGGCATAGCTACCATCATTACTATAAAATAATATTCTTAGTTATCCTTAAATTACTATCTTTAATATTTCTCTAGGCTTGAACCTTAGTAGTCTAGGTCCAGCTCTAGTGATAACAGAAGGACGCCGCATTTTTATGGAGTCTAGAGTGTTGAGGGAGTTTCGACATACTGAAGGCCAAGATGGATTCTGCACCAATATTAATTTTCCTCGACTGGAACAATGAGTTCCATGTTCATATGGACGCCTCATCTGTTGCACTGGGAGTGGTACTCTCGCAACCAGGAGAAGGGGACCTAGATCACCCGATCGCTTTTGCTAGTTGGAAGTTGTCATTTGCTGAGAAAAAATATACAAACATAGAGAGAGAAGGTCTAGAAATGGTATATGTGCTATAGAAGCTTCAAAATAACATTTTAGGTGGTCATTTTAATATGTTTATAGACCATTCTTCTTTGAAATACCTAGTCAATAAGCCTGTGTTAGGGGAGAGGGAAGATATGTCGCTGGCTACTTCTCTTTCAGGAATTTGATTTTGAGATAATTGTGAAGTTGGATCACTTGAATGTGGGTCCTGATCATTTATCCCCGATTGAGTCAGGCGAAGAGCCAAAAAATATTGAAGATGGGCTGCCAGACACACAGTTATTTAGAGTCAACATGGTAGATGACTATTATGATCAAATAATTCTATTCTTGGCGATGGGAGTCGCACCAGAGGAACTTTCAACAAGTCAAAAGCAGAAGTTGGTGGTTAAGGCTTTGGATTTCCAGTTGATTGCTGGACAACTGTATAAACTAGGACCAGATGAGATCTTGTGCTGATGTGTCCTACCGCATGAACAAGAGAAGATTTTAGAGGAGGCCCATGCAGGAGTTGTTGGTGGACACTATGGAGGAGGAGCCACTGCAAGGAAGGTGCTTCATGCAGGGCTTTGGTGGCCCACTTTACATAATGATGCGATGGATTATGTACAGAGTTCTGATGTCTATCAACACACTAGAAATCCATCACGGAGGGATGAGATGCCACTGGTACTGTAAGTCACATTACAACCATTTGATAAATGGGCCGTGGACTTTATGGGTCCAATCAACCCACCTAGAAAGAGAGCTAGTGTGCGGTACATAATCACAATGACTGAGTATTTGACACGATGGGTGGAGGCCGCACCAACAGTGTATTGCACCGCTACAACAACAACAAGGTTCCTGTTTGAAAACATTGTGATGTGGTTTGGATGTCCAAGAATATTAATGAGTGACCAAGGAAGTCATTTCATCAACCACGTAGTAAGCAAGTTGATGGAGGAATTGCAAATACAATAGAATAAAAGTACCCCATATCATACATAGACAAATGGAATAGTAGAAGATTTCAAGAAGATTTTGGAGCATATGCTGACAAAGGTATGTAATGCTAATTGTGGATACTAGGACTTGAAGATTCAAGCAGTATTGTGGGCATATCGCACCACTTGCAAGATATTGATAGGGAAGACACCGTTCAAATTGGTATATGGGAAAGAGGTCATCATGCCTATGGAGTACATTGTTCTGAGTCTCTGCATTGATGCAACGATGGTTATGGATGATGAAGCAATGCTAGAGGAGAGGATGGTGTAGTTGGTATAGCTCAAGGAGGACCGTTTTATTGAAGGATTCCATTAACATGTCAAGAAGGATTGACATAAGGCATGGTATTATCAGCACATAAAGAAAAAATATTTTCATCAAGGAGATTGGTGTTGTTGTATGACAACAAGTTCATGAAGCATCCAGGTAAGTTACATATGCATTGGTTAGGTCCATATATTGTTAATTCTATTACTTTTGGAGGTGCAATTCAACTACAATAGTTAAATGGAGCAATGATACTGAAGATTGTGAATGGTTGCCGACTGAAGCTCTATAGGACCGGGTCACAGTGCAAAAAAAAGAAGAAGAGAAGAAGCAGTAGATAGGATGATGGATGAACAAAAGGTGCACCAAGAGGAAGTGGTTGCACAAGAGTAGGAGTTCATAGCGCAGTAAGGAGGTCATGTTTCGACAATCGTAGGGATGCAAGAAGATTCCAAATTAGTAATAAATAAAAACAGTTAAAAGTAGTTAACCGGCGGAACCGATGGACGTTACATGTAATGATGGTGGATCTAACCATCGGGTGGGAAAAATCGATGGAGGATTCAGGTAGTTAATGCATGATTTGGTCATGATGATACTGTTGATGTGGTAATGATGAGTATGATTTGATTTGGCACTATAATCATGAGTTCAACATGGTCAAAAGACACCATTATGCAGATTTGAGATGAGTTGCAGAGTTGAGTTGAGTTGAGTTGCAGAGCTGCTGAGTTGTAGAGTGAATTGTTGACAAAGGTTGAAGACGAGTGAGAAAATCTCTAAGTCTTGCAAGGGGGAGTGCTTATTAAGTCTTGAGAGGAATTGGTGTAGAATTTAGAGTAACCCAGACATAGTGGATATTTTGAGTGAGCGATATTCACCACTCAGACTAGTAGAAATTGTGGAGGAAATCACCATTATGCAATTCAGATCATACACAGTCCCAAAAGTGAAGAGGAAGGAACAGAATCCTGGCTCTCCGACACCACAAAAGAGACAGACTAGAACATCCATGAGGGAATAGAAAGAAGGAACCACACAAGCAAGGTCATCCAGCTTGGGAGTGGTGGAGTCCGAATCTAGAGAAGGGGTGTCCGTCAAAGATAATATCCCTAGATATATCCCTCCTAGTCGGCCAAGTGCGAAGACCAAGAAGCCCAAAAAGAATTAGAAGTATCAAATAAGGATGTCTCCTATCCCACAAGGGATGGTATGTACTTTTGACATCATTCCTACGCTGATGGAGCTAAAATATGAATACCATGACCTTCTTTCCCTAGAGGATGTTGCACATGAACCATATGTGTCCATTGTAGTAGTCGGAGGAGGGCCGATAGAGCGCATCTGAAAGGACTGGGCGAGCAAAATGGCTAGAGCCGGATTACTTGGATTGATCAACATACCGGAGTTTGGGTGACCAACTGAAGTAAATGCATGCATGAAGCAGCTTTTAGTGTGCTTCCATGGTGGGTTTTTATGGTTAGATGAGCCAATTCAAGTCACGGTGGGGTTGCTTTCATAGATAGTGGGGATACCCAAGGATAGGACATACCCCTCACAATATATCCACAGCAAATATAGTGATTGGAATTTGGCACTAAATATGAAGAAGCGCTATGCTCTAAAGCGCGATGGGAGGGAATACCACATTGATAGTATCAATGACCATGCGGTACATATTGGCACAAGGATTTTGGCCAGTAAAATCATGAGAAAGAACTTCCTGGTTCAATGTAATTTTGGAGTGGTAGCATGTGCTGAGTTGTGTGCACAAGGCACACAAATGAATTGGTCCATTTTTCATATGAACAAGTTAGTAGAGGATGTGGTGGCTGCGTAGGCAGGTGAAAGAGCATTCACATATAGTTAGCTCCTCATTTTTAATGTGTTAGTGGCTTGGATGGAGCCAAATGATTACCATGGGATGGACTTCAAAGAAACATAGGTATGCAAGGGTGCGAGATATCAGAATTTATGGTGGGTCAAAGAAGCAGAGAGAATGGTAGATTGCTCGATCCAATTTTGGATCTACTGGGAAGTGCTACAGGTGAACATGGTAAAAGTTCCAAGAATGGTGGAGGAAGTCATGACAAAATATTAGAGGATTAAGCATTTCACAATTGGACCCCATGCTATTCATGTTCAAGTGCGACGGGACCCTACCAAGCAATGTTTTCCAATGAGGTACAAGGTGACAGATGCATAAATGGATTCAATGATTGATGATTGGTATACAGAATGGCAAGAACCAATTAGTGTAGCATAAGTCTCGACAAGAAATCCGAAGGATGTAGTTGTTGATCCTGTGCATAAATATGACCAACAATCTAATGAAGAATCGTCAAAAGAGACATCTAGTGACCCAAAGGGGCATTGCATACTCTAGGAACTTAGAAGAAAGAGGAACATGGACCAAGAAGTGAGCAGTAGCACTAGGTTAGCGATGGAAGTGCAGTTGAACTGGCTTGTCAAGGTTGTCAACAATGCAACTGATGCAGCAGAAAAGGAAATGAAGAAGTCGACACATGACGGATTTGCAAAGGTAAGAGCTAAATTGTATTCTATAAATGATGTTGTTTTGAAAAGAGAACTAGAGAGTGTGACTGTGCAGGAGTACGCATCAATCAGCACAGAGCCGTGGGCCAGGAATGTCCAAATTCCCCCGACCGTGATTGATGCTAGAAGAGAGGACTTGAATACCTCCTTGCAATAGTTGTATAAATTTGCATTAGATATCAATAGGATGTCTACCCAGACACTTGTATACTTGCAACAAGTTTCCAACCAAGATTTGGCGGACATGCAGAAAGAGATCAACGATCAATTTCTACGATCATAGAAGAAAGAGGACGTGATGTAGAAATAAATTGATGAGTTTCAACGTGCCAAGGAGCAACTAATTGAAGAAAAATCACAAGAAATAGAAGGACTAACGAAAGCACAAGAAGAGATCAAGACCAAGACTGTCGAGGAGATCACAGAGCTGAAGAAAGAGATAGATTGTCACATCCTCCAAAAGGAAAACCTATTTGATACTCGCGTATAGTGGAAGCAGCAGTCATGGATGCTTGTAAGCACATTGGTGAAAACACCACAGAACTGGATGCAGTTGCAAAAGGAAAAAAAATTGGGGATATTATTGCGCATTTCCAGAAGGATAACAACATTTTGAATGATCTAGTGTACCCTGACACGTCTCCTGATAAAATTGTTGAATGGAAGACTGCCATAGAGGATGTGGCTGCACAACTTGAAGAGTTGGAGGAGGATGCTAAAAAGGTCACTACAACAATGATGGAATTTTGGGGCAAGATTGTCCAAGATGTGCAGTTAGAGAAAGTGACCAAACAATTTGTTGCAGGATACTGAAGACCAACTAGTGACATTGAAGACCGCATTGAGAACAATGCTGCTAGTCATCTCGATTACACGGTTGAACAAACTTAAAGAGTTTCAACAGAGGGATGGAAAGGATTGGGAGTGATAAAAAAACCACAACGAATAGCTAGATGAGTTCCAAGACATTGTTTTGCAACTGTCTACGAAGGCAGTTTCGTGCTACAGGTTGTATAGGAAGGAAGGAAATAAGTTATCGAAAAGATGGTGTATCATTGCACAGAAGTAATATGACAAGATGGAGGATGATATGAATTTATGTTTCTTTTTATCTTTTTCTATCTTGTTGTTTCTGCAATCCGATGATGAATGTTAAGTGAATTTGTGACATGGATCTATGATCCGATTTTTCTTGCTTCTTACTAAGGTTATGTTTCTAGATATGTTTGCACCACAGTATGTTTATGCTAGTCATGAATGAATGGTGCGATATGTTAGGAGAAATGATGAATGGTCCCATTAATGATTAAGTAATTGGTTAGATCTATTTGATAAGCTATTGATTCACATAGTCCTCTTCTATTCTTTGGAAACTTGGTTCCGACAGCTCTCCATCGAACATCTTGGGTGAGACTTCATCTACTTCATAGGTGTCACTAGGTAGGGTAAAACCTATCTGGGCCAGTGCTTAGGGAGATTGTGGTAAGTTGAGCATTGACAGTGTAGGAATCCCTATCGACTAGTTTTGTTGGCTGGGTTTGTGCTAACAACTATTAATATCCCATCAAAGGTATTGGTTAATCAATCTACAAGCTTGACTCTGGGACTTCCATGAAGATGAAGGTAGTATTGTATGTACCAGGTTTGAAAAATAACTTACTTTCCATCTCAGTTCTAGATAAGAAAGGATAAAGATTTTCTTTTATAGATGGAAAACCACTGATGTGGTCCAAAAGTAAATACACGTGAAGATGATGTGGTCATTGGATAAGAATAAGAAGGATTGTATAAAATCAAAGGAAATCAAGAGACAATCCTTGTCCATGACACTACCAGCTCAAGTGAACTATGGCATAGAAGGCTTGCTCACATCAGCTACAAAGCATTTCCCTATGTGAGGAAGGTGGTAACAGGGTTACTGGATCTAAATATTGATCATGAGGGTACTTGAAAAGGATGTGCAAGTTGAAAGAACATTAAGAATCCCTTTTCAAAAAGTGAAAAAAATACCAAAGGTACATTAGAACTAATTAATTATGATGTGTGTGGTCCTATGCCCTCTATATCCTTAAGTGGATATGAATATTATGTCACATTTATTGATGATTATTCAAGAAATACTTGGATATACTTTGTGAAGAAGAAGAGTGAAGTGTTTGCTAAATTCAAGGAATTCAAAGCCTTGATAGATAACATTTCAGAAATGAGAATCAAGACACTGAGAATACTATAATGGTGGAGAATACACTTCAAAGGAATTTGAAGCATTCTGTAACAAGGCAGGAATCAAGAGGGAACTAACCACTCCCTATAATACCCAACATAATGGTGTGGCGGAAAGAAAAAATAGAACTATTACGGAAGCAGTAAAGACCATGATTCATGACCAAGACCTACCCATGCACCTATGGGATGAAGCAGCAAGAACAACCATATATGTGCAGAATAAATTATCTCATTGTGTTCTTAGATTCAATACTTCTAAAGAGATGTATATGGGAAAGAAACTTGAAGTGAGCCATCTCAATATATTTGGCTATCGAGTATATGTACATATTTCAAAAGAGAAGAGAACCAAGTTGGATTCTTTTGGGAAGAAGGGAATATTTGTAGGATACTGTGAAGTATCCAAATCATTTAGGATATACATTTCAAGATTCCATCATATCGATATTAGTAGGGATGTAAAATTTGCTGAAGAGACATATTATAAGAAATCTAGAAGGTGTCAGCTTGAAGAAGTACATGAAGAGGATGTAACTCCTAGGAGAATAGAGGTTGAACCATTTCCTGAAATAGTAGCATCAGAAGATCATGAAATGATAGAACCTTAGGAACCCCATACTATGGATATCTCTCAAAAGAGAAAACCTTATTGGGTACAAGAAATCATACAATAAGAAGAGAGATATGTAGCTCCATAAGGCTCTATAAGAACCAACAAAAGATCACATCCATATTCTATTTATGTAACTTTGATATATGATCTTGTATATCGAGAACCCTCCAACTATGAGGAAGATTCTAAGAATAAAGAATGGGTTGAAGCAATGACAGAAGAATACTAGTCAATCATGAAGATTGATGTTTGTGATATAGTTCCCAAACTAGAAAACAATACTTTGCTATATTTGAAATGGTTATACATGATAAAACATGATGCTCATGGAAGTATTGAAAAGTACAAAGAAATATTTGTGGCTAGAGGATTCTCTAAGAAAGAGGGGATTGATTATGAAGAGACATTTTCTCT
Organism: Pseudotsuga menziesii; assembly: GCA_001517045.1. Taxonomy (NCBI): domain Eukaryota; kingdom Viridiplantae; phylum Streptophyta; class Pinopsida; order Pinales; family Pinaceae; genus Pseudotsuga; species Pseudotsuga menziesii. Next base: position 38,992 of record LPNX011053216.1, read on the forward strand.
AGTAACAAGGTATACTTCCATCAGAACTATTATGGCACTTGTTTCCATAATGAAGTGGGACTTACACCATATGGATGTAAAGAAAAACTTCTTTAATGTTGTGATTGAGAATGAGGTTTACATCGAACAAACACAAGGTTTTGAAGTAAAATACAGAGAAACTCTTGTATGCAAGTTGAAAAATGATCTATACAGACTAAAGCAAGATCCTAGAGCTTGGTATGGAAGAATAGATATATTCTTGAAAAGCATGGGATTTACCAAGAGTAAAGTTGATCCTAGCCTTTAGATGTATATTATGGATGATGAACTAGTAATACTATTGTTGTATATAGATGATCTATTTTTGACTGGAAGTGAGAAATAGATCAAGGATTGCAAGAAGAAGCTAGATAAAGAATTGGAGATGAAAGATCTTGAATTGATGCATTATTTCCTAGGGATGGAAATGTTTCAGATCCCAGAAGGAATGTTTCTGAATAAAAAAAAGTAAGCAGTGGAAATATTGAAAATATTTGATATGTTGGATTATAAGGAATGACCACACCCATGGATACCAACTTGAAGCTGTTATCTAATGAGACATTAGAGTTAGTAGGTATGACTTAGTACAGACATATTATTGGGTCATTGATGTATCTGACGGACAAAATGCCAAATATATGCTTTGTTGTGAACACATTAAGCTAGTATCTAGTTAAACCTATATGGGTTCAATTGATATATGCAAAGCATGTGATGAGGCACCTTAAAGATATGATATATTTGGGACTTTACTATCGAAGAGATCATGGCTACAAATTGTATGGATATACAGATTTGGATTGGGAAGGAAATGTCACAGATAGGAAAGATAGGTGTTATTGTATGGGATCCACCATTATCTCATGGTTTATTGAAAAATAGTCTAGTATTTCTATCAGTGCAGCTAAAGAAGAGTACATTGCAGCTTTCTCTGCTTGTTGTTAAGCGATATGGCTTCGGAAGCTGATGTTAGGATTATTTGGCATGGAGTTGGACACCATAGTATTTCTCTATGACAACCAGAGTTTTATAAAGATGACAGAGAATATGATGTTCCATGACAAATCGAAGCATATAGAAGTCCGATATTGTTATATAAGGGATATGGTACAAAAGAGAGCTATAAAGCTCCAGTATGTGAGTATCGATTAGAAAGTTGCTAATGTACTGACCAAGCCTCTATCTCAAGTGAATTTTGAATATTTTCACTGAAATCTTGGTGTAGTTTGAAAATAATTTCCGCATAAGCAGGGAGAGTGATGCGACTAAATATGATAAAGATATGGACCTTCTTAAAAAAATAGGAATAAGTCGAAGCTATGGACTTTCCTTAGAAATGAAGAATGGGTTGAAGACATGAACCCTCCTCGGATAAAGGGGGAGAAGGTTGATAATACAAATCCTACCAGAAAATGGGGATTGATTGCGAGATTGACATCGATGATGGATGAGAAATGCTGACAAGGTCCAACATTGATTTTTGGATGATAGTATCCTATCTTGAGGATGGCAGGTGTAACACTCTGTGCATGAGAGTGGTCCTTACTAGATAAGGATAGCCATGCAAATTTTACTCTTGCATGGAGAGTACCCACATTCAATTTTGGATACCATAGAATAACACTCTCTAAGGAGTGGTCCTAACCTTTTTGGTGTGGATGCTCTATGATGATTCCTCACAGACAACATGACCAACATTTTGTATGCAGTCAATATCTACTCTGTAGACAATACTCTTGTATGGAGAGTATTCCTACATTCATATGTAGATATCATAGAATAAAACTCTCTTACAATTGGTTCTAACCTTCGTGGTATGGATTCTCTATGATGATTCCTCATAGACACTGTAGTATAACACGCACTTGGTAGTGGTCCTAACCTCAGTGGTATGGATTTTCTATGATGAGGCGCGACATTTTTTAATGTGGTTGAGATATTCTCTATAGACAATACTTTGATATGGTAGAGTATACCTACATGTGAGTGTAGATATCGTAGTATAACACTCACTTGTGAGTGGTCCTAACCTCGGTAGTATGGATGGTCTACGATGAGTCCTCACAGACAATAGGGCCTGCACTAGGTATGGCTGAGATCTACATTTAGTTATAGATGATTCAACTGATCAATATCATGGATCATGATGATGGAGGATTGCATTGTCCTTGGACTTATGCCCTAAAGTGATCAAGATTGATAATCTTGCAAATAGATCATGTGTACTGTAGGTAGCATGGGGGCGAAGGATCAAGTAGATCAAAGTACAATAGTGAAGGGTCAAGTATATCAAATTGTAGCTATAAAGGATCGAACAGGATCAAAGTACTATTGCAAAGGATTGAACGGATCAAAGTGCTACTGCAAAAGGATTGAAAGGATCAAATTGATTCTATAAAGGATAGAGATTATTAGAAGGCTATTGTAGAATATGGAAGTGATGCAGCAAAGGATCAAGAGGATCAAATTTCTGCTGCAAAGGATCAAGATTATCAAGGTTCTGTTGTAAAGGATCAATAATATCTAAGTGTTACTACAAAGGATCAATATTATCAAGGTTCTATTGTAAAGGATCAAGAATATCTAAGTGTTACTGCAAAGGATCAGAAGATCGAAGTGCTTCTATGAAAGATTGAAAGGTCGAAGTGTTGCTGCAAAAAGGATCAAGTGATCGTGTGATGCAGAAGATGAAGAGTAACTATTCTAGTTACTGATTGTGAAAAATTCCTATGACATATCACTATAACAAGACCCTGTGATTACCATCTCTTTTAGCATCCACTATCACTTTTAGTGTATTTTTCATCATTTTTTGGACAAAGTGGATGCTTTTCCATGAGATGGCACTTTTAATGGTGTTATTTGCATCCCTTTTTAAAAGATGATGCTATTTTGGATGTTAATTAGCATCCCAATTAGAGTCCCAATTAGCATCCCAATTAGAGTCCAAATTAGATTCCCAATTAGCATCCCTTTTTAAAATTTGGTGTTATTTTGGATGCTAATTAGCATCCCAATTAGAGTCCCAATTATCATCCCAATTAACATCCCAATCAACATCCCAATTAGCATCCCAATTAGCGTCCCAGTTAGCATCCCATATAACACCAAGAATAGCCTCCAAAAAATGTTATGAATAACATAGCACTATATATTAATCCAAGGTTAGTGATAAGAATTACACCATGAATTTCAACAGGAAAAACATCCAACATACCTCCAAGTATAGAGCCAGGAATTGCACCTAGAAAACATCCAACATAACGTCATGTATAGAGCTAGGTATAGTGCCAACTGGAATAATTCCTAAGGTTTTGAAAGGAACCGCGCTAAGAATTGCACTAGGTTTAGAGCTAGGAATTTTGTTCAAAAAACGTCTGACATAGTGTCAGATATATCAATGTCAGTGTCAATGATCATGATTCATGTGATAGTAGTTTTGGATCTTGATTTATCATAGTAGCACCTAAATGATAGTAATCATGAAAATTTTGGATCTTGATTAATCCTAATGAGGGTTGAGTCACCTCAATGCTGCCTAAATTGATCTAATGGAATTTTAGTGTCCCCAACAACATTTGATCGACCCTAATTGCATCTGATTGGCCCTAACAACACGATGATGATGCATTACGATAATTATGATGGAGCATATGGATATGATTTGATAATTAGAAGACTATATCATCCATTCTTGTGAGGTAGTAGGGCTCTTTTCTCATTATTATCACAATAAAATTGATGATGACATTGATGATGACTACGACGACGACAATTATGTTGATTTATTGTATGGCGATGATGACAATGTGGGTGTCAATGATGATTATGAATGTGGTAGCACTTTTGGATCCTAATTGATTCTAATAGCACCTAAATGTCTATAACAATATCTAAACAACCCTATTATCATCGAAATTTTTGTAGCGACATATACATGACCTTAACAGTTACATGACATGAATCTTAATGGAAATGAGTGATTAAGAACACTAATGGCATATGAGTGACCATAATGACAATGATGAAGATGATTTTGTTGATGAAGTACTTAATGCTGCTGATGATGATTATAATGAGGATGATGATTAAGATGATGTTGATGTACCATATGGAATTGGTGATGATGATGACGACAAGGTCAATGCCCACGATGATGATGCATCTCATAATACTTTTGGATACTACGGGACTTGAGATATTGGAGGGAATAACAAGTAATAGAGGTTTTGAGGTGTTGACCATAAAAATATTGTTTGTCATTGGGTTTTACATCGACTAACATGGACATTGGGATTAGTAGTCCCCCCCCCTATACCCCACTTTTAGAAAGGTAGTATTGCAATACCACCTATCATGGTGCTACCAAAATGTCACCCTACAAGCTTCTTTTAGGAAAACCCCCCATCCATACCCTCATTTTTACCAAGAACATCCAACACACAAGAAGTGGATATCAATCTTAACAAAAAAACTAACTTTCTTTGTACTCTTAAGGACATTTTGGTCTTGCTTTAAAATGGAATTAAGCAACAAGAATTTCAATAATTCTGATAGTGTTACTTTGAATAAGAGGATCAATGTTTTTTACATATTTAGCCTTATAAGTGGGAATTATAGAGTTAAATATTTTCCTATTCAAACTCTGTCCATTTCTAATTTTTTGAGCAAGCCATTTACCTACAGGGGGAAATGCTAGAGTTAAAGCTTCCCATCCTATACTAGTTTTATTCTATAGTCGATCTAATATCCAAATTAAAGCAGTGTATGTAGTTTGATTTAATTACATATTCCTATAAAGATAGTAAATGCATGAGAATGTAAAGTCTCTTAAAATCTAGGGATTTCCAAAAAGTATGGACATTCTATAGTCCCCAAACCCCATAACTTTTGTCTTGGTAGGCCTTTTCCATTTTACCAAAGGGAGGTCACCTTTATCTTTCTTTCTCTTCCATATATTTTTCCAAAACATCAATATGGATGTAAGTTAAGGATTGTCAATATACAAGTATAACCTCAAACACCGATGTTACCAAGGTCAATTTTCCACTTAATTAAGGAAACCACCTAGTGCAACAATTGGAGCTATATTTAATAATTAACAATAACAAATTAATAGTTAATAAGTAGTATTTATAAATTATAATTATGATTAAGTAACCAATTATTAAATACTAATTGAAAATTGGATACACATCGCAAATATATGATTCTGACTTAATGCTAAAAACAGCTTTAACTTGATGCCAAAAGTTTACGCATGATACCAATGCAACACCAACATGACATGTTGTTTTCATTACATTGATAATAAAGTTGTAGAGTGATTCTAAATTGGTACAAATTAAGATGCCCTAATTTTGTTGTGTTTTGCATGATGAGCATTTGAAAAAAATACTACATGGGACGATAATTTTGATGCAAGGGCCATGTATTGAAGTAGTGCACCCTTTGGCACATTTTTTTTGTATTTTGAAAGGTTAGTGTGTTTTTTAACATCACCGTTGTTGTGAATAATCCCACAAACATGAAAATGGTGAGATGGAGATAGTTTATAGGGTGTATCCCACTCTAAAATCTTTGTTGATTCAGAGGTTGGATTTTGGTGCTAACATCATCCATGGTTTTTGTGTCATGCTTTGTGGGGAAATTTTATATTGGGGTTGTTATATTTTTTCTACCCCAAGAAAAACCTTGGAAGATTCCCGATTCTTAGCTAGAATATCTTGATGGAGGGTGAAAAAAATGATCACTAATTGATTGACCCAAACTTAGAATCTTGTGGTTGTTTTCTCTGTGATGCTATAAGCTATATTGTTGAATTGACCATAATATCCACTAGATGACTATTATGGAGAGAAAATTCCTATGGATTGGGGGTTCCACAATAGATAATATGACACGAGAAATCAATCTTTCCCAATATGCAAGAGAAATAAACAAGTCTAACACTAAGGGATATAGAATCATACCTTATTCTGGATGGTTGAAGTAGATCCCCATTGAGCTTTTACAATGCAATTGCAATTATGATTTACTCTCAACAACAACAAACAAAGAAAACATGATATATATAAGTGTGTTAGCACTACTCTAACATATATAATCAACCATGTATAAGAAATTAAATATATCCATGGATTCAATATTCATATTCAAATGCACATGAATTAGACGGGAAAAGATATTTCTATTAATAAAATAGAGATACAATAGTGACAAACTCTTTCGTCACTTCTACAAACCGAAGAAACCAAGTCCTTCGCCCAGGCCTCCACCACTTCAATCCTCCATCTCTCAATAGCAAGATCAAAAAGAAAAGGAAATCTTGGGAAGAAAACTATGTGCTCCAAGGGACAAAGGGATGTAGACTCAAGGATAATAAAAATGAGGGAACAATGGACTATATTTTCCTTACTCTTCAATTTATCCTCCTTCACTGTATCGAAGGGCCTCAATATATAGTGCTTCAAAGGGGTAATGGAGGGTCGAATCTAAGTGTTATCAAGGAATATGGAAGGCTAAGAGACAAGATATTTGGACTCAAATGAGGAAAACTCCAAAAATATTTGTTGTTTTGAACACATCCCGATGTACATGGGTTTCAGGTCAAAAACTGCGTATACATGTGGGTATTGCTTTAAAAGTAGCGTATAGGTATAAACAGAGAATTTTTGGGGATGATATTGGAACATCAAAGTATAATAATATTAGAGGAAATTTGAGGTCTGAAATGGGCCTCCTAAGGAAAATAATAAAATAATAGTTAAAATAATAAAATAATAGTTATTAATTTTGGAGGAAGAATGAAAAAAATTACTTTTTTGTTCGTATTTTTGACATATCTCCCTGTGTTTTTACTCAAATTCTGAGTGTGAGAGCTTATTCGACGTGGAATTTAATTATGCATCCAATGAGTACCTACACTGCATACTTTTGATGGACCCTGCTACAGCAAAAATAAGAAATACCTGAAAAAATGTGATGACATCATCATCACATTGTTTCAGGTATTTCTTGTTTTTGGGGTAGAGGGGTCTGTCAAAAGTATGCAGTGTGGGTACTAGTTGGATGTAGAATTAAATTCCGCATCCAATGAGATCTCACGCTTGGAATTTGAGCAAAAACACAGGGCAATATGTTGAAAATATGAACAAAAAAAGTAGTTTTCTTTTATGAAAAATATGTCAATTCAACCTGATCCGTAGGACCTCAACTTTAGTGCTTTAAAAGTTTGTTTGAAAGAATGTGTGCAACAGGTTAATTAATGGAACAACATTAACAGAAATTAAATGCTCAGAACAGGAATGAAAAACAAGACTGATAAACAGATGGCAAGCAGAAACCACAGAAACAGAGTCACAAACAGAAGTTGATAACAGAGTTCACCCCCTCCACTGGGCTACGTCTCTGGGTCCCTCTCCAATAGGAACCGATCCAATTAATGGTTTTTGAATGGTAGAAATGGTTCTGGACTAATCACAGAACTGGACATTAACAGTAAAGTCTTCAAGACCTCCTCTCTGAAAGTTACAAAACTGGACTTCAGTAGACAAAAAAAAGCCAAGTATAACTGAGAGTAGTTGACTTCAACAAGGAACAACACATGGATAGTTTTCATAGCAAAAAGGCTCTCTCCAAGCTTCTCATCGTAGAGAAATGTTGCACTGTCGTTCTCCAAAATCCTCTAATCATCCTTACTGCGTTCAAACTCCGCTAATCCTCCTCACTGAATGGATTCCTCCTTTAATACTCATCTTGGCCGTTACAAATGAGCCAAAACCTCCAAGAAAAGCATGACTGTTCACATCCAATGCAATGCGTCCACGAGACTGTTCACCTTCTTCTCTCAAAATTCCAACAGGTTGTTCATCTCCTAGCATTACAATCACCCGTCATCAAGATTCTGTAAATCTGTTTTCAAAATGTGCCCCGTGCGAACCATTGCAATGTTTGAGTCGGAAGGTTTTATGATCTGCTTGTCCGCCGTTGTGGAAGGAAGATAAGCAACTGGCTCCGGCGGTCTCAATCGGCTGTCGGCTGGCTTTCAAATCGGAGGCTTTAGTACTTTGGTTTTCGCCATTGCGGACTGTCATTTGATAAAGTCTTCCGATTCGTTAAAGCTTCTGCCATTGCGGAAAGAAGAAGCGTTCTGTCTTCTGATTCGTTAAAGCTTCTGCCATTGTGGAAAGAAGAAGCGTTCCGTCTTCTGATTCGTTAAAGCTTCCATCGTTGCGGATGCCAAATCGCTCCATCATCTGATCAAGATTGCGTCCATCATTGCAGAAGGAAGAAGGCTTTCAAGCCCTGACGTTGCAGTTGCCGGAAGGCTTTCGAGCCCCGACGTGGCGGAAGGGAAAAGCTTCTGACGTCCATTCTGTGTATTATTTTTTTTTTCCCACCATCTGTTTTTCCACCCGCGGCCTCTTTGAACCATGTACCATATTGGATCGTTAACGAGGAATAATCCGCCGGATCAATCCTCCCCATTAGAGAGCTTTTGGACCACCAAAAGCCTGAATTATTCTGCAAGTATGTGAGGGTAAAGTTCCCTCACTTTACCAATCTCCATCCATCTTGCTTTGCTAGGATGCATTCCTTTCAGCCCCACTCGAAGGTACTCAGCATTCCCCCTTCGTGAAGTCCTTACATTTTTGTCAAGAATAAGATCATCCTGCAACTCTCTCATATATTCAGGTGCCAAATCATCTATTGAAGGAATCTGTATGTTAATTTCCTCATCCATGATCATAGGAGGTTCATACAATTTAAGATTCTCAACATTGACAACTGAATAAATTTGCATGTATGGAGGTAAATTCAAGCAAAAACCATTGGTGCCGATCGTTTCCAAGATCTCAAAAGGACCATACCTGATAGGCTTAAGATTTTTACCATCACCTTTCATTCTTTCTTTGGTGATGTGTAACCAAACTCGGTCACCAACCTAAAATTGATGATCAATTCGATGCTTGTCATGCCTGGCCTTGTACTTTTCCTGGCTCTTCTCCAACTGTTCTTGAACTGCCTGATGCACTGCTTGGATTCTCTGAATGAACTTTAAATCTTTATCTGCATCATGATGTCCATCCCCTGCATCTTTGCCAAAAGAGAAATCCATCGGTGTTTTTGGTAGATAACCAGAACAAGTTTCAAAAGGATATTTTTTCGTGGAAGAATGAACTGCATGATTGTATGCATGATGTATATACTGCAACTGCTCATCCCAAAGTTTAGGATGCTTACTACAATATCCCCTGAGCAGCTGAACCACGGTTCTATTTACTACCTCTGTTTGCCCATTGGTCTGTGGATGAAAAGCTGTAATTTTCTTAAGTTTAGTGTCCATAAGCTCCCATAAAGTTGACCAGAACTTTCCTAAGAAATGGGAATCTCGATCAGATACAATAGACATGGGTAGCCCAAAATGTACCCAAACATTTTGAAAGAATAAATGAGCTGCTTGTTCAGCAGTGATCTGCTTGTTACATGGCATTAAGATACACATTTTTCTGAATCTATCCACAATGACATATAGGTAATCATGTCCTTTTCTAGACATAGGTAGTCCCTGTACAAAGTCCATAGAAATACTTTCCCAAGGACGAGAAGAAACTGGAAGAGGAGTGTACAAACCCAATTTCCTATTGTTAGGTTTACTTGTTGCACACATAACACAACCTCTTATATATTTAGCTACAGTTTCTTGAATTTGAGGCCAATAACAATGATTTTGCAATACAGACAATGTTTTGCTTACACCAAAATGTCCTGCAATCAATGAACTATGTGCCCCTCGGATCACATGCACTCTTTCTTTCTCTAGAATACAGAGTTTACCGAGATGATGCAAGAGTTGTTCATGCACAAAATAGTTCTCTTCCTGTTTACCATGTATTAGTGATGCATATACTTTATTAAAATCTTTATCTTCTATATACTGTTCAATATAACTCTCATGTGTTAATGAACTATTCTGAAGAATAATTGAAGCATTTGTAGGTGGCCTTGATAACATGTCCACTACTTTATTATGAATCCCTTTTTTGTACTTGATTACGAGATGAGACTATTGTAAGAACCCCATTAATCTTAAATGCCTACTTTGTTGTATTTTAGTTTGAGATTGTAAATATTGAAGTGGATGATGATAAGTATGTATGACTGTCTCTTTTCCCATGATATAATGTTTCCACTTCTTCACACTCTGTACTAAAGCATACAATTCTTTGTCATAGGTTGTATAGTTACTTACCGCAGTAGAGAATGTTTCTGAATGGTAACAGACTGGCTTCCTTCCTTGCATCAAAACTGCTCCCATGGCAAACCCGCTGGCATCAGTTTCGATCTCAAATGGCTGCTGCAAATCTGGCAATGTTAGAACTGGTGCTATGCTAATCTTTTCCTTCAAAGTGTCGAAGGCTCTCTTATGCTTACCTCCCCACTAGAAAATTTCTTTAATGCTTGTCAACGCATGTAAAGGAGCAGCAATGGAAGAAAACCCAGAAATGAATTTCCTCCAATACTGAACCACACCCAGAAAACTTCTGATCTCAGTAATGGTGTTAGGCCATGGCTAGTTTACAATGACAACAACCTTGGCTAGGTCCACTCGCAGGTGGCCTCCACCAATAATATGGCCTAGATATACTAACGAAGTTTTAGCAAATTCACATTTAGTCATTTTTACATATAGCTTTTCCTTTCTTAGTACATCTAAAATTTTCTTCACATGTACAACATGCTCTTCCCATGTTTTGCTAAACACAAGGATATCATCTAGATATACAATTACAAAATCATCAATGAATGAACGAAAGACATCATTCATGACCCGCATGAAAGTAGCAAGAGGATTACATAGCCCGAAAGGCATTACAAGCCACTCATACAAACCCTGTTTCGTTTTAAAAGCTCTTTTCCAAGCATCATGCTTAGCAACACAGATTTGATGATACCCACTATGCAGATCCAATTTTGTAAAATAAGTTGCATGTTTCAACTGATCAAGCAAATCATCAATGCGGGGAAGAGGATACCTGTTTTTAATGGTGATTTTGTTATGGGCCCTATAGTCGATACACATCCTCCATGACCCATCCTTCTTTGGAACCAAGACTATAGGAGAGCCGCAAGGAGAAGTACTGGGTCGGATGACCCCCTTCTCAATCAGCTCCTGAACCTGCTTCTTGATTTCCTCGTTCTGCATTACAGACATCCGGTACATGGCTATGTTTGGGAGTGGCACATCTTGCTGCAAATGTATCTCATGCTGAATCTCTCTCTTCGGTGGTAACCCCTTCGGATCTTGAAACAAATCATCATATTCAGAAATGATGTCAATCAGTGCAGATTTATGCTTAGGGTCACATTCTTCAAAATATTTAGAGACTTCATCATTTTTCATCTTAACCATCATCAACACAAAATTCTTACTAGCATTTACCAA
>LPNX011053216.1:50539-106103 GCA_001517045.1 Pseudotsuga menziesii
CAACTGTAACTTTTGTTTCATCACCTGAGTCAGATCCCAAGTCTTGAATAACTGCTGCAGTAGCCTTTGCTTTTCCTTTGTCTTTGTTTCCTCTGTACTTCTTTGGCTTTAACTCCAGATGAAGTTTCCAACTCTTAGAGACATCATGTTCCTTCTGACAATGCGAACATGTAGGATTTTCACCCTCTTTCTTAACAGTAGCCATCTTCTTTTTTCCCTTATCTTGACCTTTCGATTTGCTGTCAAATTTAAATGACTTATTCACAAAAGTATCATTAGCATGCTTACCCCTGGCTTCTAAATGGGTACCTTGAACACATACATCATCCAAATTACTAGGATTAAACATCAACAAAGTATGCTTCAAATAAGAATGCATGCCACCAATGTACTTAAGAAGAGTTTCCTGTGTATCTAACGAAACATTCAATGCAATATCCCTCTTTTTGAAGTCATGAGTATAATCTTTAATGCTTTGTCCTTTAGCTTGTCTAAACATTTGCCAATTCATGGTTAATTGCTACATGTGACCTAAAGGATAAAATTTCTTTCTTAATACTTCAATGAATTCATTCCAAACTGAGATAATTTTACCATTCTTTTGAAGATCTTTTTGAATCTTGCTCTCCCACCAAGTTAGAGCCATTCCACTCATCCTCAAAGTGGCCAATTGAATCCTGGAAGGGTCATCATTAATGCCCTGCACCCTGCAATATACTTCAAGCTACTTGATGCAATTGTCTAATTTTTCAGCATCTACATCTCCATTATAAATAGGTAATTCAAATTTTACATCCAATTTGAAATAAGGCATATTAGGACTTGCATTATTGGAATGAGAAGTATGAGAAGAAGAAAAAGTCTGCTTAGTATCAGGAGGATCACCATCACCTCCTACTCCTTTACCCTTTTCTTCCTTTTTCAACTCTGCATCTCTGGATGAAGATCCTTCTTCTTTCTTCTTCCTTTCTGCTTGCTCATTAAGTAGAATTTCCATCATGGCTTTCATGCTCATAAAAGCCTCCAGAAACTCAGTTTCAGAAATGACAGGTTTTTCCCGTTCGGTATGTCTTTCTTCTTCCCCTCGTGGAGAAGACATGGTTCTTGAGAATGTTCTCCTGGAGCCAATCTCAGGATCTCCTTCAACTAATTCTCCTTCACCAACCTTTAACCTGGACCTGGTAAGCATTCAAAAATTTGCACAACAGTCAACTAGCTCTGATACCAAAATATGATTCGTAGGACCTCAACTTTAGTGCTTTAAAAGTTTGTTTGAAAGAATGCGTGCAACAGGTTAATTAATGGAACAACATTAATAGAAATTAAATGCTCATAATAGGAATGAAAAACAAGACTGATAAATAGATGCCAAGCAGAAACCACAGAAACAGAGTCACAAACAGAAGTTGATAATAGAGTTCACCCCCTCCACTGGGCTACATCTCCGGGTCCCTCTCCAATAGGAACTGATCCAATTAATGGTTTTTGAATGGTACAAATGGTTCTGGACTAATCATAGAACTGGACATTAACAGTAAAGTCTTCAAGACCTCCTCTCTGAAAGTTACAAAACTAGACTTCAGTAGACAAAAAAAAGCCAAGTATAACTGAGAGTAGTCGACTTCAACAAGGAACAACACATGGACAGTTTTCACAGCAAAAGGGATATTTCCAAGCCCCTCATTATAGAGAAACGTTGCACTGCCGTTCTCCAAACTCCTCTGATCATCCTTACTGCGTCCGAACTCCGCTAATCCTCCTCACTGAACGGATTCCTCCTTTAATAGTCATCTTGGCCGTTCCAAATGAGCCAAAACATCCAAGAAAAACACGACTGTTCACATCCCATGCAATGTGGCCACAAGACTGTTCACCTTCTTCTCTCAAAATGCCAACAGGTTGTTCATCTCCTAGCATTACAATCACCCAGCATCAATATTCTGTAAATCTATTTTCAAAATGCACCCCGTGCGAACCATTGCAATGTTTGATTCGAAAGGTTTTATGATCTCCTCGTCCGTCGTTGCGGAAGGAAGATAAGCAACTGGCTCCGATGGTCTCAATCGACTGTCGGCTGGCTTTCAAATCGGAGGCTTTAGTACTTTGGTTTCTGCCATTGCGGACTGTCAGATTATAAAGTCTTCCGATTCGTTAAAGCTTCTGTCATTGCGGAAAGAAGAAGCATTCCGTCTTTCGATTCGTTAAAGCTTCTGCCGTTGTGGAAAGAAGAAGTGTTCCGTCTTTCGATTCATTAAAGCTTCTGCCATTGCGGATGCCGAATCGATTCGTCGTCCAATCAATATTACATCCGTCGTTGCGGAAGGAAGAAGGCTTTCGAGCCCCGACGTTGTGGCTGCCAGAAGGCTTTCGAGCCCCGACGTGGCGGAACAAAAAATCTTCCGACGTCCATTCTGTGTATTTTTTTTCCCACCGTCTGTTTTTCCACCCGTGGCCTCTTTGAACCATGTACCATATTCGATCGTTAACGAGGAATAATCCGCCGGATCACAACCATTATGGTTAACTCATTTTATTGAAATTGTATTGGTTCTTGAATTCCAACTCACAAAATTTATTGTTGGCGTGTTTTCTTATAAGGCCCATTTTAGACCCCAAATTTCCTCTAATGATAAGTCCATGGGGTCCAAAGAGTCTTTAGAGGGATAGGGAAGGCCATAAATGTGTGATCTACATGGTGTGGTAAAATCAGCTATAAGAGATGCCCCCTAATCTGTGAGGTCAGAGGGGTAACATGATGGCCCAAATACATTATAAAATCCATCCCAGAAGTGGAGTAATGAAGACCCAGGTGGAAGAACCATCCATTCATTAGTACAATACAATGAACAATCTCTGCATGTGACTGCAAATACATATAGCAGTCCCGGATACATAAGAGTACAATGGCCATGAATAGGCATGATACACAATGTGTCATGTGTGGTCATCACCACATACTATATACAATGGATCAAGATCTCCATAATGGATGAAGATATTTGATATACACTAGAAAGACTGGAATCAAGATCACGAGAGATGAAATCTCATGAATAATTGCATGATCAAGGAGGTAGCATATATGGAATGCCACCAAGCTGGAAAGTCTTCTACACAAACTACTACGAGTACATGTCCTCCTATGTGAATAGATGTGTCTAGGTTGAACATAGTAGTCCATCATCTGATTACCGGTTATTGGTTTATATCGTTAACATATGTGAGATAAACCACCGATAATGAAAATGGGAATCAAGGTACAAAGTGAAATCTAACAAGTGTGAATAGATGTGTTCAGGTCAAACACTTGAAAGAGTCCATCGATCAAGGGACATTGATGTATTTCCAAAACTTTCGATGGCAAGAGAACCTACCATTGATGACTATAAGTATCAAGGCACTCAAATGACTCTAGATTCCTATTCCAGAATAAATGATCTGATGTCAATGGAATGGAATCTGCTGGAAGGATGGAATTATGGAATCCCCCATCAACCAACACAAGATACTCAACAATGTTGTATAATGTGGAAGAACTTGAACAAGATGTGCATGAACTGGTAATAGTATCAGGAATGGACGAGATGAAAAGTCAAAATAACTGAGGAATGGCTAACTTAGGATTCAACCTCCTTCGAACAAGAGCAGAAGGAAATTGGCGACTAAAGGTAGGAAGCATGGACTTGATATGCAAACTAGGACATCTCTGTGACACAAGAGGAATAAACAAAGGCTCCATGGGGACAGGAAGCATAACCAGTCGGTGGAGATACACTCAGAGTAATGAGTACAACTCCTAAATTCAAGATAATAAACCAACCAATGGATGTGATATACAGTTTTCTATTCGAAGTCGACATGACTCGACTGCTTCCAAAGATAACATAATTTATCGTTTGGATTTTTATGTTTTTTTATTTTTTTGGACTTTTTCAGATATTTTGAAAAGATTGAAAAAGAATAAAAGTGCTTTATAGTACATATCTAGGAGGAGACGAGTCTTAAGGACAGGAAAACTAGTTCCAAGTAGTGGAAAATACCTATTCTTAATGTAAGGAAGTAAGTGTAGGATAACGACACTCAGGGGAAAGCCTCCACCCAGTAAAGGGGTGATCAAGCTGTAAAGGATATATAAAAAGGTTCTGCTTGGCTAGACATGAGACAAGCTTGAGCTATATGGCTGATAAGCCTGAATCAGGGAGCCAACATAAATCTCAATAAGGAAATCAAAACTCATGAAATGCAATTACAACTTGATATATACAAGGGATTCCCTATGGGGAAAATCGAACATAAATTTCAACAGGAGTATGAAGCTTTTTCTCAAGGACATGGTGGGACTAAAAAAGGGACTCCCACAACCTAAAGGAGGCAACTCAACATGGGTACCAAATGCATAAAAGGATATAACTAGGGAACCCATATATAGGAAAGCTCTACCATTCACATAATACCACTTCTGACAGCAACATGAAGGTTCTGTGATATCATGGAATGCGTTCGTACCTAAGGTTAAAATGAAATGGTCATAAGGTCATGCAAAATGCAAACCGATGTGAAATCCTAACCTATATGCTAATTCAGACATTATACATGTATTAGGAACAAACCAATCAAATACTCAGTCAAAACACACTCAAAACAGGCCCCTACAACACCATATTAGTCCAAACGGTCCAAAAATGGTAAAAATTGAGTCAAAACTATAGAAAGTGGCTAAAAATTTCAATTTTTTTTCTATAAAATAGTGAAAAAATGAAATTTTCCATACCATTTGAAAATCTACCCCCCATAGTGCATTTGAGACCAAAAAATTCAGAAGTTGATTCCAAGAGAATTAATCCACATAATCGCATTCCTTCTGGTTCAGGTAGAAGCTCATTTCCTTCTCTTCCATTTACATGTTTTTATTTTTAATTTTGATGGCCAATTTTTTAACTTAGGCCATCCCAAAGAGGGCATTTTCGGCCCACATGGAAATCAGGTCTTTTTCCGTATAAAGGGGTGGGTATACATTAAAAAGACCATGATAGAAGTAATATCAACCCCCAACAGTAACATTCCCACACCTATGGGCACTACTTTGTATTTAGGAACAAACACAAGTTCCACGTCGACCTATCCGATGTGCCAGCAGCATTCTAGTAGTAGATCAATGTCAGTAGGAAGAAGGACCAGAATGGTGGTCACTGACACAAAGTTACCTTTGTTCCATGGGAACGGGATAGACGATCTCGAGCAGTACATGTACCTATGTGAGGCAGTATGGAATATCATGGAAACTATAGATGATGATGTCAAGAAGGGCCAGTTAGCGACCATTCTTCGAGGCTATGCACTGGATTGGTACATTAAATTTACATAGGTTCCTATGAGGACCCCTCGAAAGACATTGGAAGAAATTAGGAAGGTACTCATCGAAGAATTAAAAAAACCAAAGTCCGAAGCGCGGTACATTACAAATTTAAAGGAGATTAAACAATTTCCTAATGAATCTATATGGGATTTTGACCAAAGATTCAATACATTAATGGGGAGGGTCAGTTTTTAGATGAGCGATGTTCAACATAAAGAATGGTTCATCATGGTGCTGGTATCTCATATCATACAACCACTGATGCAACAGAATATTGTGACACAGAGCGAGGCTCTAGAGATCGCAATGAAGTTAGAGGCTTCACCCATTGGAGAAAGTGCAGCTGGTATGAACCAAATTCAGGCACAGTTGGAAAAGTTGATGCTTCAGTTGTAAGATATAAAGAAGGGTAAAGAGCATCATGAAGACCTTTGGTGTACTTGTTGTCGTGCATATGGAAATACCAAAGATACTTGCTCCGATTTCTGAAACTATCTGTTTTCAGGTGTGCCGAATCCATTTAGTTGTGGCAATGTACCGTGGTGTCGTATATGTCAAGTATATGAGAACTGACATGAAGAATGTGGATACATACAGAAGATGGTGACGAATACGGAAAACCTATACTGCTCATTTTGTCGATCTGTCTGGAATGAAGATAAATACTATCGTATATATGATCTACTCTAGGAAAGGACGTATGAATCATGCTATGTGAAGGGAAAATATCATCGAGCAGTACAAAAAACACAATAGTAGTAGTAGGTGGTACAACCTCTACCCCAACCGCAATACGTACCATCACAATAAATGCAGTTTGTACCACCACAACCACAACCATAGTATATTCAGAGGTTGATGGATTTGCAGCAGCCATAGTATGTTCAGGCCACACATTATGTTCAGTAGTAGCTGAATCCCCCCTGTAGTAATTGGCTCAGCTACAGTATCACCAACAAGGAGGATTCCGAGGATGAGGAGGACACTTTGGTCAAGGAGGAGGACAAGGTCATGGACCTGTTTAGTATTATAATTGTGGTGTATTGGGTCACTACCATAGGGACTATCCATAATTAAAATGATCATGTATGTATTGTACTATGATTGATCACACTATTGAGAACTTTCCACAGTTGATTGCAAGATGGAAGGCAAGAAATGTTCCTCACTTATAGAATCAGAACCAGTTGCAGAATCAAAATTAGAATCAATTACAGAACCAGTTACCAAACTAGAATCAAGTGCAAAATCAAGGGCAGAACCAAATTCCAGTTCATAACTAAAATGCAACCCAAAATGTAAATCAACCTATGAATCCACTACTAGTCCAAAACCAAGGACCAACAATCACGAGGATCTTAGCAGAACCTAGAACGAAGGATGTCGATTTCATTGTTGTCACTCGTTGAGGTGCAACAAATGGAGAAGATAGCCCTCATCCGCAAATTTGTTTGGATGGGAAGAAGAAGGTGTAGTTTGATATCAATGTGGAGAAGGAGACATTATTTGAAGCTCGGGATCTGATTGGAAGAAATCCTGGTAAGTCACATATTTATGAAATGCCTACTACTTTTGATTCTTCATTGGAGGAAGGACCATCGCGACAGCATGGTACCTTGCAGAACTTCTTTGAGAGTTGCTTGCCGTTGGCAAGAGATCCTGAGGATCTTGTTGAACTAGAGCATCTGCTGCACCAATAAGCTAGGCAGAGGAAGGATTCTGCAATTAATTCCTTGCATAAGAAAAATACATGAAAAGAGATGCACATGAACATTCAAATTGGGGACTATAAAGTAGATTCAGTTATTCTGTATCTCAAATCAGATGTGAATATTTTGACCAAACAGACATGGCAGAATATGGGGAGACCAACATTGGGTTAGTACCCAATGCAGCTACATTTAGATAATCAGTACAAGGTACAACCAATTGGGCATGTGTCGCACTTGGTAGTGGATGTTGAAGGTACGAAAACCTATGCTGATTTTGATGTAATTGAAGTTGTAGAGGGTGGAGGCTCCTATCCTATGTTGTTGGGAATTGGATGGGAAAACAATAGAATGACAGTAATCAATTTTAAGAAGAGGATGATGACATTTTAGAATCAATACATCAGAGTCATCACTCCACTGGATCCAAGCAAAGGGCGAAGGTATATTGATCCAGTAAAAGATGAAGCTCTCAGAGGATGGGATCATGCTTATAATATTTCAGAAGATTATATACACCCAACTGTTGATGGAGAACTTGGTTGGCACAATGTTATTTCTGTGTCTTCTGATTATGATCATGCGTAAGAAAACTGGCAAAATCACTTGCATGAGGTGTCATTCAGGAAATGTGGCTTGGTCATGCAGTCGTTGTGCCATGTCACGACTGAGACTGTTGAATTGCCAATCTATGAGGGGCTTCCTAAGTTGTCTATGTTCTTAATGGATTTTTAAGAGAAGGTATCAGAACCTCAGCAATTTTTGGTGCTAGAGGAAGCACTAAAATCTACTCCAGCAAACTGGTGGGAGACCCATAAGAATATGATTAATGGATGGGAGCAGTGTCATTGACTTATGATAGTTTTATTTAGTGACACAGAAGTATATCAGTCTGGGAGGTACAATGGGAGGAATGACCCCAACCGTCATCTAATGGAATGTTATAAGCTGTGGGAATCATGACCAAAGGATGAATGGGTCCATGCCTTTGTCCACACTTTGGATGAATTTCCAAGATCATGGTATGTATCAGCAGAGCTGCGTAGAGGAATAACCACTTGGGAAGACCTATTAGTTTTCTTTGGTCATACCTTCTGCTTCATGGATGCAAGTCCCAATTTCCATAATGCACTTCACCTCATTCGAGATGTGGTGTTGAAGGTAGTACTGGTCGCATATCTGGTGGATCCACATGCAGTCGATGATGGAATTTTATAATGTGTCTGGTGAAACTGAGGATGACGATGAGCTATGGAATATCAATATTCCAGAAATAGAAGGGAGTAGGGATCTCACATCACCAGATATACCAACTGATCCCATGAACCAGCCATTGAAGATTAGAAAAGTCAACATTGGGATAGAGGAGAACCCAAAATTTGCAAGTGTTGGGGACTATTGGGATGAAGAGACTATGACAAATATTACAGATCTGTTACATGAATTTCAAGATTTGTTTCTAATGAAGTTCTCTGAAACTAAGTGGATACTGGGTGATTTAGGGGAGAGGAAGATCCCATTAAAGCTAGATGTGAAACCAATAAGGCAGAGGCCGTATCACTTGAATCCATGATACAAGGAGAGGGTTAAATATGAGCTTGATCGGATGCTGGACGATGGAATAATTGAACGATTTGAAGAATCAGAATGGATTAGTCCTATGGTGGTCCAAGACAAGAAAATAGGTGAAGTTCGGATCTATGTTGATCTGAGAAAATTGAATGATGCATGTAATGCATGATCCATTTCTGAAACCATTCATAGATGAAGTGCTAGAAGGAGTAGGAGCTCAAGAGATGTACTCTTTCACAGATGGATTCTATAGTTATCACTAGATCCAAATCGCAAAAGAATATCGACATAAAACCACATTTGTCATTGAATGGGGTTGTTTTCAGTACACGGTGATGCCTTTTGGATTGAAGAATCATAGCTGCGATATTTTCCAAGGTTGTTGTCGTTTCATTCAAATATTTTATTCAGAAGTTCTTGCAAGTTTATATGGATGATTGGGCAGTGTATGGCCTGATTAAGGATCATCTAGAAAACCTTTGACTAATGTGGAAAGATGTTGACAGCATCAGATCGCGCCGAACTCAAAGAAGTGTATTTTTTGAGCACCATTCAGAATGTTGCTGGGTCGCATTGTTTGCAAGCAAGGATTTTTGGTTGACCTTGCAAATATAGTGCTCATTTTGAGCTTTCCACCGTCGACGAATGTGAATATGCTTAGGGTGACACTGGGGCACACAGGGTATTATCGCAAATTCATTAGAGGTTATGCTACAATTACCGCCCCTATGTAGAAGGTATTAAAGAAGGTGTTATATCTAGGGTTGCTTTTGTATTTACTTTAGGATTTTTTTTTAGTATTTTCATTTAGTCATTATCCTAGTTTTACCCTAGTCTTTACTATAGAAATTTATGTTATTTTTAACCTAGTTTTTTTTTATGTTTTGTTATTTTTCATTTGTTAAATCAAAATAAGGCTCATATTATTAATCTTTCAAAGTATTTTAATTCATATTAGAGCAAGTGACATGGTAAATCAAATGTTATATATGACTTTGATTATAAACTGGCAGCACATAGGAAATGTGAAATATGGTTTTGCTGCCAGTTTGACATTTGCAATGATGAAATGGAGACACTTGAATGGGATGGTATAGAGGTGTCAAGGTCACCGTATGGTTTCATTAAACATTGATGGAAAACCTTATGTTGTATCATAATGATACTTTATGCTACAGTACATTGTCATCAGGCATTCAGTTTTTACTGTCAATATTGTAAAATTGCATTTTGGGATAAGGGTTCTGTTACACAAATGCCTGGATTATTCCAGATTCATGCAGTATGACCAAGAACAAGAAGCCCGGTGGATTTTTATGCAAGCTAGAGCCCGATAACTTGCAGTGGGTTCATGAATTTCCTAGGTCTTCAAAGATGATGCGTGATGCTGGATGGTTTCTTTTCTGTGAAATATTGCAAGGTCATAAAGTATAGGTAACTAGGGCATTTGTTAAAAATTATAAGGATTCAGTTGTCTGGTTTGAATATTAGTTGGATGAAGATGTTATAGAAGAGGCTATTGGTGTACCATCTGATGGTGAAAAATGGTTTAAGCAACAATCATTTGAAACCTATTATAGTAAATTCCTTTTGCCAGGGTTTGAGAAGTTGGATTGGAAAAATGACATACTATTAGTAAGCTTAAACCCATGTGTAAAACACCATTAGAAATGATACAAAAATATATAACTTGTGAAGGTCATTATGACAGGGTTTTAAGATGTCATCTACGTTTTCTAATGCATCTTAGTGGAGACCAAAAGCTAAATTTGCCTTATTATTTGTTGAAGAGTCTGCAGAAAATGATTGCTAGGATTCATAATCACCAGGAACATATAGTTTGTTCTCTATTTCATCAGGGGTTAATTAAGTTGTTAATAGTGTTTTATTTGAGGAAAAAAGGGAAGAGCTAGGAAAATTTCCTATTTGTATCAAGATTCGATGCAGAAAAATAGAAGGAAGAGGTGAAAGAAAACAAATGTGAAACATTAGGTAAGTAAATAGAGCAAGATTTGGAACCAACAAATTAAACGGGAAAAGAATTAGAAGAGAAATTGATTGTGGTGAATTATGAGTTATCAGAAGTGTGTGCTACAAACAATGTTGACAAAGAACTGTGCTCAAAAGAAATTGCAATGGAGAAACCAATTGAAAACCTAAGAGCAAAGGGTGTGGATTTGAGTTAACAACCTAGAAGAGAATGAGTTGATGTTCATAGCATAATTTGTTAGCGGAGAAAAATTCAGTTAATAAATGAAGAACATATTTCAGAGGGTGAGAAGTTTATAGAACTTCAGGGAATGGCAGAACATATCCCAGAATAATTTTATACAAACAAACAAAATTATGCTGAAAATGATGTTGGCTCAGGTCTAAATTTTGTACAAGAGGATTAAACCATTGTGGAAACAGAGGAAGTAGAGATTATTCCTGAATGGGCTCAAACAAAGAAGTTTATGTTGTCTTACAAGGAACAAAATAAATATCTGCAGCATTTAAATGAAAACCTGATGATTGCAAACAAAAGATTGCGAGAGGACTTAGAGGAAAAATAAGCTGACTATTAGAGGCTTGTCATCAATTCTAAAGATATAGTGAAGAAGAAAAGAGAAATAGAGTAGCAGTACAAGCATGTGACGAACCAGAAAAAGGAATTGTGGAATAAGGAGCTTAACAAAGATGTTGAGTATTCCAGGTTACAAAAGAGATCTCAAGTTCTGCATGATATGAATATTTTAGATGAGGTGTCTAAGAGTCTTTGATGAAATATCTAGGTTAAAGTTAATGGATTAGATAAGGTTGTTGTTATCTTTATTCCACTTTTCATTTTTAGACTTTAATTTGACTTTCAAGTTAGCTCCACATAAAAACAAATTTTCTATTTTGAGTCATTCGAGATGCATGAGATGAGGATCTTGAAATTCTTTTGAATTTTGAGAAATGGTTGTATATATTAGACAGTAAGGTCAGATAGAGTGGTTGGGAACAACATATGGAGATCAGATTCTTGTAATGAATTGCAGGCATGTATGCATCTTGTATCTCTTAATATGAAATGATTGCTTTGAAATGATTATGATCAAATGAGCCATGTTTTGCTTTAATAATTGAATTACATGTTATTCATGATTTTTTTCTGTGTATGGTCTTGTTCATCTATGCCAAAATTCTTATGATCCACATGAAATTATCTTTAAATATCTAATGCAGAACCTGATTCGTTTCTTTTATAAGTTCATGCTCATAGCCTTTTCTATTACTGTATTTTACAGTGATACATTTTTTGCAGTTTAGTATTCTATCCTAGATAGATCTCTGTTATGGTGGCATAGCTACCATCATTACTATAAAATAATATTCTTAGTTATCCTTAAATTACTATCTTTAATATTTCTCTAGGCTTGAACCTTAGTAGTCTAGGTCCAACTCTAGTGATAAAAGAAGGACGCCGCATTTTTATGGAGTCTAGAGTGTCGAGGGAGTTTCGACACACTGAAGGCCAAGATGGATTCTGCACCAATATTACTTTTCCCCAACTGGAACAATGAGTTCCATGTTCATGTGGACGCCTCATCTGTTGCACTGGGAGTGGTACTCTCGCAACCAGGAGAAGGGGATCTAGATCACCCGATCGCTTTTGCTAGTTGGAAGTTGTCATTTGCTGAGAAAAACTATACAAACGTAGAGAGAGAAGGTCTAGAAATGGTATATGTGCTATAGAAGTTTCAAAATAACATTTTAGGTGGTCATTTTAATATGTTTATAGACCATTCTGCTTTGAAATACCTAGTCAATAAGCCTGTGTTAGGGGAGAGGGAAGATATGTCGCTGGCTACTTCTCTTTCAGGAATTTGATTTTGAGATAATTGTGAAGTCAGATCACTTGAATGTGGGTCCTGATCATTTATCCCAGATTGAGTCAGGTGAAGAGCCAAAAAATATTGAAGATGGGATGACAAACACACAGTTATTCAGAGTCAACATGGTAGATGACTATTATGATCAAATAATTATGTTCTTGGCGATGGGAGTCGCACCAGAGGAACTTTCAACAAGTCAAAAGCAGAAGTTGGTGGTTAAGGCTTTGGATTTCCAGTTGATTGCTGGACAACTGTATAAACTAGGACTAGATGAGATCTTGTGGTGATGTGTCCTACCGCATGAACAAGAGAAGATTTTAGAGGAGGCCCATGCAGGAGTTGTTGGTGGACATTATGGAGGAGGAGCCACTGCAAGGAAGGTGCTTCATGCAGGGCTTTGGTGGCCCACTTTACATAATGATGCAATGGATTATGCACAGAGTTCTGATGTCTATCAACACACTAGAAATCCATCACGGAGAGATGAGATGCCACTGGTACCGTAAGTCACATTACAACCATTTGATAAATGGGCCGTGGACTTTATGGGTCCAATCAACCCACCTGGAAAGAGAGTTAGTGTGTGGTACATAATCACAACGACTGAGTATTTGACACGATGGGTGGAGGCCGCACCAACAGTGGATTGCACCGCTACAACAACAACAAGGTTCCTGTTTGAAAACATTGTGATGTGGTTTGGATGTCCAAGAATATTAATGAGTGACCAAGGAAGTCATTTCATCAGCCACACAGTAAGCAAGTTGATGGAGGAATTGCAAATACAATAGAATAAAAGTACCCCATACCATACATAGACAAATGGAATAGTAGAATATTTCAAGAAGATATTGGAGCATATGCTTACAAAGGTATGTAATGCTAATTGTGGATACTGGGACTTGAATATTCCAGCAGTATTGTGGGCATATCGCACCACTTGCAAGAGATTGATAGGGAAGACACCGTTCAAATTGGTATATGGGAAAGAGGTCATCATGCCTATGAGTACATTGTTTTGAGTCTCTGCATTGATGCAATGATGGTTATGGATGATGAAGCAATGCTAGAGGAGAGGATGGTGTAGTTGATATAGCTCAAGGAGGACCGTTTTATTGAAGGATTCCATTAACATGTCAAGAAGGATTGACATAAGGCATGGTATTAATGCCACATAAAGAAAAAAAAAATTCATCAAAGAGATTGGTGTTTTTGTACGACAACAAGTTCATGAAGCATCCAGGTAAGTTACAGACATATTGGTTAGGTCCATATATTGTTAATTCTATTACTTTTGGAGGTGCAATTCAACTACAACAGTTAAATGGAGCAATGATACCGAAGATTGTGAATGGTTGCCGACTGAAGCTCTATAGGACCGGGTCACAATGCAAAAAAAAGAAGAAGAGAAGAAGCAGTAGATAGGATGATGGATGAACAAAAGGTGCACCAAGAGGAAGTGGTTGCATACGAGTAGGAGTTCATAGCGCAGTAAGGAGGTCATGTTGCGACAATCGTAGGGATGCAAGAAGATGCCAAATTAGTAATAAATAAAAACAGTTAAATGTAGTTAACCGGCGGAATTGATGGACGTTACATGTAATGATGGTGGATCTAACCATCAGGTGGGAAAAATCGATGGAGGATTCAGGTAGTTAATGCATGATTTGGTCATGATGATCCTGTTGATGTGGTAATGATGAGTATAATTTGATTTGGCACTATAATCATGAGTTCAACATGGTCAAAAGACACCATTATGCATATTTGAGATGAGTTGCAGAGTTGAGTTGAGTTGAGTTGCAGAGCTACTGAGTTGTAGAGTGAATTGTTGAGAAAGGTTGAAGACGAGTGAGAAAATCTCTAAGTCCTGCAAGGGGGAGTGCTTATTAAGTATTGAGAGGAATTGGTGTAGAATTTAGAGTAACCCGGACATAGTGGATATTTTGAGTGAGTGATATTCACCACTCAGACTAGTAGAAATTATGGAGGAAATCACCATTATGCAATTTAGATCGTACACAGTCCCAAAAGTGAAGAGGAAGGCACAGAATCCTGGCTCTCCGACACCACAAAAGAGACAGACTAGAACATCCATGAGGGAATAGAAAGAAGGTACCACACAAGCAAGGTCATCCAGCTTGGGAGTGGTGGAGTCGGAATCTAGAGAAGGGGTGTCCGTCAAAGACAATATCCCTAGATATATCCCTCCTATTCGGCCAAGTGCGAAGACCAAGAAGCCCAAAAAGAATTAGAAGTATCAAATAAGGATGTCTCCTATCCCATAAGGGATGGTATGTACTTTTGACATCATTCCTACGCTGATGCAGCTAAAATATGAATACCATGACCTGCTTTCCCTAGAGGATGTTGCACATGAACCATATGTGTCCATTGTAGCAATCGAAGGAGGGCCAATAGAGCACATCTGAAAGGACCGGGCGAGCAGAATGGCTAGAGTCGGATTACTTGGATTGATCAACATACCGCAGTTTGGGTGACCAACTAAAGTAAATGCATGCATGAAGCAGCTTTTAGTGTGCTTCCATGGTGGGTTTTTGTGGTTAGATGAGACAATTCAAGTCATGGTGGGGTTGATTTCAGAGATAGTGGGGATACCCAAGGATAGGATATACCCCTCACAATATATCCATGGCAAATATAGTGATCGGAATTTGGCACTAAATATGAAGAAGCGCTATGCTCTAAAGCGCGATGGGAGTGAATACCGCATTGATAGTATCAATGACCATGCGGTACATATTGGCACAAGGATTTTGGCCAGTAAAATCATGAGAAAGAAATTCCTGGTTCAATGTAATTTTGGAGTGGTAGCATGTGCTGAGTTATGTGCGCAAGGCACACAAATGAATTGGTCCATTTTTCTTATGAACGAGTTAGTAGAGGATGTGGTGGCTGCGTAGGAAGGTGAAAGACCATTCACATACAGTTAGCTCCTCATTTTTATTGTGTTAGTGTCTTGGATGGAGCCAAATGATTACCACAGGATGGACTTCAAAGAAACATAGGTATGCAAGGGTGCGAGATATCGGAATTTATGGTTGGTCAAAGAAGCAGAGAGAATGGTAGATTGCTCGATCCAATTTTGGATCTACTGGGAAGTGCTGCAGGTGAACATGGTAAAAGTTCCAAGAATGGCAGAGGAAGTCATGACAAAATATTAGAGTATTAATAATTTCACAATTGGACCCCATGCTATTCATGTTCAAGTGCGACGGGACCCTACCAAGCAATGTTTTCCAATGAGGTACAAGGTGACAGATGCATAAATGGATTCAATGATTGATGATTGGTCTATAGAATGGAAAGAACCAATTAGTGTAGCATAAGTCTCGACAAGACCTCCAAAGGATGTAATTGTTGATCCTGTGCATAAATATGACCAACAATCTAATGAAGAATCGTCAACCGATACATCTAGTTACCCAAAGGGGCATTGCATACTCTAGGAACTTAGAAGAAAGAGGCACATGGACCAAGAAGTGAGCAGTAGCACTAGGTCAACGATGGAAGTGCAGTTGAACTGGCTCGTCAAGGGTGTCAACGATGCAACTGATGCAGCAGAAAAGGAAATGAAGAAGTTGACACATGAGGGATTTGCAAAGGTAAGAGCTAAATTGTATTCTATAAATGATGTTNGGTTGTCAACGATGCAACTGATGCAGCAGAAAAGGAAATGAAGAAGTTGACACATGAGGGATTTGCAAAGGTAAGAGCTAAATTGTATTCTATAAATGATGTTGTTTTGAAAAGAGAACTAGAGAGTGTGACTGTGCAGGAGTACGCATCAATCAGCACAGAGCCATGGGCCAGGAATGTCCAAATTCCCCCGACCATGATTGATGCTAGAAGAGAGGACTTGAATACCTCCTTGCAATAGTTGTATAAATTTGCATTAGATATCAACAGGATGTCTACCCAGACACTGGTATACTTGCAACAAGTTTCCAACCAAGATTTGGCGGACATGCAGAAAGAGATCAACGATCAATTTCTACGATCACAGAATAAAGAGGACGTGATGTAGAAATAAATTGATGAGTTTCAACGCGCCAAGGAGCAGCTAATTGAAGAAAAAGCACAAGAAATAGAAGGACTAACGAAAGCACAAGAAGAGATCAAGACCAAAAACTGTCGAGGAGATCACAGAGCTGAAGAAAGAGATAGATTGTCACATCGTCCAAAAGGAAAACCTATTTGATACTCGCGTACAGTGGAAGCAGTAGTCATGGATGCTTGTAAGCACATTTGTGAAAACACCACAGAACTGGATGCAATTGCAAAAGAAAAAAAAATTGGGGATATTATTGCGCATTTCCAGAAGGATAACAACATTTTGAATGATCTAGTGTACCCTGACACGTCTCCTGAAAAAATTGTTTAATGGAAGACTGCCATAGAGGATGTGGCAGCACAACTTGAAGAGTTGGAGGAGGATGCTAAAAAGGTCACTACAACAATGATGGAATTTTGGGGCAAGATTGTCCAAGATGTGCAGTTAGAGAAAGTGACCAAACACCTTGTTGCAGGAGACCGAAGACCAACTAGTGACATTGAAGAATGCATTGAGAACAATGCTGCTAGTCATCTCGATTACACGGTTGAACAAAATTAAAGAGTTTCAACAGAGGGATGGAAAGGATTGGGAGTGATAAAAAAACCACAACGAATAGCTAGATGAGTTCCAAGACATTGTTGTGCAACTGTCTGCGAAGGAAGTTCCATGCTACAGGTTGTATAGGAAGGAAGGAAAGAAGTTATCGAAAAGATGGTGTATCATTGCACAGAAGTAATATGACAAGATGGAGGATGATATGAATTTATGTTTCTTTTTATCTTTTTCTATCTTGTTGTTTCTGCAATCCGATGATGAATGTTAAGTGAATTTGTGACATGGATCTATGATGCGATTTTTCTTGCTTGTTACTAAGGTTATCTTTCTAGATATGTTTGCACCACAGTATGTTTATGCTAGTCATGAATGAATGGTGCGATATGTTAGGAGAAATGATGAATGGTCCCGTTAATGATTAAGTAATTGGTTATATCTATTTGATAAGCTATTGATTCACATAGTCCTCTTCTATTCTTTGGAAACTTGGTTCCGACAGCTCTCCATCGAACATCTCAGGTGAGACTTCATCTACTTCATAGGTGTCACTAGGTAGGGTAAAACCTATCTAGGCCAGTGCTTAGGGAGATTGTGGTGAGCTGAGCGTTGACAGTGTAGGAATCCCTATCGATTAGTTTTGTTGGCTGGGTTTGTGCTAAAAACTATTAATATCCCATCAAAGGTATTGGTTAATCAATCTACAAGCTTGACTCTGGGACTTCCATGAAGATGAAGGTAGTATTGTATGTACCAGGTTTGAAAAATAACTTACTTTCCATCTCATTTCTAGATAAGAAAGGATATAGATTTGCTTTTATAGATGGAAAACCACTGATGTGGTCCAAAATTAAATACACATGAAGATGATGTGGTCATTGGATAAGAATAAGGAGGATTGTATAAAATCAAAGGAAATCAAGAGACAATCCTTGTCCATGACACTACCAGCTCAAGTTAACTGTGGCATAGAAGGCTTGCTCACATCAGCTACAAAGCATTTCCCTAGGTGAGGAAGGTGGTAACAGGGTTACTGGATCTAAATATTGATCATGAGGGTACTTGAAAAGGATGTGCAAGTTGAAAGAACATTAAGAATCCCTTTTCGAAAAGTGAAAAAAATACCAAAGGTACATTAGAACTAATTAATTATGATGTGTGTGGTCCTATGCCCTCTATATCCTTAAGTGGATATGAATATTATGTCACATTTATTGATGATTATTCAAGAAAGACTTGGATATACTTTGTGAAGAAGAAGAGTGAAGTGTTTGGTAAATTCAAGGAATTCAAAGCCTTGATAGATAGCATTTCAGAAATGAGAATCAAGACACTGAGAACACTATAATGGTGGAGAATACACTTCAAAGGAATTTGAAGCATTCTGTAACGAGGCAGGAATCAAGAGGGAACTAACCACTCCCTATAATACCCAACATAATGGTGTGGCGGAAAGAAAAAATAGAACTATTACGGAAGCAGTAAAGACCATGATTCATGACCAAGACCTACCCATGCACCTATGGGATGAAGCAGCAAGAACAACCGTATATGTGCAGAATAAATTATCTCATTGTGTTCTTGGATTCAATACTTCTAAAGAGATGTATATGGGAAAGAAACCTGAAGTGAGCCATCTCAATATATTTGGCTATCCAGTATATGTACATATTTCAAAAGAGAAGAGAACCAAGTTGGATTCTTTTGGGAAGAAGGGAATATTTGTAGGATACTGTGAAGTCTCCAAATCATTCAGGATATAAATTTCAGGATTCCATCATATCGATATTAGTAGGGATGTAAAATTTGTTGAAGAGACATATTATAAGAAATCTATAAGGTGTCAGCTTGAAGAAGTACATGAAGAGGATGTAACTCCTAGGAGAATAGAGGTTGAACCATTTCCCGAAATAGTAGCATCAGAAGATCATGAAATGATAGAACCTTAGGAACCCCATACTATGGATATCTCTCGAAAGAGAAAACCTTATTGGGTACAAGAAATCATACAATAAGAAGAGAGATATGTAGCTCCATAAGGCTCCATAAGAACCAACAAAAGATCAAATCCATATTCTATTTATGTAACTTTGATATATGATCTTGTATATCAAGAACCCTCCAACTATGAGGAAGCTTCTAAGAGTAAAGAATGGGTTGAAGCAATGACAGAAGAATACTAGTCAATCATGAAGATTGATGTTTGTGATATAGTTCCCAAACTAGAAAACAATAATTTGCTATCTTCGAAATGGTTATACAAGATAAAACATGATGCTCATGGAAGTATTGAAAAGTACAAAGAAATATTTATGGCTAGAGGATTCTCTCAGAAAGAGGGGATTGATTATGAAGAGACATTTTCTCTAGTAACAAGGTACACTTCCATCAGAACTATTATGGCACTTGTTTCCACGATGAAGTGGGACTTACACCATATGGATGTAAAGACAAACTTCTTTAATGTTGTGATTGAGAACGAGGTTTACATCGAACAATCAAAAGGATTTGAAGTAAAATACAGAGAAACTCATGTATGCAAGTTGAAAAATGATCTATATAGACTAAAGCAAGATCCTAGAACTTGGTATGGAAGAATAGATAGATTCTTGAAAAGCATGGGATTTACCAAGAGTAAAGTTGATCCTAGCCTTTAGATGTATATTATGGATGATGAACTAGTAATACTATTGTTGTATATAGATGATCTGTTTTTGACTAGAAGTGAGAAACAGATCAAGGATTGCAAGAAGAAGCTAGATAAAGAATTGGAGATGAAAGATCTTGGATTGATGCATTATTTCCTAGGGATGGAAATGTTTCAGATCCCAGAAGGAATATTTCTGAATAAAAAAAAGTATGCAGTGGAAATATTGAAAATATTTGATATGTTGGATTATAAGGAATGACCACACCCATGGATACCAACTTGAAGCTGTTATCTAATGAGACATTATAGTTAGTAGGTATGACTCAGTACAGACATATTATTGGGTCATTGATGTATCTGACGGACAAAATGCCAAATATATGCTTTGTTGTGAACACATTAAGCTAGTATCTAGTTAAACCTATATGGGTTCAATTGATAGATGCAAAGCATGTGATGAGGCACCTTAAAGATATGATATATTTGGGACTTTACTATCGGAGAGATCATGGCTACAAATTGTATGGATATACAGATTTGGATTGGGAAGGAAATGTCACAGATAGGAAAGATAGATGTTATTGTATGGGATCCACCATTATCTCATGGTTTATTGAAAAATAGTCTAGTATTTCTATCAGTGCAGCTAAAGCAGAGTACATTGCTTCTTTCTCCGCTTGTTGTTAAGCGATATGGCTTCAGAAGCTGATGTTAGGATTATTTGGCATGGAGTTGGACACCATAGTATTTCTCTATGACAACCAAAGTTTTATAAAGATGACAGAGAATCTGATGTTCCATGACAAATCGAAGCATATAGAAGTCCGATGTTGTTATATAAGGGATATGGTACAAAAGAGAGCTATAAAGCTCTAGTATGTGAGTATCGATTAGAAAGTTGCTAATGTACTGACCAAGCCTCTATCTCAAGTGAATTTTGAATATTTTCACTGCAAGCTTGGTGTAGTTTGAAAATAATTTCCTCATAAGCAGGAAGAGTGATGCGACTAAAGATGATAAAGATATGGACCTTCTTAAAAAAATAGGAATAAGTCAAAGCTATGGACTTTCCTTAGAAATGAAGAACGGGTTGAAGACATGAACCCTCCTCGGATAAAGGGGGAGAAGGTTGATAATACAAATCCTACCAGAAAAGGGGGATTGATTGCGAGATTGACATCGATGATGGATGAGAAATGCTGACAAGGTCCAACATTAATTTTTGGATGATAGTATCCTATCTTGAGGATGGCAGGTGTAACACTCTGTGCATGAGAGTGGTCCTTACTAGATAAGGATAGCCATGCAAATTTTACTCTTGCATGGAGAGTACCCACATTCAATTTTGGATACCATAGAATAACACTCTCTAAGGAGTGGTCCTAACCTTTTTGGTGTGGATGCTCTATGATGATTCCTCACAGACAACATGACCAACATTTTGTATGCAGTCAAGATCTACTCTGCTGACAATACTCTTGTATGGAGAGTATTCCTACATTTATATGTAGATACCATAGAATAAAACTCTCTTATGATTGGTTCTAACCTTCATGGTATGGATTCTCTATGATGATTCCTCACAGAAACTGTAGTATAACACGCACTTGGTAGTGGTCCTAACCTCAGTGGTATGGATTTTCTACGATGAGGCCGGACATTTTTTAATGTGGTTGAGATATTCTCTATAGACAATACTTTGATATGGTAGAGTATACCTACATGTGAGTGTAGATATCGTAGTATAACACTCACTTGTGAGTGGTCCTAACCTCAGTAGTATGGATGGTCTACGATGAGTCCTCACAGACAATAGGGCCTACACTAGGTGTGGCTGAGATCTACATTTAGCTATAGATGATTCAACTGATCAATATCATGGATCATGTTGATGGAGGATTGCATTGTCCTTGGACTTATGCCCTAAAGTGATCAAGATTGATAATCTTGCAAATAGATCATGTGTACTGTAGGTAGCATGGGGGCGAAGGATCAAGTAGATCAAAGTACAATAGTGAAGGGTCAAGTATATCAAATTGTAGCTATAAAGGATCGAGATGGATCAAAGTACTATTGCAAAGGATTGAACGGATCAAAGTCCTACTGCAAAAGGATTGAAAGGATCAAATTGATTCTATAAAGGATAGAGATTATTAGAAGGCTATTGTAGAATATCGAAGTGATGCAGCAAAGGATTAAGAGGATCAAAGTTCTACTGCAAAGGATCAAGATTATCAAGGTTCTATTGTAAAGGATCAAGAATATCTAAGTGTTACTGCAAAGGATCAGAAGATCGAAGTGCTTCTACAAAAGATCGAAAGGTCGAAGCGTTGCTGCAAAAAGGATCAAGTGATCGTGTGATGTAGAAGATGAAGAGTAACTATTCTAGTTACTGATTGTAAAAAATTCCTATGACATATCACTATAACAAGACCCCGTGATTACCATCTCTTTTAGCATCCACTATCACTTTTAGTGTATTTTTCATCATTTTTTGGACAAAGTGGATGCTTTTACATGAGATGGCACTTTTAATGGTGTTATTTGCATCCCTTTTTAAAAGCTGATGCTATTTTGGATGTTAATTAGTATCCCAATTAGCATCCCAATTAGCATCCCAATTATCATCCCAATTAACATCCCAATCAACATCCCAATTAGCATCCCAATTAGCGTCCCAGTTAGCATCCCATATAACACCAAGAATAGCCTCCAAAAAATGTTATGAATAACATAGCACTATATATTAATCCAAGGTTAGTGATAAGAATTACACCATGAATTTCAACAGGAAAAACATCCAACATACCTCCAAGTATAGAGCCAGGAATTGCACCTAGAAAACATCCAACATAACGTCATGTATAGAGCTAGGTATAGTGCCAACTGGAATAATTCCTAAGGTTTTGAAAGGAACCGCGCTAAGAATTGCACTAGGTTTAGAGCTAGGAATTTTGTTCAAAAAACGTCTGACATAGTGTCAGATATATCAATGTCAGTGTCAATGATCATGATTCATGTGATAGTAGTTTTGGATCTTGATTTATCATAGTAGCACCTAAATGATCATAATCATGGAAATTTTGGATCTTGATTAATCCTAATGAGGGGTGAGTCACCTCAATGCTGCCTAAATTGATCTAATGGAATTTTAGTGTCCCCAACAACATTTGATCGACCCTAATTGCATCTGATTGGCCCTAACAACACGATGATGATGCATTACGATAATTATGATGGAGCATATGGATACGATTTGATAATTAGAAGACTATATCATCCATTCTTGTGAGGTAGTAGGGCTCCTTTCTCATTATTTTCAGAATAAAATTGATGATGACATTGATGATGACTATGACGACGACAATTATGTTGATTTATTGTATGGCGATTATGACAATGTGGGTGTCAATGATGATTATGCATGTGGTAGCACTTTTGGATCCTAATTGATTCTAATAGCACCTAAATGTCTATAACAATATCTAAACAACCCTATTATCATCAAAAAATTTGTAGCAACATATACATGACCTTAACAGTTACATGACATGAATCTTAATGGCAATGAGTGATTAAGAACACTAATGGCATATGAGTGACCATAATGACAATGATGAAGATGGTTTTGTTGATGAAGTACTTAATGCTGCTGATGATGATGATAATGAGGATGATGATTAAGATGATGTTGATGTACTATATGGAATTGGTGATGATGATGACGGCAAGGTCAATGCCCATGATGATGATGCATCTCATAATACTTTTGGATAGTACGGGACTTGAGATATTGGAGGGAATAACAAGTAATAGAGGTTGTGAGGTGTTGACCATAAAAATATTGTTTGTCATTGGGTTTTACATCGACTAACATGGACATTGGGATTATTAGTCCCCCCCCTACACCCCACTTTTAGAAAGGTAGTATTGCAATACCACCTATCATGGTGCTACCAAAATGTCACCCTACAAGCTTCTTTTAGGAAACCCCCCATCCATACCCTCATTTTTACCAAGAACATCCAACACACAAGAAGTGGATATCAATCTTAACAAAAAAACTAACTTTCTTTGTACTCTTAAGGACATTTTGGTCTTGCTTTAAAATGGAATTAAGCAATAAGAATTTCAATAATTCTAATAGTGTTACTTTGAATAAGAGGATCAATGTTTTTTACATATTTAGCCTTATAAGTGGGAATGATAGAGTTAAATATTTTCCTATTCAAACTCTGACCATTTCTAATTTTTGGAGCAAGCCATTTACCTACAGGGGGAAATGCTAGAGTTAAAGCTTCCCATCCTATACTAGTTTTATTCTATAGTCGATCTAATATCCAAATTAAAGAAGTGTATGTAGTTTGATTTAATTACATCTTCCTATAAACATAGTAAATGCATGAGAATGTAAAGTCTCTTAAAATCTAGGGATTTCCAAAAAGTATGGACATTCTATAGTCCCCAAACCCCACAACTTTTGTCTTGGTAGGCCTTTTCCATTTTACCAAAGGGAGGTCACCTTTATCTTTCTTTCTCTTCCATATATTTTTCCAAAACATCAATATGGATGTAAGTTAAGGATTGTCAATATACAGGTATAACCTCAAACACCGATGTTACCAAGGTCAATTTTCCACTTAATTAAGGAAACCACCTAGTGCAACAATTGGAGCTATATTTAATAATTAACAATAACAAATGAATAGTTAATAAGTAGTATTTATAAATGATAATTATGATTAAGTAACCAATTATTAAATACTAATTGAAAATTGGATACACATTGCAAATATATGATTCTAACTTAATGCTAAAAACAGCTTTAACTTGATGCCAAAAGTTTACGCATGATACCAATGCAACACCAACATGACATGTTGTTTTCATTGCATTGATAATAAAGTTGTAGAGTGATTCTAAATTGGTACAAATTAAGATGCCCTAATTTTGTTGTGTTTTGCATGATGAGCATTTGAAAAAAATACTGCATGGGACGATAATTTTGATGCAAGGGCCATGTATTGAAGTAGTGCACCCTTTGGCACATTTTTTTTGTATTTTGAAAGGTTAGTGTGTTTTTTAACATCACCATTGTTGTGAATAATCCCACAAACATGAAAATGGTGAGATGGAGATAGTTTATAGGGTGTATCCCACTGTAAAATCTTTGTTGATTCAGAGGTTGGATTTTGGTGCTAACATCATCCATGATTTTTGTGTCATGATTTGTGGGGAAATTTTATATTGGGGTTGTTATATTTTTTCTACCCCAAGAAAAACCTTGGAAGATTCCCGATTCTTAGCTAGAATATCTTGATGGAGGGTGAAAAAAATGATCACTAATTGATTGACCCAAACTTAGAATCTTGTGGTTGTTTTCTCTGTGATGCTATAAGCTATATTTTTGAATTGACCATAATATCCACTAGATGACTATTATGGAGAGAAAATTCCTATGGATTGGGGGTTCCACAATAGACAATATGACACGAGAAATCAATCTTTCCCAATATGCAAGAGAAATAAACAAGTCTAACACTAAGGGATATAGAATCATGCCTTATTCCAGATGGTTGAAGTAGATCCCCATTGAGCTTTTCCAATGCAATTGCAATTATGATTTACTCTCAACAACAACAAACAAAGAAAACATGATATATATAAGTGTGCTAGCACTACTCTAACATATATAATCAACCATGTATAAGCAATTAAATATATCCATGGATTCAATATTCATATTCAAATGCACATGAATTGGACGGGAAAAGATATTTCTATTAATAAATTAGAGATACAATAGTGACAAACTCTTTCGTCACTTCTACAAACCGAAGAAATGAGTCCTCCACCTAGGCCTCCACCACTTCAATCCTCCATCTCCCAATAGCAAGATCAAAAAGCAAAGGAAAGCTTGGGAATAAAACTATGTGCCACAAGGGACAAAGGGATGTAGACTCAAGTATAATAAAAATGAGGGAACAATGGACTATATTTTCCTTACTCTTCAATTTATCCTCCTTCACTGTATCCAAGGGCCTCAATATATAGTGCTTCAAAGGGGTAATGGAGGGTCGAATCTAAGTGTTCTCAAGGAATATGGAAGGCCAAGAGACAAGATATTTGGACTCAAATGAGGAAAACTACAAAAATATTTATTGTTTTGAACACATCCCAATGTACATGGGTTTCAGGTCAAAAACTGCGTATACATGTGGGTATTGCTTTAAAAGTAGCGTATAGGTATAAACAGAGAATTTTTGGGGATGATCTTGGAACATCAAAGTATAATCATATTAGAGGAAATTTGACGTCTGAAATGGGCCTCCTAAGGAAAATAATAAAATAATAGTTAAAATAATAAAATAATAGTTATTAATTTTGAAGGAAGAATGAACAAAATTACTTTTTTGTTCGTATTTTCGACATATCTCCCTGTGTTTTTACTCAAATTTTGAGTGTGAGAGATTGTTTGATGTGGAATTTAATTATGGATCCAATGAGTACCTACTCTGCATACTTTTGATGGACCCCGCTACCGCAAAAATAAGAAATACCTGAAAAAATGTGATGACATCATCATTACATTGTTTCAGGTATTTCTTGTTTTTGGGGTATAGGGGTCTGTCAAAAGTATGCAGTGTGGGTACTAGTTGGATGTAGAATTAAATTCCACATCCAATGATCTCTCACGCTTGGAATTTGAGCAAAAACACAGGGCAATATGTTGAAAATACGAACAAAAAAAGTAGTTTTCTTTTATGAAAAATATGTCAATTCAACCTGATCCGTAGGACCTCAATTTTAGTGCTTTAAAATTTTGTTTGAAAGAGTGCATGCAATAGGTTAATTAATGGAACAACATTAACAAAAATTAAATGCTCAGAATAGGAATGAAAAACAAGACTGATAAACAGATGCCAAGCAGAAACCACAGAAACAGAGTCACAAACAGAAGTTGATAACGGAGTTCACCCCCTCCACTGGGATACGTCTCCGGGTCCCTCTCCAATAGGAACTGATCCAATTAATAGTTTTTGAATGGTACAAATGGTTCTAGACTAATCACAGAACTGGACATTAACAGTAAAGTCTTCAAGACCTCCTCTCTGAAAGTTACAAAACTAGACTTCGGTAGAGAAAAAAAGGCCAAGTATAACTGAGAGTATTCGACTTCAACAAGGAACAACACATGGAAAATTTTCACAGCAAAAAGGCTCTCTCCAAGCTTCTCATCACAGAGAAACGTTGCACTTTCGTTCTCCAAAATCCTCTAATCGTCCTTACTGCGTCTGAACTCCGCTAATCCTCCTCATTGAATGGATTCCTCCTTTAATACTCACCTTGGCCATTACAAATGAGCCAAAACCTCCAAGAAAAACACGACTGTTCACATCCCATGCAATGCGGCCACAAGACTGTTCACCTTCTTCTCTCAAAATTCCAACAGGTTGTTCATCTCCTAGCGTTACAATCACCCGGCATCAAGATTCTATAAATCCATTTTCAAAATGCGCCCCGTGCGAACCATTGCAATGTTTGAGTTGAAAGGTTTTATGATCTGCTCGTCCGCCATTGTGGAAGGAAGATAAGCAACTGGCTCCGACGGTCTCAATCGGCTATCGGTTAGATTTCAAATCGAAGGCTTTAGTACTTTGGTTTCCATCGTTGCGGACTGTCATTTGATAAAGTCTTCCGATTCATTAAAGCTTTTGTTGTTGTGGAAAGAAGAAGCGTTTCGTCTTTCGATTCGTTAAAGCTTCTACTGTTGCAGAAAGAAGAAGCGTTCTGTCCTCCGATTCGTTAAAGATTCCACCGTTGCGGATGTCGAATCGCTCTGTCATCCGATCAAGATTGCATCCGTCGTTGTGGAAGGAAGAAGGATTTCGAGCCCCAATGTTGCGGCTGCCGGAAGGATTTCGAGCCGTGACGTGGCGGAAGGGAAAAGCTTCCGACGTCCGTTCTGCGTATTATTTTTTTTTCCCACCGTCTATTTTTCCACCCGTAGCCTCTTTGAACCATGTACCATATCGGATCGTTAACGAGGAATAATCCGCCGGATCAATCCTCCCCATTAGAGAGCTTTTGGACCACCAAAATCCTGAATTATTCTACAAGTATGTGAGGGTAAAGTTCCCTCACTTTACCAGTCTCCATCCATCTTGCTTTCCTAGGATGCATTCCTTTCAGCTCCACTCGAAGGTACTCAGCATTCCCCCTTCGTGAAGTCCTTACATTTCTGTCAAGAATAACATCATCCTGCAACTCTCTCATATATTCAGGTGCCAAATCATCTATTGAAGGAATCTGTATGTTAATTTCCTCATCCATGATCATAGGAGGTTCATACAATTTAAGATTCTCAACATTGACAACTGAATAAATTTGCATGTATGGAGGTAAATTCAAGCGAAAAGCATTGGTGCCGATCTTTTCCAAGATCTCAAAAGGACCATACCTGATAGGCTTAATATTTTTACCTTCACCTTTCATTCTTTCTTTGGTGATATGTAACCAAACTCGGTCACCAACCTGAAATTGATGATCAATTCGATGCTTGTCATGCCTGGCCTTGTACTTTGCCTGGCTCTTCTCCAACTATTCCTGAACTTCCTGCTACACTGCTTGGATTCTCTGAATGAACTTTAAAGCTTTATCTGCATCATGATGTCCATCCCCTGCATCTTTGCCAAAAGAGAAATCCATCAATGTTTTTGGCAGATAACCAAAACAAGTTTCAAAAAGAGATTTTTTCGTGGAAGAATGAACTACATGATTGTAAGCATGATGTATATACTGCAACTGCTCATCCCAAAGTTTAGGATGCTTACTACAATATCCCCTGAGCAACTGAACCATGGTTCTGTTTACTACCTCTGTTTTCCCATCGGCCTGTGGATGAAAAGCTGTACTTTTCTTAAGTTTAGTGTCCATAAGCTCCCATAAAGTTGACCAGAATTTTCCTAAGAACCGGGAATCTCGATCAGATACAATAGACATGGGTAGCCCAAAATGTACCCAAACATTTTGAAAGAATAAATGAGTTGTTTGTTCAACAGTGATCTGCTTGTTACATGGCATTAAGATACACATTTTGCTGAATCTATCCACAACAACATATAGGTAATCATGTCCTTTTCTAGACATAGGTAGTCCCCCTACAAAGTCCATAGAAATACTTTCCCAAGGACGAGAAGAAACTGGAAGAGGAGTGTACAAACCTAATTTCCTATTGCTAGGTTTACTTTTTGCACACATAACACAGCCTC
Source organism: Pseudotsuga menziesii (assembly GCA_001517045.1). Lineage (NCBI taxonomy): Eukaryota > Viridiplantae > Streptophyta > Pinopsida > Pinales > Pinaceae > Pseudotsuga > Pseudotsuga menziesii. The sequence continues at coordinate 79,589 of LPNX011053216.1, forward strand.
TTATATATTTAGCTACAGTTTCTTGCATTTGAGGCCAATAACAATGATTCTGCAATACAGACAATGTTTTGCTTACACCAAAATGTCCTGCAATCAATGAACTATGTGCCTCTAAGATCACATGCACTCTTTCTTTCTCTAGAATACAGAGTTTACCGAGATGATACAAGAGCTGTTCATGCACAAAATAGTTCTCTTCCTGTTTACCATGTATTAGTGATGCATATACTTTATTAAAATCTTTATCTTCTGCATACTGTTCAATATAACTCTCGTTTGTTAATGAACTATTCTGAAAAATGATTGAAGCATTTGTAGGTGGCCTTGATAACATGTCCACTACTTTATTATGAATCCCTTTTTGTACTTGATTACGAGATGAAACTGTTGTAAGAACCCCATCCATCTTAAATGCCTACTTTGTTGTATTTTAGTTTGAGATTGTAAATATTGAAGTGGCTGATGATCAGTATGTATGACTATCTCTTTTCCCATGATATAATGTTTCCACTTCTTCACACTCTGTACTAAAGCATACAATTATTTATCATAGGTCGGATAGTTACTTACCGCAGTAGAGAATGTTTCTGAATGGTAACGGACTGGCTTCCTTCCTTGCATCAAAACTGCTCCCATGGCAAACCCCCTGGCATCAGTTTCGATCTCAAATGGCTGCTGCAAATCTAGAAATGTCAGAACTGGTGCTGTGCTAATCTTTTCCTTCAAAGTGTCAAAGGCTCTCTGATGCTTGCCTCCCCACTGGAAAATTTCTTTAATGCTTGTCAACGTTTGTAAAGGAGCAGCAATGGAAGAAAACCCAGAAATGAATTTCCTCCAATACTGAACCACACCTAGAAAAATTCTGATCTCAGTAACGGTGTTAGGCCGTGGCCAGTTTACAATGACAGCAACCTTGGCTAGGTCCACTCGCAGGTGGCCTCCACCAATAATATGGCCTAGATATACTAACGAAGTTTTAGCAAATTCACATTTAGTCATTTCTACATATAGCTTTTCCTTTCTTAGTACATCTAAAATTTTCTTCACATGTACAACATGCTCTTCCCACATTTTGTTAAACACAAGGATATCATCTAGATATACAATTACAAAATCATCAATGAATGAACGAAAGACATCATTCATGACCCGCATTAAAGTAGCAGGAGCATTACATAGCCCGAAAGGCATTACAAGACACTCATACAAACCCTGTTTCATTTTAAAATCTCTTTTCCAAGCATCATGCTCAGCAACACGGATTTGATGATACCCACTACGCAGATCCAATTTTGTAAAATAAGTTGCATGTTTCAACTGATCAAGCAAAACATCAATGAGAGGAAGAGGATACCTGTTTTTAATGGTGATTTTGTTAAGGGGCCTATAGTCGATACACATCCTCCATAACCCATCCTTCTTTGGAACCAATACTATAGGAGAGCCGCAAGGAGAAGTACTGGGTTGGATGACCCCCTTCTCAATCAGCTCCTGAACCTGCTTCTTGATTTCCTCGTTCTGCATTACAGACATCTGGTACATGGCTATGTTTGGGAGTGGCACATCCTGCTGCAAATGTATCTCATGTTGAATCTCTCTCTTCGGTGGTAACCCCTTCGGATATTGAAACAAATCATCATATTAAAAAATGATGTCAATCAGTTCAGATTTATGCTTAGGGTCACATTCTTCAAAATATTTAGAGACTTCATCATTTTTCATCTTAACCATCATCAACACAAAATTCTTACTAGCATTTACCAACCTCTTCATTTGTCCTGTAGAGACTATTGCTATATTGGTTTTCATCTTATGTGCTCGTACAATATATTCCATACCTTCTTTAAAAAGATGATACTTATTCTTCTCTCTATAAAATACCGCTTTCCGGTCATACAAATATGGACTCCCAAGTACAATTCCACAAATGTCAAGTGGTACTACATCCAATTCTACCTCATCCCTAAACTTTTCAGTAATTGCAAATTTTAATACACATTTCCTTGTAACTTGCAATCGTGTATCATTAGTAACCCAACCTAGAGGATAGGGATTTTCATGAGGCATAGTAACTAAATGCAACTTCTTAACCACTTCTTCTGATATCAGATTTACTTGTGAACCACTATCAAACAATGTATCAATCTTTGTGTGATTTGCAATGACACGAACATGAAACAGTGCACTTCTATCTGCATCATTTTCCTTAGAAGTAGATGGTAGACTTGTACTTGCACTAGAACTGGATTGTGCATCAATGGGAAGTGAGATACTTTTATCCTTACCTTGGATTCCAACAGCTGTAACTTTTGTTTCATCACCCGAGTCAGATCCCAAGTCTTGAATAACTACTGCAGTAGCCTTTTCTTTTCCTTTGTCTTTGTTTCCTCCGTACTTCTTTGGCCTTAACTCCAGATGAAGTTTCCAACACTTAGAGACATCATGTTCCTTCTGACAATGCGAACATGTAGGCTTTTCACCCTCTTTCTTAACAGTAGCCATCTTCTTTTTTCCCTTATCTTGACCTTTTGATTTGCTGTCAAATTTAAATGACTTCTTCACAAAAGTATCATTAGCATGCTTACCCCTGGCTTCTAAATGGGTAGCTTGAACACATACATCATCCAAATTACTGGGATTAAACATCAACAAAGTATGCTTCAAATAAGAATGCATGCCACCAATGTACTTAAGAAGAGTTTCCTGTGTATCTAATCAAACATTCAATGCAACAGCCCTCTTTTTGAAGTCATGAGTATAATATTGAATGCTTTGTCCTTTAGCTTGTCTAAACATTTTCCAATTCATGGTTAATTGCTGCATGTGACCTAAAGGATAAAATTGCTTTCTTAATACTTCAATGAGTTCATTCCAAACTGAGATAATTTTACCATTCTTTCGAAGATCTTGCTGAATCTTGCTCTCCCACCAAGTAAGAGCCATTCCACTCATCGTCAAAGTGGCCAATTGAATCCTAGAAGGGTCATCATTAATGCCCTGCACCCTACAATATACTTCAAGCTGCTTGATCCAATTGTCTAATTTTTCAGCATCTACATCTCCATTATAAATAGGTAATTCAAATTTTACATCCAATTTGAAATAAGGCATATTAGGACTTGCATTATTGGAATGAGAAGTATGAGAAGAAGAAAAAGTCTATTTAGTATCAGGAGGATCACCATCACCTCCTACTCCTTTACCCTTTTATTCCTTCTTCAACTCTACATCTCTGGATGAAGATCCTTCTTCTTTCTTCTTCCTTTCTGCTCGCTCATTGAGTAGAATTTCCATCATGGATTTCATGCTCATAAAATCCTCCAGAAACTCAGTTTCAGAAATGACAGGTTTTTCCCGTTCGATATGTCCTTCTTCCCCTCGTGGAGAAGACATGGTTCTTGAGAATGTTCTCCTGGAGCCAATCTCAGGATCTCCTTCAACTAATTCTCCTTCACCAACCTTTAACCTGGACCTGGTAAGCATTCACAAATTTGCACAACAGTCAACTAGCTCTGATACCAAAATATGATCCGCAGGACCTCAACTTTAGTGCTTTAAAAGTTTGTTTGAAAGAATGCGTGCAACAGGTTAATTAATGGAACAGCATTAACACAAATTAAATGTTTAGAACAGGAATGAAAAACAAGACTGATAAACAGATGCCAAGCAGAAACCACAGAAACAGAGTCACATACAGAAGTTGATAACGGAGTTCACCCCCTCCATTGGGCTACGTCTCTGGATCCCTCTCCAATAGGAACTGATCCAATTAATGGTTTTTGAATGGTACAAATGGTTCTGGACTAATCATAGAACTGGACATTAACATTAAAGTCTTCAAGACCTCCTCTTTGAAAGTTACAAAACTGGACTTCAGTAGACAAAAAAAGCCAAGTATAACTGAGAGTATTCGACTTCAACAAGGAACAACACATGGACAGTTTTCACAGCAAAAAGGCTCTCTCCAAGCCTCTCATTGTAGAGAAACGTTGCACTTCCATTCTCCAAACTCCTCTAATCGTCCTTACTGCATCCGAACTCCGCTAATCCTCCTCACTGAACAGACTCCTCCTTTAATACTCATATTGGCCGTTACAAATGAGCCAAAACGTCCAAGACAAACACGACTGTTCACATCCCATGCAATGTGGCCACAAGACTGTTCACCTTCTTCTCTCAAAATGCCAACAGGTTGTTCATCTCTTGGCGTTACAATCACTCAGCATCAAGATTCTGTAAATCCGTTTTCAAAATGCGCCCCACGCGAACCATTGCAATGTTTGATTTGGAAGGTTTTATGATCTGCTCGTCCGCCGTTGCGGAAGGAAGATAAGCAACTGGCTCCGACGGTCTCAATCGGCTGTCGGCTAGCTTTCAAATCGGAGGCTTTATTACTTTGGTTTCTACCGTTATGGACTGTTAGTTGATAAATTCTTCCGATTCGTTAAAGCTTCTGCCGTTGTGGAAAGAAGAAGCATTCCATCTTCTAATTCGTTAAAGCTTCTGCCGTTGCGGAAAGAAGAAGCGTTCCGTCTTCCGATTCATTAAAGCTTCCGCCGTTGCAAATGCCAAATTGCTCTATCGTCCGATCAAGATTGCGTCTGTTGTTGCGGAAGGAAGAAGGATTTTGAGCCCCGACGTTGCGGCTGCCGGAAGGATTTCGAGCCCCGACGTGGTGGAAGGGAAAAGCTTCCGACGTCCGTTCTGTGTATTATTATTTTTTTTCCCACCATCTGTTTTTCCAACGATGGCCTCTTTGAACCATGTACCATATTGGATCGTTAATGAGGAATAATCCGCCGGATCACAACCATTATGGTTGACTCATTTTATTGAAATTCTATTGGTTCTTGAATTCCAACTCACAAAATTTATTGTTGGCGTGTTTTCTTATAAGGCCCATTTTAGACCCCAAATTTCCTCTAATGATAAGTCCATGGGGTCCAAAGAGTCTTTAGAGGGATAGGGAAGGCCATAAATGTGTGATCTACATGGTGTGGTAAAATCAGCTATAAGAGATGCCCCCTAATCTGTGAGGTCAGAGGGGTAACATGATGGCCCAAATACACTATAAAATCCATCCCAGAAGTGGAGTAATGAAGACCCAGGTGGAAGAACCATCCATTCATCAGTACAATACAATGAACAATCTCTGCATGTGACTGCAAATACATATAGTAGTCTCGGATACATAAGAGTACAATGGTCATGAATAGGCATGATACACAATGTGTCATGTGTGGTCATCACCACATACTATATACAATGGATGAAGATCTCCATAATGGATGAAGATATTTGATATACACTAGAAATACTGGAATCAAGATCACAAGAGATGAAATCTCATGAATAATGGCATGATCAAGGAGGTAGCATATATGGAATGCCACCAAGCTGGAAAGTCTTCTACACAAACTACTACGAGTACATGTCCTACTATGTGAATAGATGTGTCTAGGTCGAACATAGTAGTCCATCATCTGATTACTGGTTATTGGTGTATATCATTAACATATGTGAGATAAACCACGGATAATGAAAATGGGAATCAAGGTACAAAGTGAAATCTAACAAGTGTGAATAGATGTGTTCAGGTCAAACACTTGAAAGAGTCCATCGATTAAGGGACATTGATGTATTTCCAAAACTGTCGATGGCGAGAGAACCTACCATTGATGACTATAAGTATCAAGGCACTCAAATGACTCTAGATTCCTATTCCAGAATAAATGATCTGATGTCAATGGAATGGAATCTGCTGGAAGGATGGAATTAAGGAAACCCCCATCAACCAACACAAGATACTCAACAACGTTTTATAATGTGGAAGAACTCGAACAAGATGTGCATGAACTGGTAATAGTATCAGGAATGGATGAGATGAAATGTCAGGATAACTGAGGAATGGCTAACTTAGGATTCAACCTCCTTCGAACAAGAGCAGAAGGAAATTGGTGACTAAAGGTAGGAAGCATGGACTTGATATGCAAACTAGGACATCTCTGTGACACAAGAGGAATCAACAAAGTCTCCATGGGGACAGGAAGCATAACTAGTCGGTGGAGATACACTCAGAGTAATGAGTACAACTCCTAAATTCAATATAATAAACCAACCAATGGATGTGATATACAGTTTTCTATTCGAAGTCGACATGACTCGACTGCTTCCAAAGATAACATAATTTATCATTTGGATTTTTATGTTTTTTTATTTTTTTGGACTTTTTCAGATATTTTGAAAAGATTGAAAAAGAATAAAAGTGTTTTATAGTACATATCTAGGAGGAGACGAGTCTTAAGGACAGGAAAACTAGTTCCAAGTAGTGGAAAATACCTATTCTCAATGTAAGGAAGTAAGTGTAGGATAACGACACTTAGGAGAAAGCCTCCACCCAGTAAAGGGGTGATCAAGCTGCAAAGGATATGTAAAAATGCTCTGCTTGGCTAGACATGAGACAAGCTCGAGCTATATGGATGATAAGCCTGAATCAGGGAGCCAACATAAATCTCAATAAGGAAAGTAAAACTCATGAAATTCAATTACAACTTGATATATACAAGGGATTCCCTATGGGGAAAATCCAACATAAATTTCAACAGGAGTATGAAGCTTTTTCTCAAGGACATGGTGGGACTAAAAAAGGGACTCCCACAACCTAAAGGAGGTAACTCAACATGGGTACCAAATGCATAAAAGGATATAACTAGGGAACCCATATATAGGAAAGCTCTACCATTCACATAATACCACTTCTGACAGCAACATGAAGGTTCTGTGATATCATGGAATGCGTTCGTACCTAAGGTTAAAATGAAATGGTCATAAGGTCATGCAAAATGCAAACCGATGTGAAATCCTAACCTATATGCTAATTCAGACATTATACATGTAATAGGAACAAACCAATCAAAGACTCCGTCAAAACGCACTCAAAACAGGCCCCTACAACACCATATTAGTCCAAACGGTCCAAAAATGGTAAAAATTGAGTCAAAACTATAGAAAGTGGCTAAAAATTTCAATTTTTTTTCTATAAAATAGTGAAAAAATGAAATTTTCCATACCATTTGAAAATCTACCCCCCATAGTGCATTTAAGACCAAAAAATTCAGAAGTTGATTCCGAGAGAATCAATCCACATAATCGCATTCCTTCTGGTTCAGGTAGAAGCTCATTTCCTTCTCTTCCATTTACATGTTTTTATTTTTAATTTTGATGGCCAATTTTTTAACTTAGGCCATACCAAAGAGGGCATTTTCGGCCCACATGGAAATCAGGTCTTTGTCCGTGTAAAGGGATGGGTATACATGAAAAATACCATGATACCCGCATATGTACGCGAATGTTTTGAAAATAGCTGTGTATAGGGCCATAAACAAAAAATTCAAAGGTAAAGACTCATGGAATTTGGAAATTCTTGTGCAAGATGGTCCTAGAATGGAGAGAGCATGAACATGGAGATGTTGAGGAGGCTATGCAAGCTGGTCTTATGGCTCAACAAACATTAAGGGATTGTGCACTATACAAGTTTGGTGCCTTGGAAGCTTAAGGGAAAAACCAAGGCTACTCCTACTGCTAGTAGATTAATGGGATCCTGACTCAGAGTGGTTTCAGTTAGAAGGGATGCCCCTTAGCCTCGAGGTTGAGGACATATACTTTATTACAGGATTCTATAGAAGAGGGGAAGTGGTAAACCTATGAGCTTGTAGGAAAGGAGGTGGAATCATTGTATATGAGTACATTGTTGTTTACTGTTTCCCTGATACAGAGAAGGTTTGGAGTCAAATCCCGACAAACTTGATCCAAAACCTCAGGTTGAAGGCCATACTATTGGCACTAGGAAGGATAGTAGAGTTGGCATCTCTTCACCAGGATTCAAGGCCTTTGATGTTCTATGTGGTGGAGAGTATGCGCCCTACTATTTATGACTGAGTTACCTCACTATTGAGCAACATGAAACATCGGCTTACTGACTGCAAGATGGGGCGAGGGCAAAACTTTGGTTATAGAAGCATCTTGAGTGCTTTCTTTTTTGAGCGTGTGTCGGGTCTAAGCACAAGAGTGGATATTTCCCCACATGGAGTTTGAGATATGGCTCTACTATGCTAGAAAAAGTTTATGCAGAGACTAGGAGGGGGGCGAGTGGACAACCCCTACCCATCAAACTTCTTCCTCTGGTGGCGTAGGAAGATCATCGCCATAGATGACTACCCCTATGCAGGGATAGAATTCTATGGATACCTGGAAATTCCCATTCTACCAGGCTCTGCATATGGAGATATAGGTAAGGGATATCGAATCAAATTTGTTTCTTGAATTATTAAATTATTTTGTTCTTTTTGATATATAGAATAAAAAACACATGTTTTTGGTGTGATGAGATATAATGATACTTTGTCACGTACATGCAGATATGGGACCACGATGGCCAGATGGTTTCCCTAGTCATCGATGGAGATGAAGAGGAGATGATATCATGGGTGTGGATGTGGAGCATATGATCCAAAGCATTCACACAAACTTCATTTGTTTGGCACATAGAGTTCCCATGGCGCAAGTCGAGGACTTGCCTAAGGCCATGTAGCACCAGGTGGTTGGAGTACCATGGGCATGGGTTCAATTATTCTACTGGCTAGATAGAGTCATAGTATGATACCATGATAAACACCCTCCTCCCCCATAGGATTAGAGGGTGGGGTGTATTTTTTATGACTGTGTAGTATATTTTGGAGGCTCGAAAGCCCCATTTTGTATATGACACTTATGTATTATGAAACCACATTTTTGGACATATATTTTAATGAAAAATACCTATGATGATTGGTTATTATTTTATTTACATGTGTAAATGTGTTTGTGAATTCTTTATCATCTGTGAAACAAATGCCAATCCGATACATAGTTAGCATATGAATCAACAACTTGATTAAAATTTCTTGTATTATGGATGTATGTTATGTTCTCAAATTGTTGTTCTAGCAACCTGACACACAAGAATATTAGTAACAATGTTGGATCCATAACATGATACAAGCCATTAAGTTGTGAGACCACTAATTGCAAATCAAGACGTACCTCAAGAGAGTGAATACCATGTTAAATGGCATCACGCAATAACTCAATAATGAAACTATATTCTGCAACATTGTTCGATGAAGGCTGTAAACAAACACCTCCTGAATACAACACCTGACCCGTAGGAGTATAAATCATCCAATAAGCTAAAGCTGAGTTTTGAGTGTGGAGGCTAGCACCATCAACAAATCCTATATAAACCAAAGACTTTGTCAACATCTTCCACAACTAACAGAAGCTAGTGAACAGACTCAATCACCACAAGTATACCAAAAATAAGATATGCAAATGTAAAATAATATACAACAAATCAGCCTCAGTTGAGAATCATGCATAGTATGTTTTAAGATAAATCCCATTTCAAGTCTTTGCCAAGCCTATCCCTTCATAATCCACTAACCCGTAAGCTCCTTTCTCTAATACTCGCTTAACCACATAAGGACCATGCCACGTAGTGTTAAAATTTGCTTCCCCCAAGGGTTCCCTAGCCTAGTCCCACAAAAAAACCAAGTCACCTTCACTAAAACTCCTAGGACGAACATAATTATTGAACTAGACCTTAATGGGATGCGTGTTAATCTCTAGAGCCGTTAAACAATCTCGTTGTTGCTGACCAAGATGCTCCAAGTGGACCAAATTCTCTTCCAATGCGGAAGTGTGTGGTAAAATCTCCATGGCTAGCTTCAAAGAAGGGATTTTTCAATCAACCAATAAAACCGACTCCACCCCATGCACAAGATGATAAGGAGGAAAACCGATGGCAGTATTAACCGCAGTTTGATAAGCCTACAAAGCAGGATATAGCATGATATGCCAATTGGTCTTACTTTGTGCGATGGTTCGTTGGAGAATGGACTTAAGTGACTTCTTCACTGCTTCAACCTGTCCATTCACTTGAGGATAGTAAGAAGAGGAAATCTCTTGCTTCTGTCCAAACTTTAAAGACAAATCTTCCATCAGCTTGTTCTGAAAGTGCCTGCCATGGTCAATGAAAAGATTCCTCATAATACCAAACTGGGTGATAATCTAGTTTAATACGAAATGCGCGACTGTCTCACCATCGGATTTAATTGTAGGAATAACCTATTCCCATTTCATGAAATAATCAACTACCACAATAATGTGATGGTGCCCCCTAGCCGAAGTTGGGTTGAAATCCATAAAATTGACCCCCCACATGGTGAAGGGATTTGTGGTGATAATCGGATGCAAAGGAGCGGGAAGAGAGCACATATTTCGTGAAAAAACCTGGCAAGGGTGGCACTGCTTGACTACATTAAGAGAATCTTTAAAGATGGATGACAAAAAATAAACTGCTCTCAAAATATTTTGAGCTGTATAAATCCCATATAAATGACCACCACATGGCCCTCCATGGAAATCATTCAAAACAACCTCATCCTCCTCGTGAGTTAAGCAATGATCTAAAATGGAATCAACCCCACAATGGTACAAAGTGTTATCCACAATGAGGTAATTCTTTGCTACATGACGTAGTCATCGATGCTCATCTCATGAGAGGTGAGAGGGAACCTTCAAGGTCTGTAAGTATACAATAATGTCCCTATACCATGGGTCCGTAGTCGAAACGTGAAAAATGTGCTCATCAATGAAAGATTCATCATGAACCTCTCCCTCATCCAAACTTGGAAAATAAGATATAAGCTCAAAAAAAATCAATGACTTCTTCAACTTCACCGAAACAAACTCGAGGTAAAATTCTTACAATATCTCAATCCATTTATTATAGTTTCCCCCTATCATCCTTCCATTGAGGACAGAATGAAATGGATTAATCTTAGCTATAACAAAAGTCTGGCGAAGAATGATATAATTCCTCAAATGTTGAACCGCATGGATAGTAGCCAAGGCCAAATTCTCAACATTGGTATAATGAAGCTCCACATCAATAAGGTTTTGGCTAAGATAGTAGATGACATGCTCATGAAGCTCCTCATCCTCTTGAACCGATACCATATCAATCGTCTCTTAAGATGCAGCCACATATATCAGAAAGTCACATCTATAGTTAGGTCGACTAAGTAGAGGGGATGATGCCAAGGCTCTCTTCAAAGCATTGAAATACTCTTGGGCTCATTCATCCCAAATAAATGGAGTATCTTTATTCAACAAACACATGAATCCTTTACTCCACTTGGTGAATATGACTATGAATCTTTGCAAGAAGTTCGTTGATCCAACCAACAACTGATATGTCCTCCTTCAACAAGTTCTCCTTGACAGCCAACAATTGACAGGTCTGCCTTCGATAGGTTCTCATTGACAACTGATAGGTCCACCTTTGACAGGTTCTCCTTGACAATCGACAGGTTCACCTCAACAAGTTCGTAGCCAAAAGTATATCAACATGCTCTGCGATGGTTGAACTTCTAACCATTATAACTTCTTGTAACTAAACATAGCAGGTAGTCACCCAAGCATCTCAACATCCTTTATATAAGAATGTACATTATGTAATATAGACCTTTTTCTGATCATCATCTTATTCCTCCATCTTTCATGGAGAAAAGGTAATAAATTGGTTTGAATTCTTGCATATTGTCTGTGTGTATTTATTGTCAACCTAGTGTGTTTCCTTATTTGATGTATCTCTTTATATGCTTCCTCCATAACAGAAATCGACTCATTCAGTCGACTGTTGTCCCCATCGTGCACCTAGGAATGACCTGGTTCATTGGTATTAGAGCAAGATCTTGTCCAGAGCTTAAGTTACATAAGCACTTCCATTGAAGTGTTTAACATATTCTTGTTGAAACATGCTCGCAATCCCAACAACACAAGTAAATACTTTCTTTGACTTCAGAAAATATGACCAAAGAAGCAGATAACAGACATGCAACTAACAACATAGAGAAACTCATAGAAAAAGCACTCACTCACCAACAAACCAAAATGTTTACCCAGTTCAGTGAGATTCTCTTGAGATTCACTAGGAGCTCTGGGGAATCCTTGTCACGATCTCACTCCGATAAAATCATACCCTTCAAAGTGAAAATGAATATGTACATACTGAACCTTGAAGGAAATATCGATAGTTGGGTGCAACAATTGGAATCTTACTTTGCAGTAAATCAACTCTCCGAAGGGGAAAATATCACCATTGCGTCCTTAAATTTTTAAATCTTCATACACTGCTGGTGGGAGAACCTATCGACAAAAATGGATAAAGAAGAAGGACCCATCAAGACATGGGTCAAATTTATTGAATATGTCGGAAAGGAGTTCTATTCACCCAAGTACATTGAACAATAGTACAAGAAGTAGAAGCAGCTAAGGAAGTGGAAAGACCAGTCAATACAGAGTTACACCAACGAATTTTATCAACGCATGGCTACACTTGGCATCCAAGAAGAAGAGAAATTGCTTTTCTTGAAGTACATCAGTGGTTTATCCCCATACATTTAGCAAGAGATGGAATTTTTAACTATTAGCACGCATGCAGATGCATTTCATTATGCCTGCAATATTGAAGCTAAACAAAAAGGAAAGATATGTTTTGCGAACAAGCCAATAGGTCGAACATTTGACAAGAAGTTTCCAGCTGACTCCAACAAGTTCAATAATCGTTCTCAGTAGAATCTGCCAAAGATTGATCATCAAAAGAATCACTTTCAAAAATACAAGAGGGACCGCAACAGACAGAACCCTACCGGGAAATGGTGTGGTTATCAGAGTTCATGATGGCATGATACGTCAGAATGCCAAGCTCAAATGACATTTTTGGAAAAATTGTCGACATCTAACTTGCCCGATAGAACCCTAGTAGAATCTGATCAAGATGCATAATCCCTCCTGCCTTTGACCTCGACCACTCCAATAGCCTTGACCATCTTCAATGAGGAGGAACAAGAGCACCTATTACATACACAGATATGGGTTCAAAAAAATCCATTACATCTGATTATGGATAACGGTATCCAGATGAACATTGTTTCTGAAGATCCTGTGAAGAAATTAGGTCTTGTGACCACCCCACATCCTCAGCCTTACAATATCAGTTGGATGAAGGATGGGCACGAATGAAGGATCACATGGAAATGCCAACTCACCTACTTCATTAATCCTTTTCAAGATGAAGTACGTTGTGATGTGGAACCTCTTTCTGTAGCCGATACCCTATTCGGTAAAACATACCTATGGGATCGACACGATACATATCAGTCATGACCTCTAAAGGTGATTGTAAAAATCTAAAACAAATGGTATGGAATACTAGAGCAATAAACTACATCAACAGTTGCTATGTGTTGCAGCTGCAACTGTTTTCCCCAAATTTTTCAAATTTTGGTCCCCTCCTCATCATTTAGGGTTGCTTTGAATCGTTTGGGTCCATGAACTATTTTTGGTCATGCTTTAATTTTGAATGATTTTTTGAAGATTAACTCTCGTCCTGATTTTTGGAAGTTGTGTGTGTTTTGAAGTTGTTTTTGGTTTTGCTAATCATTCTTTGAAGGGTCGTTGTTTGAGAGGTGAACAGGTTTTTTGACCGTCGGTGAATTTTAAATCTTTTTGAACACTTAATATTTTTATTGATCGGGCGTCAAATTTTTATTTGATCGGAAGATGCAGCCTTTTCACTTCCGCTGTCATGGCTCCCAAACCAGCTAGCTACCCAAAGTATAAAGCACTCCGCCCTCTGATGCTAGTCGCATGTCTATAACCTTTTTTGCTTCCGACGTTGCAGCTCCCAAAGCAGCTAATCATCCGAAATGTAAAGCTATCTGCTCGTCGATGCATGTTGGTATTTTAATCACATGTCCGTTGTCTTTATCGTTTCTACCGTTGCGGCTATGTGAAACACTTGGCTTCCGATGTCGTTGTCTTTCCGACTTTCGATTTGAAGTTTTCCTGCCCGCAGCTTAGGTCTCAACTCTTTTGAATCCGACGTGCTTAAGTGTTTCACAGCACCCATCGCCTGTTAAAGCCCGCCTATGCGGCTGTGGATAAGTCTACCCTGTCATGTTAGCAGTAATGCAATGCATGATCTTTCTTGTTGAGAAACCGTGTGATTGATAGAATTTGACGTTTGTATAGAATGTAATCCCAATGAATGATACACTTTGATGAATCGCAGGTGGACTCAAAGGACTTTTCAGACTACCGCAGTGCGAAGGTATAGCTGGGAAGTTTTGGAAAAGGTCTAACCGTGGCCATTAGGATCGCAAGAAGGACAAACGAAGGAAAAGACAAAATGAATGGCAACAAAGGCACAGCTCTGAAAGCCGTCAGTTACTCAGCCAATCAGGAGCATGCACAGAAAAGATGAAAGGAGGGATATGAAACGTTAGAAGAATCGAAAAGTCACACATTTGGGGGGAACCCAAGCGGTCTACTATTTTGTTTAAATATTTGAAAGTTAGAAGTTACAAGGGCTTTTTCCCTGGAAAAACTTGTAAACAAATGCTTGTAAGAGGAACTATTTTGTCTTGCAACCAGAGACTGCAATTTTTGCCTGTTGGAGAAAGTGTTATGTGGAATGTATCAATGTGATTAAACGAGCGATATTGAATGGGAACTATTTCATTTTCAACTGTGTTTCATTAACTGTGAGAGCGTTCTAACTTCCTGAACCTATGTTCTTGTTTGAATGTTCTTCAGTATACTTTGTGATGTCTTCCACCATGAGTAATGGAATGTTTTAATCATTGATGAGCTAACTTATCATGTATACTTTTAGTCATGTTTATATGTTTGGTTATAAGAACAACTATCTATGATTTTCCATGACACATGAACAGTAGTCCATTACTCATGAATTAATATCCAGCTCTCTAGAGATAGTTAAGTTAGTATTTATTTTCTAGCATATGTGTGATTTGGATGCTTATGAGTTCTAAGACGAGAGGTAAGAACCTGTGCATCACATTGTGACTACTCTTTGCATCCTTACCCCCCTTTGCATGGTTAGTTAGGCACTTTCATTTCATACTTTAAGTCAAAATACAAAAAATATATATGGTGGACCGGGCCACAACCGATAAACCCTTTTGTTACTTGACCCACGGTAGCCGGACCGCAAAACCGAATGGATTCCCTACACCAAATAGTCACAGGATAGTTGGGAACGTTGACTGAGGAGAATCCCTTGCTGTTGTTTCCTATGAATTTCCAGGCCTCAACAGTTTCTAGCACCAGAAGGAGGGCCACCAGTGCATGGCTGGCTGAGGAAACCCGTTTTCCTGAGACTTTTCCACCTGTAACAGTCTTGAAATCGATGGACTTCATAATCCAATTCCAGAAGAAAGGAGTAGAGAACATTTGTTTTCTATCAACAACGAAGTTGTTAATAATTTGAGAAGACACACCAGGGCATATCTGAAGAAGATTGGAGGATTTGCGATCATCCCTAAATTGCCCAAAAGAGAATATAAAAGGAAGGATCATCCTATATTGGAAGACTCAGTGCTAGTTGGGGATTGGGAAGAACTTGTAGAAACATCCTTATAGGAATTTGTACTACCTTTGAGTCAGGAAGGCCTAGATACTCCTCATAGTTCTCCTGCTCACACTCCTACTTGCTCACCTCCTCACTCTCCACCCAAATTCATGGAAGGCGTTAATGCCAATCAACCACCCAACCCACCGATTCCACCACTTGCCTGGAGATCCAGATCACCTTTAAATCTAACACCCCCATTACATGATTTGCCTCAATCCTTTGAAAAGATGTTGCCCAAATTTGACCCAAGTGAAAAGACACTAGTAGATGACCACCTGCAAAGTTTTTGTTTGGAAATAGAAGGGTTAAGGGCTGGGGAGCATGAGGATGTAGTTTGCAGACTATTCCCTCACACCCTTAAAGGAGCTGCAACATCATGGTATTTTGGGTTTCCCGCCAAATCTATCCCTGATTGGGATACCTTCGAAAAGATATTTAGAATTTAGTATGCGGCTCAAAAGACTCATGCAGCCCTCATGAAAGGGCTATGTGCCTTAAAAAAGAGAGAAAGGAGAAGGTGCACAACTTCTCTCAAAGATTTGTAGCATACCTCAAGAATTTTCTAAGGCTGACAAACCTTCGGACAAGGTCTTGATTGAATATTATACCTTAGCTTTAGGCCCTGAGCTGGCCATGTTTGCCAAAATAAAGGCCAAGCCCATGTTGGTAGAGACTTATGAGGAGGCAGAAAGGGTAGAAGCTAAAAGAGAAAGTATTGAAGATTATCCCGAACGATCAGGAGAGAAAAGTGTGGGAAGGAAAGCCTTGTTGTTTACTAAGCCTAAGGAAGAACAATCGCCAGATTTTGAAAGTATGGCAAAAATGATGCAGAAGCTCTCTAACAGAATTATAGACTTAGAAAAGGAAAAGGAAGCTCAAAAGTTCTACAAGCCCTATTACAAGAAAAGGGAGGACAACAATCAATCCCAACCTCCTCCACACAATTCAGCATCTATGAACTTAACAAAGGTAGGAATGGACAATTTTTGCACTTTCCACCAACAACCACACTCTAAAAAGAACTGTCCTTAGTGGATAAAATAAATGACGTTGGTTATGAACCAGCTGTTAGTTTCTAAATTAATAGAAGATGGAGATGAAGAAAGAAAAGAAAGTACCACTTCAACGAAGGAACAAGAGGAGGAAACCATGGTTCTATGGAATTCTGTTTCATTATTTGATGCTGAAGAAGAAAAGAATTGTGGGTACAAGTACGTCATGGAAACCAACGTAACAACAAGGAGCCAAGGGTTGGTTAAAGAAGACAGTCTCATACTCCCAAAGATCAAAAGGCTGCAGAAAAATGTTAAGAAATTTCAAAATAATTCCGTAGCTGATAAAATTCCCGAATTCACCATTACCAGTCAAGATCCTAAGCAGAATGATGCACCGGCCAAGCCCAATGAAGAAAAGATGAATGCTGATAAACCGCACCCCATTGAACCGCAGATGGACTATGACATCGTGGAAGATATAAAGAAGGTAAAGGCAAATGTTTCACTATTTGAAATGTGTAAAGTGCCGCAGCAAAAGGAAAGACTATTGAAAGCACTTGAAGCATCGGATGAGAGGCTGCCCACTGACAATCGACCAGAAGAAGAAGAAGAAATCAGAGAAACCAGCATTGGAGGTAATTCCAAGAACAAACATCCACCTTTCCTCCTCACTTTTTAAATCTTTAATCACAACGTACATAATTGCTTGGTAGACTCAGGAGCGTCGGTTAACGTCATGCCAGTATCAATCTGTAAAAAGATAAATGGGCAGCCTAAGCCATCTACTTGGAGAGTTGTTCAACTGGATAGGACGAATGTAAAGGTAATTGGTGAGATGGAGGATGTCCTAGTCCGCCTGTCGTCGAATGATAAAGTGTGCCAGGTTATTGATATCGTGGTGGCCGATATACCAGACGCTTATGGTCTTGTTCTGAGCAGAGATTGGTCAGCCAAACTAAATGGATATTTTGCCTCTGATTGGTCCCATATGTGGCTGCCATATAAAGGAAGTCCGAACCAAATTAAGATTTTGAGGGAGCCTCACATGAAGTACAACGTTACTCAACTTGAGGAGAAGAATGAACCAGTGGATTCTGTGTTGGGAAATTATTTTATTGAATTGGAACCAGGAAATTGCTAAGCAGAAGAAGCCAACAACACGTCAGACACCCAGCTTGATCTCCTTCGATTTTCACAGGCTGATGAAATCGACTATAAAATAGTAGACTTAGCAGTAGGAATGGATTTGAATATAGTAGTTAGTGATTTTTGGACATTGTTTTTTGATGGCTCTAAGACATTAGAAGGGTCAGGGGCTGGCTATGTCTTGATCGACCCCCAGAAGAATAAACATTTTCTTTCATGTAGGTTAGAGTTTGAATGTACGAATAATACAGCTGAGTATGAAGCATTGGTGCAGGGCTTAAGGAAAGCAATCGAATTAAAGGTAAGTAATTTAAAAGTTTTTGGAGATTCTGAAATAATTGTAAAACAGATCTGGAATCAAATACATTGTGTTTCTCCTCACTTAAAGGCTTATCAGAATGAGGTATGGGACCTACTCAAATGTTTTGATGCATTTAATATTATATCATTTCCAAGGCTAAAAAATGCAGCGGATGACTTGTTAGCCACATCAGCTGCTAGGCTTGTGCCTACTAATAATCGATGATTCGTTGAATTGCTTTTCAGGCCATCGGTCCCTGATATGATCACCAACCTATGAGTGTTCGATGATGACCAGCAGATTATAGAATGCTTAACAAATGATGAAGTATTTAAAGGGGAAATTATAGATGATGAAGAACATCAGGCCGAGCTGAAGTATGATAATTTCATCCCTAAAGGGGTCAGAACCTTGGAAAGAATGTTTGATTTAAATGAAAAGTTCAGAAGAACGGCAAACGTGAAGACTCACAGCTCATCTCTACAGTTCAAGCTTATAAATTTATGGACTGAAACAAATCCTAAATATGTGAATATGGGCAAATGCTGTTCACCAGTAGAAAGAGATAAGTTCATCAGCCTTTTTAAGCACTATAAATATTTTTTTTCCTGGACATACGAAAATTTGAAGACATATGACACTAGCATCATTCCAGCATGTTATTCCCATTAAAGCTGGTGTCAAACCTTATCAGCAACCTTTAAGAAAAATGCATCCAAAATTGGAACCACTGATTCAGAGTGAAGTGAAGAAATTATTGGATGCTAGAATCATTTTTAAGGTTAGACACTCTAAGTGGGTATCAAATCTGGTACCAGTGAGAAAAAAATCTGGAGAAATCAGGTTATGCGTGGATTTTAGGAATTTGAACCACGCTTCAGATAAAGATAACTATCCTGTTCCACCCATGGAGAAACTACTACAAATGGTCTCAGGTTTTGAACTATTTTCTTTATTGGACGGTTTCTTGGGCTACAATCAAGTATTAGTAGCTGAAGAAGACAGGTTGACGACAACATTCAGGACCAAATGGGGAACTTTCACTTATAGAAGAATGCCCTTTGCGCTTATAAATGCTGGAGCTACATTCCAGAGGGCTATGGACATAGCTTTCCATGGATTGATTGGCCGTAGCGCTGTAGTGTACCTTGATGATATTACGGCATTCTCAAAGAAGAGAGAAGAGCATGCATTTCATTTAAGGCATATTTTTGAACGCTGTCGAAAATATGGCATCTCGCTCAATCCTAAGAAGTGTGTGCTTGCTGTCATGGAGGGCAAGTTGTTGGGTCACATAGTTTCAAAGAAAGGAATCTCTATAGATCCATAAAGAATTAAGGCCATTGAACAAATCCCCTTACCCCATAATAAAAAGGGATGCAATCATTTATGGGAACTATAAATTTCGTACAAATATTTGCGCCATATTTTGCCCAGATTGTCAAACCTCTGCAACAAATGGTGAAGCAAAGTGGACAGTTCAAATGGACTGAGATTGAGAAGAATGCATTCAGCAAAATTAAAACTACTGTTGCACATGCACCCTCCCTAAAAAGCCTAGATTTCGATAATTACTTTATTCTTTATACCTTTGCATCCAATGATTCGCTAGCGGCTATGCTTACTCAAAAAGAAGATGGGGGGGATGAATTCCCAATATCTTTCATGAGCACTGGTCTACAAGGGGTTGAATTAAACTACCCGGCTAATGATAAAAAAGCTTATGCAGTATTTAAAGCAGTGAAACAATTCAGGCCCTACATATTAAAAAATCGAACCAAGGTGATTGTCCCATACCCGGCTGTGAGATCCATTTTTGTATAGAAGGAGTTAGGAGAAAGAAGGGGCAACTGGGTAATAGCTCTTCAAGAGTATGACCTTGAATTCAAGCCAGCCTCTATAGTTAAAGGGCAAGGGTTATGCAAACTGATGACTGAAAATGGGAACAATGAAGAACACACCTGGGAGGATGAGGCTGAACTACATTTGATGGATGTATGTCCTTTGTTTACAGCCCCCGAATCTTCGTATAGAGACCTCGTGCATTACCTGCAAACATGGTTGTCGCCGGGACATTGGAATTCTAAGCAAAGGAGAGCGTTGCATCTCAAATCAGCCTCCTATCAAATTGTTGAAGGAATATTATTCCAAAAAAACTACGACAGAGTTCTTCTTAGATGCTTAGAAAAAGAAGATGTGACGAAAGTAATGACAGATTTGCATGATGGGCCTACCGGGGGACATTTTTCAGGATATACTACAACACACAAAATTCTTAGGGCAGGTTACTATTGGCCCACGCTTTTCAAATATGCACATTCCCATTTCAGGAAGTGTGACATCTGTCAAAGGTGTGGTGGAAGACAATCTAAAGTAGCCGCACCATTGAAGCCTGTAATGATCTCGGAGCCATTTGAGCAATGGGGGTTGGATATTATTGGGGAGATAAAGCCGAACTCTTCCCTACAACATAAGTACATTCTGACCACAACTGATTACTTCACTTGCTGGGTTGAAGCCATCCCGCTACGCAAAATAAATGAGGACGCGGCCATCAGCTTCCTACGAGACCATATCATGACCAGGTTTGGAGTTCCAGTTTCGTTAGTCTTTGATAATGCTACTTACTTTTCATCAATTAAATTAACTGCTTTTTCTCATGATAAAGGGATAAAATTGCATTATTCTGCTAATTACTATCCACAAGGAAATGGCCTGGCTGAATCTACTAACAAAAATCTGATTAGAATTTTAAAGAAGACTGTGATAGAAAACCAGAGGAGTTGGCACTCAGCGCTACCAAATTCCCTTTGGGACGATAGAGTCACCCCCAAGTCTGCGATATGAGTGTCACCATTTACCCTTGTGTATGGTAAAGAATCCATTCTCCCCCCGAATATCATGCTACCCTCCTCCATAATAGCTCAAGAGTCTAGAGGGTCGGAGAATGAAGTTTTGCAGATGAGGATATGTAATCTTCTAAAAGTAGAAGAGGCTAGATCTAAAGCCAGAGAGCGCTTTAAGCAACAACAAGAGGTAATAAAGAGATGGTTCAACAAACATAAGGCAGGAACAAAAGACTTTGAAGTGGGAGATCTGGTTCTCAAATGGGACCACCCCCATGATGAGATAGGAAAGCATACTAAATTCCAACAGTTGTGGGTAGGCCCTTTTCAGATTGTGGCAAAGCTTGGCCCTTCTACTTCTAAGTTGCAAAATATACAAGGGTTGGAAGAGAACTTACTAGTAAATGGTTTGGTTCTCAAACCTTATTTTTCTTGAGTTTTGTTTGAGTTCTTCTGTCTTGTATATAAATAATCTCGCTTGGCCGCCTTTATGAGTCTTTGAGTCATGAAGTTTAGTTTTGTTTTAGTTTAAATTTTCTGTTTGATTTTAATAAAAAGAAGCAAGCTTTGGTTGCATGGAGAGCATTAGAGTTCTGGACTAACTAAAATCCTTGATTATAAAGCTGTGTATTGTGGTTTTATCTGATAGAATTTCTTCTAGTTTAGCAGTTTTCCTAAATGGCTATGAATGCATTGAAGTCCCGCTTAATCCTTCTAAAGTAACTCAAGATTAAAAGGTCTGGAATACTATTTCGAGGATCCATCCATCTCACACTTAAAAATTTCCTAGGGGGTGACAGCAAAAGATCCATGGAAAGGAAGCAGGTTAAATAGTATATTATATATAAATGATCCCATGCCAAGAATTGAAAGCCAAAAGGCTAAGAAGAGTAAAAAATCCTAAGAAAGCAATATGTATCAAAATGAAATACTAAATCATATGAGTATAAAATTGCCAAAAGTTCTTCTCCGTCCATGAGCTGAAAATTCTGTACATCTCTCACACAAAAGTACACTATGGATAGAGGAGCCTGAATAAAAAATTTAGAAAGAAAGGCACGAGGAGGAATCAGAAGGGAAAAAGGTACAAAAGCACCAAAAAGGTGCAAAATGGCATGGGAATGAGGAACAGATGAATATCTCTATTTACCATATGTTATGATCCTGTGGTGTCCAAGCTGGGAGCTACCCGAAGACAGAGGCAAAAAATGAAACTCATATTTCTGGCCTCGAATGAGTTATCTTGACTTTGAAATCTTGGTTTCCATTTTCCTAAATTGGACTACACTCAATGATTCAAAGCTCATATACCTGCCATTTGGGAAATCCATACGTCTAGAAGAATTCAACATGTTGATTTTATTGTTAAACAATTTGTTAATTAAGGAAGTATTTGTCCAGGGATCTAGGTTCACCAGGTAGTCGCCAATTGTTGCAGCTGCAACTGTTCTCCCCAAATTTTTCAAATTTCGGTCACCTCCTCATCATTTAGGGTTGCTTTGAATCGTTTGGGTCCATGAACTATTTTTGGTCATGCTTTAATTTTGAATGATTTTTTGAAGATTAACTCTCATCCTGATTTTTGGAAGTTGCATGTGTTTCGAAGTTGTTTTTGGTTTTGCTAATCGTTCTTTGAAGGGCTGCTGTTTCGGAGGTGAATAGGTTTTTTGACCGTCGCTGAATTTTAAAGATTTTTGAACACTTAATATTTTTATTGATTGAGCATCAAATTTTTATTTGATCGGAAGCTGTAGCCTTTCCTTTTCCGCTATCGCGGCTCCCAAACCAGCTAGCTACCCGAAGTATAAAGTGCTCCACCCTCCGATGCTATTCGCATGTCTATAACCTTTTTTGCTTCCGCTGTTGCGGCTCCCAAAGCAGCTAATCATCTGAAATGTAAAGCGCTCTGCCTGCCGATGCGTGCTGGTCTTTTAATTGCATGTCCGTAGTCTTTATCTTTTCCGCAGTTGCGGCTGTGGGAAACACTTGGCTTCCGATGTTGTTGTCTTTCCGACTTCCGATTTGAAGTTTTCCCGCCTGCAACTTATGTCTCAACTCTTCCGACTCCGACGTGATTAAGTGTTTCGCAGCGCCCATCGCCTGTTAAAGCTCGCCTATGCGGCTGTGGATAAGTCTACCCTGTCGTGTTAGCAGTAATGCAACGCATGATCTTTCTTGTTGAGCAACCGTGTGATTGATAGAATTTGACGTTTGTTTAGTGTTAGAATATAATCCGTTAGGGTTATATATTGTAAATAAATAAATAAATAAATAGTAGGAAGCCAAAAAGGCTGAGCGGAAGGTGAAACCCAACCGTCATGTGATTTGTATAAATATAGGCATTTGCATTGGAATAATAATCGAATCGGGAGTTATTAACAACAAGTGGTATCAGAGCACTGCCATAACTCCTGCCTGTTACCAGTCTGCCCATTACTGGCATTCTGCTTGCTAGTCCATTGCCAGAATGCTCCTTCAGTCTGCCAGTTGAGTCGCATGTAGTATATGCATTACTCCTCCATGATTGAGTTTGTGTGCTACGATTTTGTAGAGGAAACCCTAATTCTTTCACGCTATAAGTTTATGCTGTGTGTTGTGATCTATGCTGCAAAATATCTGCGTTGAGTATTCTTGCAGACTGCGTGTTGATTTGAAGCTGCAATTTTAGATTATGGCGCCCACCATGGTATTGTGACTGATATATACGTTGATATATCCTACACATACTGATATATGTTGAAGCTGATGTGTGAAGACCGAGCCTGTAGCTGTGTTTTGTATACACTCAAATCTTGGAGCTGCTGCGTGTGTTGAGAAGACGTTGTGATATTTATTGTGGAGAGTGCTCACGCCACTCCTTCTTCTCATCTTGAAGATGATTGCATTTCTACGAACCCTAATTTTCTGTTGATGCAATTTATGCGAACCCTAATTTTTCAGAACTGTGCTTCTCCTCCGTTGTGAAATTCATTGAACTCTGATTATTTATTTCGATAACACCCCTTCAATCTGCTTGTTTTGAAGACGGCGAATGTGTTCAGAAGGTAGCCATTGGGAGAAGACGGGGTTGGGAATAGCTGAACCGCGGGCATCGGGGTGCCTATGAGAGAAACCAGCGCCGTTGCAACTGCCATCCTCCCGGAGATTCAAACCTCGCCTGTTCGAGTTTCCAAAGATGGGACCGTAATCCTTATTGTTTCTGAAGCTCTTACCTGCGTTGTTATGGTAATATCCATCCACTGGCCTATGGGCGCCTAGATCAGCAATTCTACCAGCGTTGCTGAAAGCGAAAGGAGCTGGTGCAGCTGTTGCTGCTACTCCTCCTTTTCTTTGGTGAGGTGGAACGTAAGGCATGATGACTACTGCGCGTAGAAAGACACAAATCCTTGAAATAATATGCAAAGGACAGAGGCTATGAATTGCAATGGAGGATTGAATTTGATAGAGATAGAGATGGATTGGTTAATTGATTGCATAGACTGATATATTGCGGAAGATTGATATATTGTGTTGTGATATATGTGATTATATAGATTGCGTTGTGATTGTATAGACTGCGTTCTCTATTGAAGACTCCTGATTATCATGCTGTGTGCTGACTGCTATATACATACTGACTGATATATTGTGAGGTCATTAAAATTGTTCAATGTTTATCATTGCATCTATGACCTCATCCCGCACGTTCCATGTGAGATTTGAGGTGGAGCTATGAAGAATGCATCCAATATCCACCTGCCAGATGCATGAATATTGCTAGAGTTGCACATTCCTGTTGTCACAGACTTCTGTTCGACTGCATATGGAGTCATGCTAGATATTGTGTTAAAAGCTGTGGATATCATGGAGATTTTTGGCACGTTGCTGGTGCTGTTCCATTAGTATTAATTCATAAACCCTAGATTTTTGAGTAAAGTCTATCTAGAAACTTCTGCAAGCATTTGTTTATTTTCATTGAGTGAAGAGCCTAGTGACTACTATATTGGATCTGTGACTATTGCATGAAGAATTGTCTCCTCTATGAATTGCTGCATAAATTTTTGAAGAGCTAAGATAATTGTTGACTGTTGGTTGTAATATTTTCTCTGTCATTGTATCATCTTTAAAACCTGAAGTTGAGATTGTAAATCACCTTGGCAGAGACTGTAGACCTGCAAGGTTCTTATTTTTTCTATTTCTCTTTGTCATATCAAGTTCATTATTGTAAATTACACTAACAGTTGTAAAGATGCTATCTTTGGCATCTAGTATTGGTGCTGCCCTTGCCGGCAAAGACCAATCCAAAGACCCTTCCAAGGGAAATTGCAGCAAGAGAGGACAAGGAAGAAGAAATTTCAGAGGCAGAGGGGGTAGAAGCAAAAGATCAGATTTGCAGTGCAAGTGTTGCGGAAAGATTGGGCACACATCAGATCAGTGTTGGGCTTCATGGGACTCCATCAAAGACAAGCATAACCAGAAGAAAGATGACCAAGATGCTAGTAAATCTTTTGATTCTTGTATTGTTGCACATTGTAATCTTGGATTTAATGAAATGACTTCTCTTTCATCTTACAAAGATTGTTGGATGCTTGATACTGGTGCAACATCACACATGACATTTAGAAAAGACTGTTTTGAAGAAATGAATGAAACAATAGATGGCATAGTGTACTTTACAGATAAGTCAAGTATTAAACCAAAGGGAATGGGCACCATTCGACTCAAGATGCCTGGATTTCCTGATTTCTTGTTGAAGAACGTTCTCTATCTTCCAGAGTTGCAGAGAAGCCTGTTGTCCTTGGTGGAGATTCGACAACAAGGCCATTCCATCCACATGTTTGATGGAATTGTTGAAATAAGAAATTCCTCTGACAACCAAGTCATCATGACTGGATATGAAGATGGGAGGCTGCTGAAGCTCAAGGGTTCATCCGCAAGATTTCAGAACTATGCCCACCTCTCTCAGCATGGAGAAGGTAATATGTCATCTAGCTCATTGTGGCATGCAAGATTTGGTCATCTAAATTATAACAGTCTTTGTTTTTTGAGAAAGAATGGTGTATTTGGTTTTCCCACCATTCCCAAAGAGAAGAATAAATGTGATGCATGTATATTAGGGAAACATAGTAAGCTGCCATTCCATGAATCTAATTTTAGAGCAAGTAGGAAATTAGAACTAGTGCATTCTGATTTATGTGGCCCAATGCCAACTCCTTCAGCAAATGGGAATAAGTATTTTATGATATTTGTTGATGACTACTCATGAATGTGCTGGATTTACTATTTAAAGACAAAATTAGAAGCATTTCAAACATTCAAAGACTTTCATGCATTGATTGAAAAACAAGCACAATAAAAAATTAATACACTTCGTACTGATAATGGAAAAGAATACACTTCAAATGATTTTGAAGCTTATCTTCGCCAACATGGAATTGCACATCAAACTACAGTTCTCTACAATCCTCAACAAAATGGTGTAGCAGAAAGAATGAATAGAACCATAATGAATATGGTTCGCTCAATGATGTTTTTCAAGAATGTAAAACTAATGTTTTGGGGTGATGCAGTAAAATGTGCAACATATTTGAGAAATAGAAGTTCCTCAAATGCTCTTGAGGACAAGACTCCACATGAAATGTGGTTTGGCCATCTCCCTTCAGTCAGGCATCTCAAATTTTTTGGTTCCACCTGTTATGCCTTGATT
>LPNX011053216.1:106376-138619 GCA_001517045.1 Pseudotsuga menziesii
CGAGAGGTTCAACTGGATGATGTGATTGAGAGAATTGAAAGACTCTCAATCAATGATGAAGCACCACCAGCTGATCAACCAGGACCATCACAGAATATTCCTAAATGGGCCACAAAGACACTTGAAAGTGTCCATCAGGATGAAGTTGGAAAGACGGGAACGAGAAGTTCGAAAAGACATGGAGAAGGAGCAGATAATTCAGGTGATGACATGGATGTATCATTTGATTGTGAATTTAATTTATCTGCTAACTTTGAACCAACTTCCTTTGAAGAAGCTTCTACTCGTGTTGAGTGGAAAGAAGTTATGCAAAATGAGTATGATGCACTCATAAAGAATGGAACTTGGAAGCTGGTTGACCCACCAGTTGGAACCAAACCAATTGGCTGCAAGTGGGTGTACAAGAACAAATACAGATCAGATGGCTCACTTGACAAGCACAAAGTGAGGCTTGTAGGAAAAGGCTATGCAAAAAAATAAGGAATTGACTATGAAGAAACATTTTCTCCTACAGCAAAATGGGCTACCATCCGTACCTTACTCTCTTTAGCTACTCAGAAAGGGTGAAAAGTTCATCAAATGGATGTGAAGACTGCTTTCTTGAATGGAGACTTGAAAGAGAATGTCTTCATGTCTCAGCCATAAGGCTTTGTTGTGAAAGGAAAAGAACAAAAGGTATGCAAGCTTGTCAAATCCTTGTATGGCCTAAAACAAGCACCTCGCGCATGGTATGAAAAGTTAACTGATCATCTTTTTAAGTTAAATTTCGAACATTTTGATCTTGATGATGCAACACTGTTTATAAAGAAAGTTGGAAGATCTGTTGTGTATCTTGTGGTGTACGTAGATGATCTTTTGATGACAGGGAACAATGAGAGCTATATAGCATCCATAAAAAAAGATTTGAAAAAGATCTTTGAAATGACAGATATGGGACATCTCCACTATTACTTAGGAATTGAAGTCACTCAACATCCTAAGTATATTTTCCTATCTCAGAAAAAATATGTTGGAGAACTACTAAACAAATTTTGCATGACAGAATGCAACCCTATATCTACTCCAATTGAACATAAAATGAAGCTCACATCAAGCGAAGGAAAAGAATTTGAGGATGCGACCAAGTATCGACAACTGGTAGGAAGTCTTATCTACCTTACAACAACTAGACTAGATATTTCTTATGTTGTTGGCATACTTTAAAGGTTCATGCATAAACCTTGTGAAGGACACTGGTCAGCTGCAAAAAGAGTTCTAAGATACTTGAAGGGGACTCAAGACGTTGGACTCAAGTACTCTAAAGTGGATGAATTCAAACTTATTGGGTACTCAGACTTAGATTTTGATGGAGATAAGGAGACAGGAGTATCAACTTCTGGATACACTATGAGTCTTGGATCAGCAACTGTCTCATGGAGATCACGCAAACAGTTAGTTCCGGAAAATTCAACAACAGAAGCTGAATATGTGGCTGCAGCTGAAGCAACGAAAGAAATAGTATGGCTCAAGAAGATACTTGAAGATTTGCAAGAAAAAAAAGAGAACTCCACTCCATTACTGGTCGACAATACTTCTGCAATCAAGCTATCTAATAATCCTAGATTCCATGATCGAACTAAACACATCAACACAAAGTATCATTCGATTTGACATCATGTAGAGGCCAAGACAGTCCATATTCGACATTGTTCCACAAATGATCAAGTTGCAGACATCTTCACCAAAGCGCTTGGACGAGAAAAGTTTGAAAGATTCAAAAACATGCTCCGACTTACGAACACCCCTTCGGATTAAGAGGGGGATTGTTAGAATATAATCCATTAGGGTTATATATTGTAAATAAATAAATAGTAGGAAGCCAAAAAGGCTGAGCGGAAGGTGAAACCCAACCGTCATGTGATTTGTATAAATATAGCATTTGCATTGGAATAATAATCGAATCGGGAGTTATTACCAACATTTAGAATGTAATCCCAATGAATGATACACTTTGATGAATCGCAGGTGGACTCAAAGGAATTTTCAGACTACCGCGGTGCGAAGGCATAGCTGGGCAGTTTTGGAAAAGGTCGAACCGTGGCCATTAGGATCGCAAGTAGGACAAACGAAGGAAAAGAAAAAATGAATGGCAACAAAGGTGCAGCTCTGAAAGGTCTGTCAGTTACTCAGCCGATCAGGAGCATGTGCAAAAAAGATGAAAGGAGGGATATGAAGCATTAGAAGAATCAAAATGTCACACGTTTGGGGGGAACCCAAGTGGTCTACTATTTTGTTTAAATATTTGAAAGTTAGAAGTTATATGGGATTTTTCCCTGGAAAAACTTGTAAACAAATGCTTGTAAGAGGAACTATTTCGTCTTGCAACCAAAGACTGCAATTTTTGCCTGTTGGAGAAAGTGTTATGTGGAATGTATCAATGTGATTAAATGAGCGATGTTGAATGGGAACTATTTCGTTTTCAACTATGTTTCATTAACTGTGAGAGCATTCTAACTTCCTGAACCTATGTTCTTGTTTGAATGTCCTTCATTATGCTTTGTGATGTCTTCCACCATGAGTAATGGAATGTTTTAATCGTTGATGAGCTAACTTATCATGTATACTTTTAGTCATGTTTATATGTTTGGTTATAAGAACAGCTATCTGTGATTTGCCATGACACATGAACAGTAGTGCATTACTCATGAATTAATATCCAGCTCTCTAGAGATAGTTAAGTTAGTATTTATTTTCTGGCATATGCGTGATTTGGATGCTTATGAGTTCTAAGATGAGAGGTAAGAACCTGCGCATCACATTGTGACTACTCTTTGCATCCTTACCCCCCTTTGCATTGTTAGTTAGGCACTTGCATTTCATACTTTAAGTCAAAATACAAAAATATATACGGTGGACCGGGCCGCAACCAGTAAACCCTTTTGTTACTTGACCCATGGTAGCCAGACCAAAAAACCGGACGGATTCCCTACACCAAATAGTCACGGGCTAGTTGGGAATGTTGACTGGGGAGAATCCCTTGCTGTTGTTGCCTATGAATTTCCATGCCTCAACACTATGATATCTGCCAAAAAACAAAGAATATTATCAGTCATGCTCAAAAATTTGCATTAATCATGATCAAGACTCAACATTATAGGAAGACTAAAGCAACGAGTCAACTCACCGACCAGTGCAGCTCCTGCCAGCAACAACATATCAACAAAATTCTTGAAGAATACCAGAATAGATTTCAAACACCACACAGAGTACCTCTGCACTTTCAGGTAAAAAACTCAATTGAACTTGTTCCTGGTTCTTCATTACCTAACACATCTCTTTACAGAAGATTCATTCTCGAAAATGAATAGATTCACAAACAAATCCACGATTTTATTGATAAGGGTCATATCCGCCCCAACTCCTCTCCTTGTGGAAGTCCATTCATCTTAGTTCCAAAGAAAGATGGGACTTGGCGCATGTGCATCGACTACCAAGATCTCAACAAAATTTATGTGATCAGATACCCTCCTCCATGGATTGATGAACTCATCGACAATCTGAAAGGTGCTAAGTTCTTTACGAAACTCGACCTGAATTTGGGATACCACCATATTATAATGGAGTCCACTAATGTATGGAAAATGGATTTCAAAACCAAGGAAGGATTCTTTGAATGGTTAGTCATGCCTTTTGGATTAACCAATGCACCTGCAACCTTCATGATATATATGGATGACCTTATATGACCTTTCATCATTAAATGTGTCATTGTCTATTTCAACAATATCTTGATTTTCAGTCGATCATGGGAATAACATGTCAAGTAACTTTTGAAAATTTTCGACACTCCACAGCAACATTGGCTATATCTGAACATGGACAAATGCTCATTTGCGATGACCAGCATCAAGTATTTAGGGTATGTAATTCACTCTGCAGGAATTCATGTTGACCCAGAAAAAATAAAGATCCTCAAAGATTGGCCCATTCCTCAAAACATTCATGAACTAAGAATTTTTCTTGGTTTGGTGAATTTCTATCGACGATTCATACTTGGCTTCAATAACCACGCATGGCCTTTGAATAAGTTGATGAAAGGAAATAGAAAAACTATTTTCAAATGGAAAGTGACAAAATAATAATATTTGTACTACACTAATACTTATGTTACATGATTTTCACCAACCCTTTGAGATTAAGATAGATGCATCAGACTATGCCCTCACTGTAGTGATCACTCAATCAGGTCACCTAGTCGTGTTTCATTTCGAGACTTCCAGCGACACATTCAAAAGGTACTCAACATATGAAAAAGAACTGTATGCCATTGTGCAAGCTCTTAAGCAATGGAGACACTACATTCTTGGCTGGGAAACAACCATCCTCACTGACCATAATCCTTTGCAGTTTGGTTTGACTTAGTTGAAACTACAGACAACCCAACAACTCAAGTGGATTGATTACCTACAACAATTTCAATTGGTAATTAATTATCGAAAGGAAAAGACGATGTCGTAGCCGATTGTCTGAGCAAACCACTAATTACTCTACTGTCTACAGTGATGAGTATGCAGGGTTACGACACCACTACTAGGACACAATTGTATTTAGTAGACTATGATTTTTCTACAATCTATCAACAAATTGAAACCAAAAAGTTGTCGACTACCAACTACTTCCTAAAGGAGACCTTGCTATAAAACCTTGGACAACTTTATGTATAGATCGGTGAGAATCGACAAAATCTCATCTAGGATACGTGCTACAGCAAGATCACATGAAATTTTGGAGTCGCAAAATCACTTGTTCTCCTCCAAAATTATTTCTACTAGGTTCACTTAATTATGACATCAACAAGTACATTCGATCCTGCATGGCTTGTGCCATTGCCAAAATTTCGAATCGATAACAAGGACTGTATACACCCCTTCCAGTTCCTAGTCGACCATAGGAATCTATTTCCATGGACTACTTGATGGGATATCCTACTACCAAACATCAACATGACGCAATACTAGTAGTAGTCAATAGATTTTCCAAGATGGCTATACTCATTACATGCAACAAGACTATGACAGCACAACAGACTACTTAGCTCTTTTTTGTACATGTGTGGAAACACTATGGCCTCTCGACAACCATTGTTTTCGATAGAGATTCTATATTTGTTAGCGCCTTTTGGAAAACTCTTTGGAAACAGCTTGACATGATACTTTCTTTGTCGATAGCCTTCTATCCGAAGACAAACAGACATACGTAGGTTGTAAATCACTTAGTCATACAACTACTTCACATGTACAACCACAAGCATCATCGAATAGGGGATGAAAACATTCCATACATACATCAAAACTACAATCATGCTCAACACATCTCTACAAAAAAGAGTCCATTTGATATTTGTTATGAATTTCAACCGCCAGCACCTATCGAATTAATCCTTTCCTCGACAAAGTTGAATGATATTGAATTTGTAGGATGAGAAGTGTAGAAAGGATTGTAATTCAGATATCAAATCTACAACATCTAGAAGCAAGCATAGGAAATGTTGCAACGAGCAAATGAAAAAGCTAAGGACCGGCACAACAAGCATCATATTCCTCATCCATTCCAAATTGGGGATCAGGTATGGTGATTTAAAAAGAAGAAGCGCTTCACTGGTCCATAGTGAAAGATGAAACCCTTGCAATATGATCCATACAGTATCCTTAATATATTGGAGAAAACGCTTTTAAAATCGACATTTTTACCTACCTTGGACTACATTCATTCTGTCGATTGTTGTCCCCAACGTGCACATAGGCATGATTTGGATGATTCTCCATACCTTGCAAACATTGAATATGTTTAATGTTATGCGAGGGAGACAGTTGCAATATTGCCTTAACCTTCAAAGGATCGACCCTTATACCCTCCTTGGAAACAATGAACCCTAGTAAGAGAGCAACCTTCACTCAAAATATGCACTTGTGAGGATTTAGCCAAATTTGATAATGACAAACTCTTTAGAAAACTAAATGAAAGTGATAAGGATGATGCACCCTCATATGAGAGTGAGCAGCTAAGTCATCCAAATAAACTTCAATAATATTTTTAAGATCGTGAAAGGAAAATGTCATAGCCCATTGGAATGTTTCTCCAATGTTCTTAAGGCCAAAGGGCATCTTTCGATATGCAAACGTACCAGAAGGACAAATAAAACCAATCTTGTGTTGGTCCTCGGGTTTAGTTTGGATCTGATTATATCCTGAAAATCCATCCATAAAGGAAAAAAAATTTCTCCCCGCACACTCATCCAAAATTTGATTAATAAATGGTGTAAGGAAGTTATCCTTAGGACAGGCTCTGTCACGTCCGCTCCCATCCACTAGAGAGACAATGCGACCATTTCTGCTACCTAATTGATGTAGGAGCATCCAACTCGAAGTTCATTGAACTCTGTATGTAATTTGATGGGTTCCTTATTTTGAAGAAATCTATAGAGACATGAATTAATCTTGTGTTCACTCTATTCAAGTCAGTGTATAAATTCTCTAATTTCCTGATAGCAGAGAAATTGATATTGTTAGTGATCAATTTGACGATCTACGAAGAAATATCTAAGAGGATATCGAATGGCAGAGAAAGATCATGGTGGAAATTGAAGGTCACAATTTGTTCTGCATTTGGAAATAGATCAACGGCTAAGAATCAACCCAGAAGAATCAACGATGTAGAAAGATTGTGTTTGCAGAGTCGGGGAAATATGAAAATTGCAATCTGACATCCTGCATACCGTATACCGCATCCCGCATGTGGAATAGATCATTGTGGATATAATTATTTGCGGAAATAGAGATTGTGAAGCCACATCCTACATCCTACATCCCACATCCCACAAGTTGCAGAAAGGAGAGTTACGAAAGGAAATATGCAGGGAATAGAATTTGCAGAAGGACATTTTCGCATCCCACAGAGTTGTGAAAGGAAGATTTATTTCAAGAAATTCAACCTGTTAGCAGAAGTCCTAGACCAATTTGGTCATTCAGGCCATCACAAATCCTAGCAATAAAATCCCCATAATGTAATTTAAAAATGCATTGAAAGAGAACATACACATATGCTTACAATTTAAATTATACAATGGAAGCAATTCATCAATTAAACACATTAGTCATGTTCATCATATTTCATTAATCAAATAAAAATGCATAGATTATCATAAACAAGAATACTTATCTTGAAAGAAGCTTGTCCCGCAACCAGCTATGTCATTGCAACGTTCCACCCAACTATAGGCCATTGCATTCATCAATATCTCAGCAACATTGCCACCCCCAAGCTGGGCATGACTCCCACAAGGAATAAGGGAACATTAGTAGACTCACACATAGCCAAGGATACACCAAAAACTCATCCAAGCCAACACAATTGAGTTTATTAGTCTTCAACGGAGGTGGAAAGGCTGACTGTTAAGCTAGTGAGCTCAACCCCAGAGCTATGGACACCTGCACCAAATCTAGCCTGACTTCTAAAATATATACACACCAAACAAAAGGAAGCATCCCCTTTTCTGCTACATAGTCCCTCAAGCTATTCCTTCCCTTCCAGTACAATTCAGGGCGAGCAAAGAAGAAAACCAGTACCCTAGATCTGTCTGAGGTTCCTTCTCACACTAGGTTTAGCAAGCTAGTCAGACCCCATTTCCACTCCCAAACCAATTTAGGCCAAGGAAAAATGTGCACACACAGCGAGATATGAAATTCTTGGTGGAGGAAAAATGTTTTGCAACCAAAAATGGTTTAGTGAAATGGGGAAAACAACCTAGAATGAGCAATCCAAAGTCAACAACAATTCTGGGCATTGCATGAGACAAATTGATTGCTACAAACCACAAAATCATAATTATTTGCTGGCCATTCATTCCATAGCACCAAAAATGGATTTCTTGGGCATGCACAATGAGGAAATAATTGAAAACATGAAGGATAAAAACCCAGGAAGGTTTAGCTACGTGAGAGCTCCCCATGAATGAAGGATGGATGATCAAAAAGCATCCAAACGCTCCCCAAAACATGAGGGAAGATGAAAACGTGAATGCATGAGGGAATGGGAATATGTTTTTGGGTGTTTTCTTTTCCATGAATTCAAAACACGTTTTTCAAATATGGGTGCTCTGCCCAATTCAATTTTTTTCCCATACTCTTCCCATTCCCATGCAATAACTACATCAACCAAATTCTAGTAGAAATAAATGATTGGGGAAAAAGACAAGAAATGGGTGGTTGAAAGTTTTAATGGGTTTTCCTTTGACACATGGATTTTCCCTACTTCTTATCCACCGGAACAGGGTTTGAAACCCATTCCTTCAAGGGAATGATATAGATAAAGGGTAGCCAAATTTCTGCAAGCCTCGGATCACCTGTAAATACCTCTCAACCGAGGTTTGACATCTCTATTCTTGAGCCGAACACATCTTCAAGTCCTTCAATAGCAGTTCTTTTCAAGAGCCTGCACGTCCTCTAGTGGCTTCCCAAGCTCAGGTGCTTCCTTTCCGAACAACACAATTAATTTAATTCATATGTCAAATTCATTCCTATAGGATACAATCTATAACAATATTTTCAAAACCATCGCTGCATCATATGCTCATGTATATTTAAAGAAAATCAATACAAACAAAATTTTGATAAGTAAACCAAATACTTATCTGTATAACATCTCCCAACTGATATCTGGTCAACCTTGCTTCAGAGCCTAATACCTCCTTGGGTGCTCAATGGCAGCTCGATTTTACAAGCCTAGCACCTCTTCTAGTGTTGGCCACTATTCAAGTGCTTCCCTTCTAGGCACCATAACATATTAATTCACATGTCAGGTTCATTTCCGCAGGATTTATTTCTTAACAAGATTTCTGAAATCTTATCTGAATCATTATATACATGTGTAATCATAGAAAATCAACCACGATTTTCCAAGTAATCCAATACTTATCTGTATAGCATCTCTCAACTGAGATCTGATCAGCCCCACTTCAGAGCCTAACACCTCTCTGGGTGCTCAATAACAGCTCTAGCTTAAGGGGCCAACACCTCCTCCAAGTGATTACCAATGCTCAGGCGCTTCCTTTCCAGACATCATAATAACTAGGGGTTATTCTCTTCATGGATCCACCAATCTTGTGACAGTCCCCTTACAGAATGAATGTGTGCGAAAAGAAGTCTAACCAAATGTCTTACACCCTGGGCATCCCCAGTGATGCATACCGGTGCCTAGTTAGTAGGGGGGAGAAGCTATCTACCCAAGTACATCCTTCTGGAGGAGCCATGTACTCCCTGTACATGTTTTCATCATCTCACCTGTGTTACATATAGACATGCAGTTTACATCAGATGTCATTATAAAATTTCAATCATAGGTTTTCAAACCTATTCCCAAGACATCCCTCGCAGAAGCTATGTACACCCTGTACATCCTTCCAAGGATCCATGGACACCCAGTACATATTTTCATCATTTCACCTGCATTACATACAAGGATGCAGTTCATATGAGATGCCATCATAAAAAAATTCAATCATATGTTTCCAAACCTATTCCAAATGCATCCCTTCGAGAAGCCGTGTACACTTAGTCACATCCTTCAAAGGAGCCATGTGCACCCAGTACATCCTTCCAAGGATCCGTGTACACCCAGTACATATTTTCTTCATCCTACCTGCATTACATACAATCATGCAGTTCATATGATATTTCATCATAAAAATTTCAGTCATATTTTCAAACCTATTTCCAACACATCCCTCCAAGAAGCTATGTACACCCAGTACATCCTTCCGAGGAGCTATGTACACCTAGTACATACTTCCAAGGAGTTATGTATCCTAAACATATCCTTTTGAGAAGTTATGTACTCCAAGGGTGTACTTCCATCATCTCACCTGCATTACATGCAAGTATGCAGTTTACATGAGATGTCATCATAAAAATTTAATCATAGATTTTCAAATCTATTTCATGCATATGCATACATGATTTCCCAAATATCAAATGACTAATAACATTGATATTCAAATAAAAATCCGAGTTCACACTTCTGCTTCCTGCATAAAATCACATTTTTGCAACCATGAGGTCATCCTCATATTGTTTGGCTTTTTGCAAATGGGAGCACCCATCCCCTACTTACACATTCTGCCCAAAACCTGGACATCCACATACACCATGTCATCCTGACACAATTATTAATCAGCCAAACAGTCATAGTTAGCACCTAAAATTTAAAACATTGAAGCAATTTAAAACAAGCATATCCATTGGTAGCATGAATCAAAACCATCACAGGAGATCACAGTCTCCCATAATCAACAGAAAAACTTGCAATCTAAAGTTTCAAAATATTTTCTCTGTCATGAGATCCTCTTCATGGCACATGGTAGCTTCCTGCCCTAGGTTTCATTGGGCACAACCATACTGCTCTACTCAAGTCATTCTACCCAAGTATTCAGGAAGTCCTCATATGTATTCCCATACAAAAAATAGTAATTTCTTCATGGAACTACAATTTCACATGTATGCCTCTCTAGCCTATACCTAGGCTCCACTTTACCTATAGAATATCCTTCAGTGAACTTCCTACAATACCCTGCAAGTCCCACAAAATATCTTATATCTGTTAACTTTCTTGGAGCATGCCAACTCATCATGGCCTCAGTATTTTCACGGTCTCCAAATAATCCTTTATCTGAGATAAGGTGACCCAAATAATGAATTCAATATTCATAGAAGTCATCATTGGTCAGCCTTGCATATAGACTATGCTTCCTGAGACATTTCAAAATCAGCCTCAAATGTTCCACATGTTCTTCCTCCTTCTTAGAATAAGTAAGAATCCCATCAAGGAAAACGAGAACAAACTTTCCCAATTACCTACAGAGAATATATGTCCAGAGGCATATAAACATAGCTGGTGCATTTCTGAACCCAAATGGTACCACTACCAACTCGTAAGATCCATACCCTTTTTTGAAGGTTGTCTTATGAACATATTCATCCTTGATCCTTACCTGATGGTAATCAGACCCCAAGTCAATATTAGAAAACACCTTTGGTTCTCTCATTTGATTAAATAGGTCATCAACTCTAGGAAAAGGATATGTGTCCTGCACGGTCACTTTTTTCAGCTAGATATAATGAATACACGCCCAGAGTGTACCATATTTTTCTTCCTCAAACCAAATTGGTGCTCCCAATGGGGACACATTTGACTTGACATACTTCTTTTCCTGCAACTCTTGCAGTTGCATCATCAACTCTAGCAATTCTGGTGTACTCACCCTGTAGGGTGTCTTGGACACTGGTGCCGCTACCTGGCACAAGTTCAATTGTGATATCAACATCCCCCTTTGGAGGAAGCTCTAAAATTTCATCTGGAAAAACATTCTGAAATTCCTACAACACATGACAACCCTCCAACCTAGGAGTATCATTCTCTACTGCCTCCAAAACATGAGTTGCATACATTTTGCAACATTTCCCATAGAACTTAATTTGCTATATTACTGAAGACTGCATTCCAGAGATCACTTTTGGAAATCCTTTCACAACCTTCAGGTTTCCTTCTTCATCCAAGCACTCAAAAGTATTGTGGTAACAATCAAGCTTTACTCTATGTGCTTCCAATCAATCCATTCCAATGAGAACATCATAGGAACCAAGAGGCAGAACATTCAGATCTGCATAAGTGAATAACCCATCCATGACAAATGGACATTTCCTTACCACCTCACTGACCTTCTTCTTGGTTCCGGTGTCTAGATGGACTAACCATGATCTTATATGCTTTGAATTCTTCAAGGTGCACATCTCAACAAGTCCAGGAGTGATATAGTTGTGAGTTGATCCAAGGTCGATCAAAATAGAAACAGTATGTTCAGCAATATCACCCTCAACTTCCACCATAATTGAGTTATGACCTTCTTGGTGGTCTTCTAACACTACACAAATTTTAGGAATTATCCCTTCTTCCCGACCCACAGTTTCAGCTTCTTGGGTGCTATGGACTTGCCCTCATTCCTATTTGCAAGTGGACAATTCCTATGCATATGGGTTCCTTCACATCCCCAACATTTGAGTGGTTCCTTTACTTTTCCCTCATTATTCTGGATGGCTCAATCACAGCTTGTGATGGCTTCCTTTGTTGCTTCAGGAGGTGATGAGGCTTAAATACTTTCTTCCTTGGGTTATGCTTCTCATTATTCTTGTGAGAATCTATCCTAATCCCTTCCATCTCTATTAACTGATGCCCAGAGTTTATCTTCCTTTGGAGATCTGGAAAACTCTGTAGCATGGTTGTAGTCAACTAGTTTTTCTCTACCAAATCCTTGACCAACCTCTTATTTTCTTCCTTGCAACCCTGCAACTCTACCCTCAGGTTTCTTATGGTAGCTGTAACATCTGGGGAACTCTCTCATTCCCTTTTCCCAACAACTTTAGTTCCATGACCTTGGATATTGTAAGATGGCCTTACATACCCCTCTCCATGTGGAAAAATCCAGTGGAAATGGGGTCCTCCACATCTCCATCATTGGAGTGGCTTCCTAC
This sequence comes from Pseudotsuga menziesii, assembly GCA_001517045.1. Taxonomy (NCBI): domain Eukaryota; kingdom Viridiplantae; phylum Streptophyta; class Pinopsida; order Pinales; family Pinaceae; genus Pseudotsuga; species Pseudotsuga menziesii. Next base: position 118,937 of record LPNX011053216.1, read on the forward strand.
CCCCTTGTGGGTCTCTTAGATTCCCACCCATATCATCTTTCCCATGTCCACAGGGATCTTGTGCATCATCCATGCTATTAATTTTCTTGGAGTTGATCTTATTTGACCTCCTTTGATGGACCAATATCAACTCTTCAATCTACACTATGACTCTGCAAAATGTGTTAGCAACATCATTTGTTAGCCAATCTCAGAACTTCAAACAATTATTTACGAATTGCTTATTGAAAACATGAATAGTCAATGTGCTTTTCACTGGGTTGGCTAAGTTTAGCAATTATGATAAATAGCACTCTTTCTTGCTGTAGTTTTCTTTCTGCAACCAATTGCCTTTGCACATTTATACCAATGCTACAACCAACAACTCTGTCAAATCACAACCTGGGTGTTCTTTTCCATTTTATCTGTTCAACTTGGCCCATTTAGGCCCTAGTGCTGCAACCTTTGCTCTAATAGCACACGGTCACGTCTCCTCCCATCCACTAGAGAGTGAATGTGACCATTTCTTCTACCTAATTGATGTAGGAGCATCCAACTCAAAGTTCATTGAACTCTGTATGTAATTTGATGGATTCCCAATTTTGCAGAAATATATAGAGACACGAATTCATATTTCGTTTAGTCCATTCAAGTCAGTGTATAAATTCTCTAACTTCTTGATAGCATAGAAATTGATCGTGTTAGTGATCAATTTGATGATCTATGAAGAAAGATATAAGAGGATATTGAACGACGGAGAAAGATCACGACACAAATCGATGGTCACAATCTGTTCCGCATCTAGAAACAGGTCAATGGCTGAGAATCGACCCACAAGAACCAATAGTGCGGAAAGCTTGAGTTTGCGGAATCAGGGAAATATGGAAATTGTGATCCCTCACCCCGCATCTCAAATCTCGCATGTGGAATAGACTATTGCGGATATAATTAGTTGTGGAAATAGATATTGTGAAGCGGAATCCTGCATATTGCATCCTACAAGTTGCAGAAAGGAGAGTCGCGAAAGGAAATATGTAGGGAATACAATTTGTAGAAGGACGTTTCCACATCCCGCATCACACAGAGTTGCAGAAAGAATATTTATGTTAGGAAATTCAACCAATTAGAAGAAGTCTTAGACAGATTTGGTCATTCAGGCCATCACCAATCTGGGCAATCTAAGCTCCATAATGTAATTTAAAAATGCATTGAAAGAAAACATACACAGATGCATACAATTTCAATTATACAATGGAAGAAATCCATTGTCACGTCCCCAACCCTCCGACCGGTGACGAGGACGCGACCATGGCATTAACCATCTGGGCAACTAGCCCCATGAACATGTGAACTAATAAAAATGCTACAACATAATGCATTGAAGTTGAACATACACACATGAACATTTATCATGCACAGATGTAATTGTTTATCATACACAATGGAAGCAACATTCATTCATTCAAGCATTCATTTGATATGTTCACCGTAATAATTGATAGTAAACATGGTTGCAGAAGTAAAAATGGACAAGATCACTTATCTTATGAAGAAGTCATTCCGCAACTAGCTACGTCGCTGCAACGTTCCACCCAACCATAGGCCAGCGTGCTCCTTAATCTCTCAGCGGCGCTACCACCCCCGAGCTGGGAATGATTATCCAAGGAATAAGGGAACAAGCAGGCTTACACATAGCCAAGGATTCACAAACACATCCAAGCCAACACAGTTGGGTTTATCAGGCCATCAAGGAGTTGGGAAAGGCTTAAATGCTAAGCTGGTGAGCTCATTACAGAGATAAGAACACCTACACCAGAACTAGCCTAGCTTCTAAGACACCCACACACACCCAACACAAGGAATCAGTCCCTTCTCTACTACACAGTCCCTTAGGCCCTGCATTCCCTTCTAGTGCTATTCAGGGGTTGTGGAGAAGAAAGCCAGCCCTCTAGCCCTGTCTGTGTGTGGTTTCTATCCACTAGGTTTATCAAGCAAACCAATCCCCCATCCCTACTCCCAACATAGTCCGAAGACCAACCATTGCACACACTTGCAATCAAATCAGCGGTCACAGCTTAAACAAGAGAAAACGACTCTTGGGAAAATTTTAACAGTTCCCAAATGTAACAGCAAACACAATCACAATATGAGGAAAATAGCAGTCTTCCCTGGACAACCAAGTCACCGAAAAAACATACATGGACTATGCTGAGGAAGAGAAGAATACAAACTCCCAATCTGTGCGTTAAATGAACAGACTCCCGTCCCCAAAATATAAAGAAAACCACAACATTCACAATATGACGAAGACCACAACAACCCAGCAAATCATGGATGAATGGCGGAAACCATAATCTCATGAGGAGAACAACAGTTCCAATCTCAGCATTAAAATGACAGAAATTACACAACCATATCGGTCTGTAAGGAGAACATACAGCTGAGGACGTGAATGGCTCTTCTCAGGAAATCGTGGATGAAAACGCATAGCTCCCAGCTCGCTGTGTGAGTCCAAAACAGAAGAATACTTATACGTGAGGACAACGAACATGCAATGTTTCACGCACAGAGATGAACAGCTCACAGCTTGTGCGTGGATGAATAGACTATAGAGAGGACGTGAATTGAACATGCGCGAGTGTTCAGCATAGGCGTGGAGAGGAGAATGTGTCCGCGGGAGTGAAAATAGGTAAATCCTGTGCGTTGAGGTGAACAGACAATCATGAGCCTCCGTAGTGGAGAGTGCATGAAGGTTTCTCTTGCCATTGTGAAGTCAACCGTTGTGGTGGAGTGTGCATGTAGGAAAGGAAGGATAGTCCTGCCACCCCACTCCCAAAACAATAACTGCCTCAACCACCAGTAGCAATTCTTAATGAAGGTGGTTGGGTAAGACAAGGAAAGAAGACACATGGGTATTTTCCCTCATTGGCCCAAGGTTTAACAATTTCCCCACCCTTATCCTTGTGAAAATCATGCCCCTTCTCAATTTAGTTGTTGCAATCGTATATGGTCAGGTTATTTAATTAAAGATGCATATTTACATGATGTCAAACTTAATATGTATGCCACATGCCCCGATATCCCATCGGTGAGAAATTTAAATCCCAAAACATATCATAACCAGTCAATGGTGGGGCCTTGGCCTTGAGCTCGACACCATGATAATTTACAATATATACATCATGTACATCTAATGTAACGGGGTCAAAATCGGGATGTTACATTCCCCCCCCCCTTCAAAAGCACTGTCCTCGGTGCTTTACAAAATTTGAACAAAATGCTACACTGGCATCGCCTCAGTGTTCCGCAAAATTGAACAAAAATGGATGTGCCAATCGCATGGCATCCTCCAGCTCCCATGTAGCCTCTTCAGGTCCGTAGTGCTCCCATTGCACCTTTACCTGCCCTATGGCCCGGTTCCCAAGCATTGTGACCTTCCTGTCGAGGATGCGCATTGGATCGATTCAGAACTCTCCCTCGGGTTCCACCTGAATCACATCCCAATTTATCACATGGTTAGGATCATGTACATATCTCTTAAGCAAATATACATGAAAAACATTATGAGCTCTAGTGCTAGCAGGAAATGCAAGTCTATATGCAACTGGCCCTATTCTTTCAAGCACTTCAAATGGCCCACAATATCTTGGTGACAACTTGGCACAACTTCCAAGCTTCAAGGAACTCTTCCTTGCCCTCACTCTAGGGTAAACATGATCCCCAACATTGAACTCCCTATTCATCCTATGTTTATCTACATAGATTTTCTGTTTATCATGTGCTGCCTTCAGATTCTGCCTGATCTTTACAACCTCTTACTCCATTTCCCTGAGCAATTCTGGCCCAAGCACAATCCTGTTCACTGGATTATCCCAAGTCAGTGGTGTCCTACACCTTCTTCCATACAAAGCTCAATACGGACTCATCCCCAAGGATGCTTGTTGTCCATTGTTATAAGCAAAATCTACCAAGTGCAAGTAATCTTCCCACCTAGTTGGTTTGTCCATCACATACATGCGAAGCATGTCTTCAAGCACCTGATTAACTCTTTCTGTCTGAGGATGGTATGCAGTGCTGAAGTTTAGCTTTGTACCCAAATCTGAAAACAACCCCCTTCCAAAAGTTGGAAGTGAACTTGACATCTCTGTCAGAAACTATTGCCTTCGGCAATCCATGTAATTTGAATATCTCCTTCATGAAGATCTTTGCAATGTCATCCGTCGTATGCGTAGACTTCACTGGTATAAAATGTGATGCCTTTGTCAACTTGTCTACCACAACCATGATGGAATCATGTTGTCTCCAAGTCATTGCCAATCTTGTAATAAAATCCATGGAAATAAATTCCCATTTCCATTCCGGAACTGGCAAAGGATGCAACAAGCCTGCTGGATGTTGATGCTCAACCTTTACCTATTGACATTTTATACACCTTGAAATGTATTTAGCCATGTCCTTTTTCATACCTGGCCAAAAGTACTGCTTTCTAGCTATAGCAATTGTCTTCTGATATCCTGGGTGACCAGAATACGGAGCTTGAGGGATCTCATCCATAACCACTTTCCTCAAATCTGCTACATCTGGAATATAAATTCTACCTTTAAAAGTGAAAATCCCATCTCCTTCCAATTTATATCCCTCATACCTCTTCTCAAGGCTTTGCTGCTGCAACTTGTCTTTTACCTACTCATACAATCCATCTCCAGCAGCATGACTAACAATCTGCTGCCTCAAATCCGATTGGAAAGCACTAAGAGATGCCACATGCATTTCCTACACCTTCCTGCTGAGTGCATCAGCTACCTTATTTTCCTTTCCCTTTATGTGCTTGATTTCAAAATCAAACTCACATAAAAATTCCAACCATCTTGCTTGCCTAGCATTCAGAGTAGGCTAATCAAACAAATATTTTAGTCCACAATGATCCGTTCTGAGCTCAAATCTCCTGCCCATCAAGTAATGTCTCCACATCTTGAGAGCATGTACTATGGCTGCAAGCTCTAGATCATGAATGGCATAGTTCTTCTCATGTTCCTTCAGCTTTCTTGACTCATAACATATCATGTGGTTGTCTTGCATAAAGACTCCTCCAAGCCCTTGTCCGCATGCATTGGTACACACCACAAAATCTTTCTCTGAATCTGCAACCTTCAATACTGCTGCACTGGTGAGAAGATTCTTCAACCTCTGGAAACTTTCTTCACACCTCGGTGTCCATTCAAACTCCATCCCCTTCTTTTGCAAAGAAGTGATGGCATGTGAAACTTTGTAGAATCCCTCAATGAATCTCCTGTAGTATCCTGCAAGTCCCATAAATGATCTTACATCTGTCACATTTCTTGGAGTAGGCTAATTCATAATGGCTTCAATCTTTTCAGGGTCCACAGATATACCCTCCTCTGAGATAATGTGACCCAAATACTGAATTCTATCTCTATAGAAGTCACACTTGCTTAGTTTCGCATACAGCTGATGCTCCCTGAGCAATTTCAATGTCAATCTCAAATGCTCTTCATGCTCTTCCTCATTCTTAGAATAAACAAGAATGTCATCAAGGAAAACAAGAACAAATTTGTCCAAGTACCTACTGAAGACACTGTTCATAAGGCACATAAATGTAGCTGGTGCATTTGTGAGACCAAATTCTACCACTACAAACTCATAATGTCCATACCTTGTCCTAAAGGATGTCTTATGAATGTCTTCATCGTTGATTCTCACCTGATGATAACCAGACCTCAAGTCAATCTTGGAAAATACCTTTGCTCCTCTCATTTGATCAAAGAGGTCATCAATCCTAGGCAAAGGATATTTATTCTTCACGGTAACCTTGTTCAATTGTCTGTAATCAATACACAACTTGAGTGTGCCATCTTTCTTCTTTACAAAGAGAACCGGTGCTCCCCAAGGAGATACACTCGGTCAGATGTACTTCTTTTCCAACAATTCTAGCATCTCCTGTGTACTCATCCTGTAGGGTGCCTTGGACACTGGTGCCGCTCCTGGAACAAGTTCAATTGTGAAATCCATGTCCCTCTTTAGAGGAAGCCCTGGAATTTCATCAGGAAACACATCCCTGAATTCCTGTAACACCTGATAGTCCTCCAACCTCGGAGTTTCATCTCTTGATGTCTCCAAGATATGAGCTGCATACAACTGGAAACCCTTCCTACAGAACTTATTTAACTGCATTGCTGAAACCTGCCTCACTGAAATCACCTTTGGAATACCTTTCACAACTACTAGGTTCCCTTCTTCATTCATGCATTCGAAGGTCTTATTGTAACAATCAATCTTTACCCTGTGAGCTTCTAACCAATCCATTCCAATGAGAACATCATAGGAACCAAGCGGTAGAACATTCAGGTCTACACACGTGACCAACCCATTCATGACCAATGGACATTTCTCTACCACTTCACTGACCTTTCTCTTAGTTCCAGTGGCTAGCTGAACTAACCAAGACTTCCTATGCTTTACTTTCTTAAAAGCAGAAATCTCCACTACTCTAGGAGTAATGTAACTGTGAGTAGAACCAGGGTCAATCAAAATAGAAACAGATTGCTCAACGATCTTACCTGCTACTTCAACCATAGTTGACTGGTGATCTGCCTGGCGGTCCTCCAGTGCTGCATAGATCCTAGGAACTGCCCTTGCTACTTGACCCACTATTTCTGCTTCTTGAACGTTATAAGATGGCCTTGCACTCTCATTCTCGAGTGGATAGTTTCTGCGCATGTGGGGTCCTCCACATTTCCAACATTGAAGTGGCCCTGTATTTTGTTGTGGATCCTTAGGATTTTCTCCTGTCACTCCAACCGGCTTACTCGCAGCTTGGGATGGCTGCTTCTGCTGATTCGTGAAATTAGAAGGTTTGAAACCTTTCTTCCTTTGGTCAAACTTCTTATTCTTCTTGTCCTTCCATGCCTTATGGTAATCAGGTTTACCTTTGCTTTGCTCATAGCAATACTTAGCCTTCCTTATTGCTTCTTCAAGAGTACTAGGCTCATAAAAATCAATCCTATATTTTTAAGACTGAGGTAATCCACTCAGAAAACGTAGGACCTTCACTTTTTCATCTCTGATGTACCGAACATACCTCAACAGCTCCAAAAACTTATTTGCATATTCTTCCATTGTTTGGTGTCCCAATATCAGCTCATGGAACTCCTTAATCTTGTCATCATAATACCTGTCAGAGAGGTATTTATGCTTGAAATACTTCTTGAACTGCTTCCATTTCAATCCCCTTTCACTAATCCTCTTTACTTTCTTGAAGTGTTCCCACCAAATGGATGCTCTTCCATTCAGGTTGAATATGGCAACTCTTTCCTTCATGTTTCCTAAATAGTCATGCACTTGAAAGTACTTCTTTATCCCAAGAAGCCAAGCTTCAGCCTCTTGTCCAGTCTTTACCTCACCATCGAATGTAGGAGGTTTAGCTTTCTTAAATTCATCCCAAGAGCGATCCCTATGGTGTCTCTTTATTTTTCTTTTATGAGAAGAAGAACTTGAATCCCCACTGGATTCTTCAGAATCAGATGATCCACTAGGAGTCCTTCTCCTTCTCCTAGTACTGCTCTTACTGCCTTCTGGTCTTGCTGTACCTCGTCCAGAGTTTATCTTTCTTTGCAAGTCAGTCAAACTCTACAACATAGCAGCATTCAAATGGTGTTGCTCTTCCTGGGCTTTAATCAAGCTTCTCATGGTGGCTGCAACATCTGACAGTGTCTCTTGGAATCTCCTTCCATTAGAATCTATGTCATCATTCCTATTACGAACATTTTCTCCCATGGCATCTCTGGCATGCTCATCAGAATCCCGAGCATCATACCCGTCATGGGTTCTCATAACTAAACCACCACTTACTTATCAAACTGCACTACCTGGAATACTTCTCTTGAAGGTTTCTATGATTCTGCAAATGTGTTAGGAACACAACTGTTAGATGCATAACATTGATATAAATCAGAATCACTTACCTTCTCCTAGAATAACCATAAAATAACAATTTGCCCAAACACACAAAATTTTCTTCATCAAAGAATGTCTATCTGAGGGGGACAACAGGGGTCAAGGGGGCTTGCCCCCTTGTGGGGGCTGCTACTTTTCTCATTTTTCAGCCTTGAAAATCCACTGCAAAACAATCACAATATGCTGGGGAAATCCTACTGAAAAATCGTCAAAATTCGCTGAGAAGTACCACGAAAAATACAAAATTTCCTCTGTAGCATCAGCTCCCGAAACAACTAACTATTCTGTAGAATCGGCTCCCGAAACAACTAACCGTTCTACAGAATCGGCTCTCAGAACCACTAACCGTTCTGCAGAATCAGCTCTCGGGAACCACTAATCGTTTCGACGTTTCGGTGGTCTCTCTCGTCGGAAGACTTAGCACTTTGGACTTCCGCAACGGCGGGCGCATGAACACTATCTTCTTCCGATCGGCGGTCCAATCGGCTAAGGCATGACCTAATCGGCGTCGGCAGTATTTCTCATCAGAAGACTTAGTGCTTTTCGCTTCCGCAACGATGGCACACGAACCACTTTCTTCTTCCGATTGGCCGCTGCTTTCCTTCCTTAGAAAAATTGTAACTTCGGCGTCGGCGGTCCTTCCACATCGGAAGCCTAGTGACTTTGGCTTCCGCAACGGTGGCACACCAAAGACAAACTCCTTCCGACGGCCACCCCTTTACTTATAGAAATTTTTAACTTTTGGCATTGGCGGTCTTTCTAATCGGCCGGCTAGTGTCTTTGGCTTCCGCAACGGTGGAATTCCATTCCACTAACTCTTCCGCTACGTCGGAAGTCCATTCCGCTAATTGTTCCGATGGGAAACACTTAGACAAATTTTTCGCAGTTTTCCTCAAATGGTTCCGTCAGGCATGCTTCTGCTACGTCGAAAGTCCTTCCCGCTAGCTCTTCCGCTACGGCAGAAGTCTTTCCTGCTAGCTCTTTCGACTGCTCCAACACCTAAACAATTTTTTTTTTTGAATTCTCTAGTCTTATTTTTGCTGGGTAGAAAGTAGTTATGCATTTGTCATTGTAACTTCATGGTTCATGCAGGACCATGCTGCAACATGGGCTTTGATACCACTAACTGTCACGTCCCCAACCCTTCGATCGACGACAAGGACGTGACCATGGCGTTAACCATCCGGGCAACTAGCCCCATGAACATGTGAACTAATAAAAATGCTACAACATAATGCATTGAAGTTGAACATACACACATGAACATTTATCATGCACAGATGCAATTTTTTATCATACACAACAGAAGCAACATTCATTCATTCAAGCATTCATTCGAAATGTTCATTGTAATAATTGACAGTAAACATGGTTGCAAAAGTAAAAATGGACAAGCTCACTTATCTTATGAAGAAGTCGTTCAGCAACTAGCTACGTCATTGCAATGTTCCACCCAACCATAGGCCAGCATGCTCCTTAATCTCTCAGCAGCGCTGCCACCCCCGAGCTGGGCATGATTCTCCAAGGAATAAGGGAACAAGCAGGCTTACACATAGCCAAGGATTCACAAACACAGCCAAGCCAACACAGTTGGGTTTATAAGGCCATCAAGGAGTTGGGAAAGGCTTAAATGCTAAGCTGGTGAGCTCATTACAGAACTAAGAACACCTACACCAGAACTAGCCTAGCTTCTAAGATACCCACACACACCCAACACAAGGAATCAGTCCCTTCTATGCTACACAGTCCCTCAGGCCCTGCATTCCCTTCCAGTGCTATTCAGGGGTTATGGAGAAGAAAGCCATCCCTCTAGCCCTGTCTGTGTGTGGTTTCCAGCCACCAGGTTTATCAAGCAAACCAAGCCCCCATCCCTGCTCCCAACACAGTCCGAAGACCAATCATTGCACACACTTGCAATCAAATCAGCTGTCACAGCATAAACAGGAGAAAATGAATCTTGGGTGAATTTTAACAGTCCCCAAATGTAACAGCAAACACAATCACAATATGAGGAAAACAATAGTCCACCCTAGACAACCAAGTCACTGAAAAAACATACGTGGACTATGCTAAGGAAGAGAAGAATACAAACTCCCAATTTGTGCATGAAATGAACAGACTCCCGTCCCCAAAATATAAAGAAAACCACAACATTCACAATATGAGGAAGACCACAACAACCCAACAAATTGTGGATGAATGGCGGAAACCATAATCTCACGGGGAGAACAACAGTTCCAATATCAGCATTAAAATGACAGAAATTACACAACCATACCGGTCTATAAGGAGAACATACAGCTGAGGACGTGAATGGCTCTTCTCAGGAAATCGTGGATGAAAACGCACAGCTCCCCACTCGCTGTGTGAGTCCAAAACAGAATAATACCTATGCGTGAGGACACCGAACAAGAAATGGTTCACACGCGGAGATGAACAGCTCCCAACTTGTGCGTGGATGAACAGACTACAGAGAGGACGCGAATTGAATGTGCACAAGTGTTCAGCATAGGCGTGGAGAGGAGAATGTGTCTGTGGGAGTGAAAACAGGTAAATCCTGTGCATGGAGGTGAACAGACAATCATGAGCCTCCGTAGTGGAGAGTGCGTGAAGGTTTCTCTTGCCATTGTGAATTCAACCGCTATGGTGGAGTTTGTGTGTAGGAAAGGACGGACAGTCCTGCCACCCCACTCCCAAAACAATATCTGCCTCAACCACCACCAGGAATTCCTAATGAAGGTGGTTGGGTAAGACAAGGAAAGAAGACACATGGGTATTTTTCCTCATTGGCCCAAGGTTTGACAATTTCCCCACCCTTATCCTTGTGAAAATCATGCCCCTTCTCAATTTAGTTGCCGCGATCGTAGCAGGTCGGGTTATTTAATTAAAGATGCACATTTACATGATGACAAACTTAATATGTATGCCGCATGCCCCGACATCCCATCGGTGACAAATTTAAATCCCAAAACATAGCATAACCAGTCAATGGTGGGGCCTTGGCCTTGAGCTCCACACCATGATCATTTACAATATATACATCATGTACATCTAATGTAACGGGGTTAAAACCGGGATGTTACATCCATTAATTCAACACATTTGGAATGTTCATCATATTTCATTAAGAAAATACAAATGCAGATATTAACATAGGTAAGAATACTTATCTTGAAAGAAGTTTGTCTCGCAACCATCTATGTTGCTACAATGTTCCGCATAGGCCAGTATGCTCATCAATCTATCAGCAACACTGCCACCCCTAAGCAGGGCATGATTCCCACAAGGAATAAGGGAACATTAGCAGACTCACACATAGCCAAGGTTACAAAGAAAACTCATCCAAGCCAACAAAATTGGGTTTATCAGGTTGCAAAGGAGATGGAAAAGATGACTGCTAAGCTAGTGACCTCAACCCCAGAGCTATGGACACCTACAAAATATCTATCCCAACTTCTAAAACATCTACACACCGAACACAAGGAATCATCCCATTTTATGCTATGTAGCCCCTCAAGCTATGCCTTCCCTTCCAGTGCAATTCAGGGTGTGCAAAGAAGAAACCCATCCCCCTAGATCTGTCTGTGAGGTTCCTTCTCACACTAGGTTTATCAAGCTAGTCAGACCCCATTTCCACTCCCAAACTAGTTCAGGACAAGGAAAAATTTGCACACACAACAAGATACGAAATTCTGGGTGGAGGAAAAACGTTTTAAAACAAAAAATAGTTTAGTAAAATGGGGAAAAACAACCCAGAATGAGCAATCCGAAGTCAGCAATAATTATGGGCATTACATGAGCCAAATTGACTGCTACAAAACACAAAATCGTAATTCTTTTCTAGACATTCACTCCATAGCTCCCATAACGGATTTCATAGGAATGTAGAATGAGGAAACAACTGAAAACCTAAAGGATAAAAATCCAGGAAGGTTCAACTGCATGGGAGCTCCCTGTGAATGAAGGATGGATGATAAAGAAACGTCTAGCCGCTCCCCAAAATGTGAGGGATGATGAAAATGTGAATGCATGAGGGAATGGGCATATGTTTTTGGGTGTTTTCTTTCCCATGAAGTCAAAACACATTTTTCAAAAATGGGTGCTCTTCCCAATTCAATTTTTTTCCCATACTCTTCCCATTCCCATGCAATAACTACCTCAACCAAATTATAGCATAAATAAATGATTAGGGAAGAAGAAAAGAAATGAGTGGTTTACAGTTTTGATGGGTTTTCCTTTGACACATGGATTTTCCCCAATGGCTCAAGGTTAAACATTCCCCCTCCCTATTTCTTGTGAAATCATGCCCCCATCTCTTTAATGTTATGACACATAGCTAGTTGTGGTATTTTTTATAGTTTGCATTTTACATGATGTCTCAAACATATTGTGCCTGGCTAGCAAATAAACCATTAGCATTGAATTTAATCTCTGAAACATAAAAAAATAAACCCATGGTGGGGCCTTTTCCTTGAGCTCCACACCATGACTTAATACAATATTTACATCATATGCAAATCAATACCATGAGGTCAAAACTAGGGTGTTACAAGCTCTATTCAAATCACGAAATATTAGTGCATACAAGGATAATTTCCTACTTCTTATCTACTAGAATGGGGTTTGAAACCCACTATGTCAAGGAAATGGATAGATAAAGCCAGCTTTGAGAAGCTTATCTATCTCTAGCTTAATAGAAAATGCTTTCCTAGGATTCATTGCATGCAAACGCTTTCAAATAGGTTTAGCATCTGGATAGGTTTTGATTTCATGCTCAACAATGACAGGGTCAATTCCTGGCATTTTTTCATACGACCAAGTGAACACATCAAAATTATTTAAAAATATCGGTGTATTCCCTAACCTCATCGGGGGAACAATCTGCCCCAATGTACTCATTTTCAACCTTTCCTGGAACCCAAGAAATATTGATAGGTATAGTTGGTGAAAATTTCACCATGTTTCCTTTAGCATACTTGTACCAAACTCTTGTCGACATTTCGGAAAGACAAAGCCACCCATATCTCGGATCGCATTCAAGAGTGGCATAGATGAAAGATATTGATTAAGGCCTTCATACCACTAGAGTTTTTTTCAGAACGGTTCCTCAATTCTTTATTGCCTTACATCGCGAAGGATGTTTCCACATCCAGAGTGCAGAATGAGGAACAAGCTATATTTAGAGCTCAGCAATTGGACTTGATTTACGCTTAGTTTGGGGTCTTATATGAGATCATAAAGAATGCACATAGATCCAATTTCTACCCTAAGTTTAAACTTGGGCCACATGAATATGGCATTGTCGGCTCTGCAAGTGCCAAACCTGCAGGATCGGTTACAAACCAAATGAATAACTTGTCCATTAACCAAACTGCGTCTGGACAATCTACAGCTTCGTCTCTTCCAACTCAAACGGCGGATGTACTTTCAGTGAAATCGTCGAACCAGAAAGGTAACCAGCAACCTGGAAGGAATAAAAAGAAAGATAAAAACAATTGAAAGGGTGGGAATAAGAATGAAAATGATAATAATGACAATAACAACAGCAATGTTGGGGCTGATCAAATTTCCTTGTAACCTTTGTGGGGCTGATCGCCTCACTCACTTGTGCAATCGGAATGAAGATGACTCAAAGTTCATCGCACATAGCCCAACTTTGTTAGTAAATACCACAAAACCAAAATATGAACTCAAGGACCATTGACCCTGGTAGTGCTTCCAGTGGAACTCAAAACCTGTAGGATACAATTAGTGGCCATGGTTGCATGAACATGATGGCTATCGAGAATGTTGTGACACATTCTAAGGATTATGGTACGTCGCAACCTGACCTAGCGAAGGAACCTACTCCACCCGAGAGCCCTTTGCATATTGAGAAACGTTGTGATAAGCCTGAAGCTCCACCTCGAATTCCTAAGGGAGTCTTGAAGCATTCGGGGAACAATCCTAATGCTTGATCCCCCTAGAACTATTCTATTGTCGAGGATTTGGGCCAGAATCCTTATGCAATGTCTGCTTTGGAAGTTCTCTAGACTTGTGCTACATAAAGGAAAGCCTTGTTGTCTTCTCTTGGAGTGGCTGATAGAATCTCTCCTTCAGTGATCAAATTTGAAACTCATGGAGTCCAGCCTCTTTTTCCTTACTATGTGTCCCTTTTGGTTCATGTAGAGTGTCTAAACAACACCGTCAAGCGCACAATGATTGATGAATACATTGCAACTTTTGTGATGTCTTTTTCATGTTGGAAGGGTTTGGGTTCTCTTACGTTGGCTAAGTCATGCACCATGATCACTGCATTTGATGGGAGATCGTTTTGGCTGCATGACATTCTTCCTTCCCTTGAGGTCCGATTGGGAGGATATATCATTGCAATTGAGGTTGAGGTGATTGATGCACCCCTTGACTATAATCTTTTACTGGGTAGGAACTAGATTTATAACATGCAAGTGGTTGCATCATCAGTCTTCCAAGTTGTTTCTTTTCCTTTGAATGGGAAGATTGTGATGATCGATCAAATATCCTTTGATAATTCTATTTCGAAAGCATCGTCATGGGATTCTATCCTAGTTATTGATCATTCTCAGCCAGCAACTAAGAATATTGGGGTGGGCATGTATCCTTAATTGATGGGAACGTTCAGTTGTCCCACACCCGTTATTATGATTGATTCTAGTCTTGGCGAGGCTTCAACATCATTGAGTTCGGTTCCTTTCCACACCTCATATACGGAGGATCCTTGGACTCTTCCTTCTCCGAGTACTTTGGAAGAAGATTTTATACCTACCAAGATGGACATGTCATTGTCTATAGCTATGGTGGGTTATCAAGCTAATATTGATCATGTTGTAGAGTCTTTTCCTTCCTCTCCGTGGATGGAAGAGGAGGACCCTTATGCACTTCCTTCTTGGGTGGTTGTGTCATCTCACTTGCATGATTTCCTCGATGACATCTTTCCATCGGACGAGGCTATTCTTGAGGCTAGTCTAGGTCAGAACAACCTTGGGGAGAGTTGCACCATAGATCTTATTTCCTCCCTAAGCTTGATGATATTGAGTGTGATGAGTTTAAGGCGATGTTTAGTGATAAAATTGGTAGGCCCGAAACAATATCCCATCAAATGCAGTGAACATGGTGCATGACTTATCCAACATAGGAGAACCCAAACCCTTCTAACATGAAAAAGACATCATGAAAGTCGCAATTCCTTCATCAATCACTGTGCACTTGATGATGTTGTTTAGACACTCTACATGAACCAAAAGGGACACATAGTAAGGAAAGAGAGGTTGGACTCCATGAGTTTCAAATTTGATCACTAAAGGAGAGATTCCATTAGCCACTCCAAGAAAAGACAACAAGGCTTTCCTTTACGAAGCAAAAGTATGAAGAACTTCCAAAGCAGACATTGCAAAATAATTCTGGCCCAAATCCTTGATGATAGAATAGTTTTGGGGGGGCTTAGGCATTAGGATTGTTCCCCGAATGCTTCAAGATTCCCTTAGGAATGCGAGGTGGATCTTCATGATTATCACAAGGTTTCTCAATACGCAAAGGGCTCTCAGGTGGAGTAGGTTCCTTCCCTAGGTCGGTTTGCGACATACCATAATCCTTAGAACATGTCACAACATTCTCAACAACCATCACATTAATGAAACCATGGCCACTAACGGTATCCTATGGGTTTTGAGTCCACTGGAAGCACTACCAGGGTCCATGGTCCTTGAGTTCATATTTTGGTTTTGTGGTGAAGGATTTACTAACAAAGTTGGGCTCTGTGTGATGAACTTTGAGTCATCTTCATTCCGATTGCACAAGTGAGTGAGGCGATCAGCCCCACAAAGGTTACAAGGAAATTTAATCAACCCTAACATTGTTGTTGTTATTGTCATTATTATCATTTTCAGTCTTATTCCCACCCTTTTTATTGTTTTTACCTTTCTTTTTATTCCTTCCAGGTTGATGGTTTCCTTTCTGGTTCGACGATTTCACTGAAAGTACATCTGCCATTTGGGTTGGAAGAGACGAACCTGTAGATTGTCTCGACCTAGTTTGGTTAATAGACAAGTTATTCATTTGGTTTGTAACCGATCTTGTAGGTTTGGCACTTGTGGAGCCAACAATGCCATCATCATGTGGCCCAAGTTTAAACTTAGTGTAGAAATTGGATCTACGTGCATTCAGTATGATCTCATACAAGAGCCTAGACTAAGCATAAATCAAGTCAAATTGCTGAGATCTAAAGATAGCTTGTCCCTCATTTTGCACTCCAGATGTGGAAACATCCTTCGCGATGTAAGGCAATAAAAACTTAAGGAACCATTCTGAAAGGAACTCTGGTGGTATGAAGGCCTTAATCAATATCTTTCGTCTACATCACTCTTGAATGTGATTTGATATATGGGTGGTTTTGTCTTGCTGAAATGTCGACAAGAGTTTGGTACCGACATCGTAATGTATGGGTAGCTGAAATTGATTGAGGAAAGTCATAGCTAGGTCATTAAATGATGTATAAGTCCTCCTAGGAAACTCTACGTACTGCTTCATCGTAGGCCCCGTGAGGGTACGTTGAAATAGACTTAAACGAACCGAATCGTGACTCAAAGAGTTCAAAGAGCACCAAAGGTGGAATGTCATGACATGTTCACCAAGATTTTTACTAGCATTAAATTCAAAATTTGCAATGTCTGAAGGAAGCTTGGAGGGAAAGATTGGCCATGCCTGCTCATGAGACACATGATCATTTGTCAATCTTGACAAGTCAGGTAAATTCAACATTGCAAGAAAAAGGATCCTAGGATGAGGCATTTGGTTCCATGCTTCCTAATGAGGTTGGTTCACATAAGTTTGATTTCTATAGACACCATAACCTTGGCTAGTGGGATAGTAACCTCCTCCCATTTGACCCATATAGGGTTGTGTGTTGTAGTTTGGAGCACCTTGAGGCTGGCATGCTATGAAGCCATAGTTAGGAGACTAATAAGCGGGTTGATACCTGGACCCATAAGGTGTATAGGTTTCTCCATAATACGCTCCATAAGATGGTCCATGATACTATCTATAAGATGGTCCATACGACTGTCCATGGGATGGTCCATAAGACTGTCCATGATATGGTCCATAAGATGGCACATATCCAACTCACACATAAGGATGCACATAGCCTTGTGACACTATGGTGTTAGCAAATGCAGGATGGACATGGTTGATGGTATAACTCCATCTTGAAGGACACTAGATTTAACTGGAGGATGTTTATTCAAGAATTATTTTGAAGGAATCAGTGTTGAAGATGATGGAATATGGGAAGGGATATAAACTATTCCCCCAATATTCACATGTCTAAGGTCAGTATGAATGGAAACTGCAGTACTAGGCCTAGGATGTGAATGTGAAGGAACCTGCACTGCAGGGATGGAAGTTGCAATATGACTAGTGTTACAAAAACTCTCCGCTTGGAAAGGAATGAAAATGCCCCCAGGTGCAACACTAGGGTAAACACTTGATCCAACATTGGGTGTCGAACCAGTCTTGGGAAGGTTTGGCATGCCATACCTATTTATGCTAGTGCTAGTGGGTGCATGGTGAGTCTCATGGTTCGGACTATGCGACCAATGCCAATGGTTTGTGTTCATGTATCCCAGGAACTGTGATGGATCATCAGGCGGTGACCCAACCCTAAAAGGACCGGACCCCATCGAAGTCCTATATGTGGTTGAAGGTTCAACCTCCCACACGGTCACTCATGGCGAGACCTATGTGTGAATCGAAGTGAGAAATAGTCCGCTCGGACTGTCTAGCTTTCTCTCCCAAAGGAGGAGGAGACGTATAAGGTAGAAGTCCTACTAAATTAAGAGAATGGAAGAGTGTCGCACCTGGATCCACTGTGACTCAACAAAATAAAAACACTCAATCTAGCTACACAACCCTAAGAAATCTAGCGTACATAGAGCACACTCCTAATGAAATCTACAACCAAAAAGCAAGCAAACCAATGGGAGGATATGTGATCTCCTGAATGCAGCAGGTATGCCTCACCTAGGAGAGGCTTCAGAATCCCATACACTACAAGTGAAGGTTTGTAACCAATTATATTGTCCCTTAGTTTCAATGTGTAAAGCGACTATGCTGTCCGACCCCCTACGTGGATAGGACAGTTGCAAAATAACCTCTGCAAGTACCCCCTATGATACCTAGGTAAGGAAACTAAGGTCACCCCAATATAACCAATGCTCAGGTGAAACGTCACAGGAGGGATCGATCGTATCAGAATGGTAGCAAAGATCGAAGCCTAAAAGAACCATCTGGTACCCCAAGGGTGCACCAAACAATACCTCAAAAGCACCCAAATACAAATACAACCCTAGAAATATCTTTGGTGCTAAAAAAAGTGACCAAGGGCTATCCCAATCATAATCTTGCATGCTTCCTCATGCTTGACTCCTCTGTAAGAGCATATTTCTGAGAAACACTAATTATACCAAGGATTTCTCACTCTCACCTAACAAACACTTAATTGTTTGTGTTTAGTAGTCTTGGAGAATTGACTCACAATGAACTATTCCAGGACTCTAAATCCTAATATTGTTGGTGAACCCTCTGAAATAAAAATGTATAGTTCATTTTAATTAAGTGTTGATTTTAACGGATGTGATTACTCAAAAGGAAAAGGGCGTGCAACTAATGATATTGTGACTTAGTAGTGAAATAAATGTGCACACGTAACAAGAAATGCCAAGTGCAATCTTGTAGAATGAAAAACAGGGTATGCCACTACATGAGATGCAAGTTTTCCCTTCAAATGAGAATGAATTCATTCCTAAATGAGCACCTGACTAGAATTCAGTAAGTAAAACCTAATGCTACTACCATGCAAATGCAAAATATGCAAGAATACATAACTATGCAAAAGAAAACAAATTTTGTATATTTTGAAATAAATGAGATATAAAAAGCACTAAAATACCCTACATCTCTTAGACCCTATAACCACACACAAGAAGTATCCAAGCAAGGTGCCAAGATAAAAGATACATAATGCACTAATCCCCCCCAAAAAAGGAAGAAATGAATGACACAAACAAAGCCTAAAAAACAAATCAAAAGGGGTCTCTAGTCAGAAATAGAGGCTGTAAAAACACACCAAAAGTACCTAAGAAGACTCAACAATCATCAAAACTCACCCAACAACAATCAATCTCCCAAATAAAGCTAAGAAAAAAGCATACGCCACTATATGTAGTAAACCTGCGTACATATGTGGGAATTCAAGCGAAAATCACGTGTATACATGACTGTAATGCAAATACTTGCATACAAGAAAAAAAATATAAGAAACTGATAATGCAAGACCAAATTAATCCTATAGGACACTACTGGGAAAACATACCTCCATACCCAACACAAAAACAGAAAAATAAAGGGAAATCCAAGCACATTGTATAACAAAACCCCAAAGAAAAACAACTAGGAACCTCCCCAAAGGTGTCGCCAATTCTGTTGCAGAGAGAAAATTCATATGGCTTGGGGGTACCACAATAGGTTGTATGACACCAAAAAACAATCTTTCACAATATGCGAGAGAAATAAACAAATCTAACACTAAGGTATATAGAATCGTACCTTATGTTGGATGGTTGAAGTAGATCCTTGTTGAGCTTTTCCAATGCAATTGCAATTATGATTTGATCTCAACAACAACAAACAAAGAAATCATTATATATATATATATAT
>LPNX011053216.1:138727-166293 GCA_001517045.1 Pseudotsuga menziesii
TCAGAGATGCAATTGTGACAAACTCTGTCGGCACTTCTGCAAACCAGAGAAACTGAGTCCTCGACCACTTCAATACTCCATCTCTCAATTGAAATCTCACAAAGCAAAGGTAAGCTTGGGAAGAACACTATGTGCTCCAAGAGACAAAGGGATGCAGACTCAAGTATAAGGAAACTGAGGCAACAATGGACTATAGTTTCCTTACTCTTCAATTTCTCCTCCTTCAATGTATCCAAGGACCTCAATATATAATGCTCCAAAGGGGTAATGTATGGTCGAATCCAAGCATTCTCAAGGCATATGGAAGGCCCAGAGACAAGATATTCAGACTCAAATGAGGAAAAATCCAAAAATATTTGTCATTTTGCACACATCTTGATGTATGCGGGTTTGAGTTCAAAAGCTGCGTATACACGCGGGTATTGATTTAAAAATTGTGTATAGGTATAAACAGGAAATTTTTGGGGATGATCTTGGAACATCATAGTATAATATAAGTCCATGGGGTCCAAAGATTTTGTAGACAGACATGGACTGCCATAAATGTGTGATCTACCTGGTCTGGTAAAATCATCTATAACAATGAACCTAATGGCATCTGATTGTCCCTAACAACATTTGAGTCACCCTAATGCAACTGGACTCACCGTAAAAAAATGAGGATGCTCATGTTGATGATGGATGATGGAAAGGATATTTATGATGATGATTATGATGATAACAACCAGGTTGAGATGAATGACCATGATTATGATGATATATGATGATGCTAATGATGTTTACGTTGATGTACTCATGTATGTTGCTAATGATCATGGTTATGATGGAAACGATATCATTTTTAATGATCATAATCATGACACTTTTGGATTTTGATTAATTCTAATGAGGGCTAAATTAACGTAATGTCACCTAAATTTCTCTAATGGAATTTGAGTGTCCCCAACAACATTTGATAGACCATAATGGATTTGATTGGCCCTAACAACATGGCAATGATGCATTACAATAATTATGATCAATATGATTTGATAAGTATAAGACTATATCATCCATTATTGTGATGTCAGTAGGGTTTCTTTCTCATTATTATCACAATTATATTGATGATGACGATGATGTACTTGATGACATCGATGTTGACTATGTCAACGATAATGATTTTGATTTATTGTATGAGTATGATGACGGTGTCGATGTCAATGATGATAATGCATGTGGTAGCACTTCTAGATTTTAATTGATTCTAATGGAACCTAAATGTCTGTAACGACATCCAAATGGTCTTATTATCATCAAAATGACTGTAACAACATATAAATGACCTTAACTATTGCATGACATGAATCTTAATGGCGATGAGTGATTAAGAACACCAATGGAATATGAGTGACCATAATGACAATGATGATGATGTTAATGATGATGACAATGAGGATGATGATAAAAATGATGTTGATGTAGCATATGACATTAATGATGATGATGATGAAAATAACGTCAATGTCCACGATGAGGATGCATTTGATAATACTTCGGGATACCAACTGATCCTAATGGCACTTAAATGTCCACAACGACATATGAGAGACATACTAATATCACCTAAATTACTCTAATGAAATCTAGTTGATGTTGACGATATTTGAGTGACCTTGATGGAATTTGAGTGATTATAACAACATGATATGGTGCTGTAGGTTTTTTATGTTATTATTTCTACACCATCCTACTAAAGTGGTATTATAATAATATTTACCTTCACCTTCTTCTAAGTCCAAATCATTTGATTGATTTGAACCATCTTAATTCTCATTTATCTCTTGATTTTGGCACCCTAACCAAACATGGACATCGCGTGAGGTATAAAAAATTTCATAGAAGAAAGTAGGGTAACTCAATCTCAAACAAAGATACAAAATATGAATTTTTAGAATGAATGCAAATGGGGCTAAAATCACCTCCAAGACTGAGTGTTATATCACAGTGACATAAAATAGACTCCTAAGAAACTCAGACCTCAAAAATATCTAGTTTCAACAGACAATATTCTACAACAAGGGTTTTTTCCTCATACTTTATGTGGTCTACGATCAGAGACTACTTCCTCAGTAGTCGAGATTCATATAAAAAACTCTTGAGAAGAGTATGATACAAACTAGGGTTTCTCAATGATGAGGTCCTTATGCTTATAGATTTCAACTCAGAAACTACCCTCCAAATCTCAAAACATATACACTCTGAATCAACTTTAAAAAGACATTTTAAACTTAGTATTAATACTTAACTGACACCAAAATGGATACAGGTTGGCCCTAGGTTGCACCAATAGGCACAATGCGACCCATATAAAAAGATGTAGGTCGAACCCATAATTTTGTATTTTGTATTCCTTTATTGCTACATTAGAATAGAAGATTGTCTTCAAATAGGTTGCAATAGCATTTTTTTTTTTAATTTTTCACTAGGATCTCTTTATTGTTTATCATGTTGATTGAAAGTATTTATGCTTATTATCTTTTTGAGAGGTGCATGCATGTTCTGTTGCAAATTGCTAGTTGGGAGTGTGTGGTTATGGTGGATTTCTTGGTTATGGGACTTATTAACAACGTTAATTTTGCTAGGCATGTTCCCAAATGATGTAGGAGCATCGAACTCACTTCACATCATAATGAGGTCTCTTGGAGGTCAGAACTATTGTGAGGAGACAAAAGGTCCTCATGTGAATGTATACTAGCCTCTAGAAGGTACACTTAGTTAAATAATGGATTTTGTTTAGGTTGATAGTGTCAAATGTTAATTTTTCACCGAGATTAGCGAGGTGCATACAACTGAGTATGAAGGAGATGTTGTCATGCTTGTATGTTACCTCGACACATAGGGATAGGTGTAGTTTTTTTTATCTTAATTTTTTAACATTTCTAAAACATTTACACCTTAAGAATTTTGATCTCTTTGGTGCTTGGTAAATCAGGTTTTAACATGGATTTTTTAATTACTTATTTGGTTTTAATTTTTTATTTTATGAGGCTACATGCATTTTTTTAATTATCTTTTTACTTTTTGTAATGTAACATAAGGTTACTCTTTGCTTTATGTTACATTATGTGATAATATCTCCTCCATATTGGACTATATAACACATGGCAAGTTTTCTTTAAAAAAAGTAATGTTGATTTATAATAAAAATATTTTAAACCTAAATGTATTGAAATTAGATATTTATTTATGCTTAAAACATTTTAATTTAAAATGGATTTATATTAATATTAAAAAAAAATAATGCAAAAACCTTAAACTAAATAAGTAAAACCTAATACTATTTGAATAATATTTCTTCAAAAGAAAAATGACCAATCACTTTATTTTCACATCCTGTAAACATGAAGAAAAATGTCTAATGTGAAGCATGCTTATGTTTCCTTTCATGCTAAATTTTTTTTTGCAGATTTTTCCAAAGCCACACCACTCAATTTACTTATGGATCCTTCCCAAGCCACACAATAATTGTTTTTTTTAACATGTTTCTTAAAATATATTGTAAGACTCATAGGTTTTTGGATACGGTTTCAATTCTCAACCATGAGCGCCAAGGAGTCAATTTCATGTTTTTCCAACCAACTAGCAAGCACAGCATGTGATTTCCCAACCAGTTGATCCATGACCAATAGGTCAATCCCACAGCCATCGATCCCATCCACCCTATCCAGCCATATCACGCCTTAATATCAGGGAGACGCAACTCCATATATGTGAGCCAAATAAGGCCCAAGTCTTTGGTTTAAGTTGCGACGCCCCTTTNCCCCTATCCAGCCATATCACGCCTTAATATCAGGGAGACGCAACTCCATATATGTGAGCCAAATAAGGCCCAAGTCTTTGGTTTAAGTTGCGACGCCCCTTTAGTATCCATAAGCTGAAGGAAATATGATTCAATCTGGCCAGAGTGAATCGAGGAATCCTGTATAAGGAAGAACTGAATCAAGGGAAATCCAAGTAGACAAAAGTAAAAAATATTCCCCTACTACTAAACCCTAACGAGGGTTTAAATCGACTGCCCAAACCATTACTTAGAAACTTGAAAGTGGAGCAGAAGAGAAGCGCACTCAATTTGCCTTATGGGAGGATGCTTTTTTAGAACCTGTATTTTGAGCTTCTTTTAAAGGGTTACTTTTTAGGTTTCTCTTAGGGTGCCCACCTATTAAATATTTCCCAATTTGTTCAACAAATCAAAGACATCCCGCTGGCAAGATGAACGTCCACCAAGCTTGCTGGAGTCGATCGAACTCTATTGATAGTGAGATGGCTGAATACAGGAAAGTGGCGCTCTAGGTAACATTATTTTTTTGGAATTTGAATTACTAAAGGCTAAGGGAACTTCTTTTTCATTATCTTCTGTGGAAAAGTCATAAGTTATCAGTAGTTGATGTTAGGCTTATATTTTTTTATTCATTTAAATTTTATTTCAAATTCAAATTTTACAGTGCATAATGTCCTATGCATAGAGTTTGTAGGATATTTATAGACAATGTCTTTTTTACATTAACTAACACTATCTATCATGTATATTATATTACATATATATTATATTAATTATGCATTTTAAATTTGAGTAAACCTAGTAATAGCTTACTTCCCTACACACGGTAATAATTTATTGCCCCAACCACCAACCTTATTTACAGGGTTTGGGAATCAGCGTTTAGTCTGCGTTCAAAATTGAACTCATCCCAGCCCTTCCAGAGGGGTCTGGCCCATCTTAGAAGTATAAAATTGAAATTACCCTCTAAATAAAATTTAAAATATTAATTTTCTCTGTCCACTTGAAAAAGGCATAATTTATATCAACCTTTCACGTGAAGGGCAACATTTGAGATTGTTTGTCAATATAAATTTGAGAGTGTAGATGACCTTGTGCAAGGATGTCTATTAATTTAGATATGAATCACCATTCACTGTAATCGTACCTTCAACCATGAGAAATCACCGATTCACACCTTTCACTTTCCATTAGGTTCATATCACCTCACACGTGAATTTGTAATATTCACAGCCATAGGATAGATTTTTGTGTGGATCGGTAGCTTAGAAGTTAGAATGTGTGAAAATTTGAGCTTTGATAATTTCCATGAATATTGCTTATTCATGTAAGATATACAGACTCTAGAGATGTTGTTGTTTGAAAAATATTAGAGACAATGTACAAGTTACAAAATTTATAAAGCAGAAAGATATATCTACCACATCAACAATAAATTGTAATAAAGGATCACATGTTCTAAAGGCTAGAATATCAACTGATTTTGTGCTCTTTGTTCATAATTTGATACAAAGTAATTATGAAATTATGTGTGGATTCATGGTTGTGGCATTTTAGTGAGAAATCAGTATCTTATTGAGGTTAAAAATTGACAAAGCGAGATTTTGGAGTTCCCAATTCCTATCGCTGAGTTGTGATTCATTGGTTGATGGTCGTTACTTCCATCCCAAGTTCCAACTTTTCATGGTCCATGGCCCATAACTACACAGGGAATTCAAGTGTTTTAGGATGGTTTCACACATTTATACACATTTAATGTTTCATTAAATAAATTCAATTTTATTTCAGTGTCAAATCCTTGTTTGGTACAAAACATAGCAAATTTTATTAAAACTTTGATCAAGATTCCATTCTTAGAGCCCCGAGTTATCAATTACTGAGCATAGAACTTCATCAAATCCTGATTTTTGCCATGAGTAAACTTCTTCTGTGTTATGGTAAGGCTTCCAAGTTCCGTTGACTCATTTTTTATACCTGTAGGCTGTCATGACTAGTGTTCAACAACAATGACTAATTTGACGACCCTCGTTGCTATCCTCCTAGGTATACCAAACTTTTTCTTAAAGATTTTTATCTGGATTGTTTCTCTCTCTGCACTTCCAATTTGAATTTTAGATCCACTTTCTATTCATTGTTTCCCTCTCTCCACTTCCAATTTGAATTTCACACCCACTTTCTGTTCATTTTAAAATTGGTGAGGAAATACAAATTGAATTTCACATCCACTTTTTGTTCATTTTTAAATTGCTAGGGAAATATATTGTAGTAGTTTGCAGCAATGAGATGCATCCATAAAGGCTTTTTCCTGTCCAATGCATTCTGGTTTTTTAAAAGCTATATCTAGTTATAGCTTGCAATTTGTATGCATTGTGATCTTGCGTTTCACATAGTGTAAAAAGAAACATTTGTTATCAGTATCTTGAATCTTTATTTTATAGCCTTGTTTGTGTAATGCTCTCAATTTACTATTTGTATTGTTATTTATTATTCTATAATTTACATTTAGTTCTAGTTATTTCTATTTAGATTCACTATAACCATTTCCATCATTCATGGTTTCTTTCTATTGATACTCAGATATCATTATGAATATTTGCTACTATATAAAACTGTGGATGATAATAATATTTTTTAATTGTTAATTGTTATTGATACTCATATCACTTTCTTAATTGTTTTGTGGGTCAAAGTTGGGTTCTTTTTTATAGAACGATATGATATGTAAGCTATATTCAATTCTAAATGGTTTTTTATTTTTATATAATAAACTATATTAACACAAATGAGACCTTTTCATAACATGGACTACAATGAATTCTATAGGGCTTACCTCTCAACTATCACAATGAGGATGCATTTTTTGCAATGAATTTAATCCATTTATTACTGAACGAATGGTATGAATTAACCATTCTTTAAGAAACAAAATACTATATCATATCTTTAGCCTTGTGAGTGATGCAATATTGTGTTGGTGCTTGACATTCAATCAATTAATTGGACCTGCAATATATGGCATGCATTGTATTAAAATAGGTATGACTTTTTTCCAAATTGCATACATTAACCAATTTATACAATTCATTAATGTTTTATTAAAAAATTAAAAAATTAATAGAATTTATTTTACAATTTATAAATAATAAAAATAATATGTTATAGAAATTGGTTGTTTAAAATTTTTACAACTGTTTAAAAAAAAAAATTAGTTAATTTATATTTCTCAATTGAAAAGTAATTATTTATATTGCTCCTCATCTTTGGAAGGATGAACAAATATATATCCTTCCAATTAAAAGTAAAACACACCCTTTAAATTTGATCATTGTTTGGGATAATAAAAATGTTGTGGTTATACCTCTAATATTGTGTGTATACCTATCCTTTAATGCATTCGAACATTTAAGGAATTCATGAATGGACACCCTGATTTTCTATATACCCTGTATTGTCAAATCGTGGATAAGGGATAGCACTAAGGAATAAAAGAGCCCTTGTGGGCAACAAAATAGAGCCTATAAGTCGAGCCGTAATCAGAATTGGGAATATTGGTTACAGACAAGAGTAAACTCTGTGTGAGTGAAGAGAGGTAGAACAATCTCAGCTTGAAGTTTCTGGAAGGAATTCAATCTCTTCGAATATGATTCATATGAATGTAATTTATTTTGATGGATTGATTTTGAGTTTTGGCTTCACAGTTTA
The DNA here is from genome assembly GCA_001517045.1 of Pseudotsuga menziesii. Classification (NCBI taxonomy): domain Eukaryota; kingdom Viridiplantae; phylum Streptophyta; class Pinopsida; order Pinales; family Pinaceae; genus Pseudotsuga; species Pseudotsuga menziesii. The sequence goes on from LPNX011053216.1 coordinate 146,250, forward strand.
AAAATCAAAATAGCTAGGTAAGGGTTAAGGATCGATTGAACTATTATTTGGGTTTTCTTATAGATCTGGTAGTTTTTTTGTTCCTATCATTTTCATACAAGTCAAGATAGCATGGAGGTCAATAATTTGAACGTTTTGCAATTATATTGATGAAATATGAAATATGGATCAACAAAGCCATATTGTTCTATTTCACATAGGTGGGTGTAGAATTGATATAAGTAAAAAGGTTGCCTTGGGAGTAAGTTGAGAATAGAGGAAAATTGTGAAAAAGTGCATGGGAACACACTGTTGAATCATGGATTTATAACATGGGAAAAGGAAACTGGTTATTGTTGTGTGTATGCTAGAAACTGAGTATGGTATTCCATTGACATTAAGGTTGTATCCCTGCTAGTGGTTTGCCTATAGATTTAGTTTCATGAATTATGGGTCTGGGAAAATCACTGAGATTTGGTTTTTGTAGGTTTAACAACAAGAATGGGGGGACACCCTATATTGTTGATGAGAACTTAGTCTTAAGGTGAAGATCAGACCTACAGATTGAGTATGGAGAAGTCAATTTTACTCCAGTGGTTGATTGAATGGACTAAGTATCAACACATTATAAACGTGGTTGCAGAAATCATAGTACTCCAAGATATTCTAGTAACCATTACATGAAATAAACTTCTTTTAAATTCCAAGACTTAGATCATTGGCATAATAACTAAAGGTTATTTAAAATCCCTAGCTCTCATGATCTGGTTGTCTCTGTAAATCCATAGGCTATTTCGAGCCTTAAGATGTTAGGCTTGTTACAATCTGCATGCATGTCAAGAACTGGTTGTTTTTTCACAGAACCCAATGCTATATTGCACGTTAACACTAGGATTCCATTGTTGAAATTTAAAGGTTAGTGATGTTTTAATGCAAGTAATAAACATAAGGCATGAAGATATAAATTCAAATTCAAAATAATGCTGCTAATAAACTTAAAAATGTGATAAAGCAAGAACATAACTTTATCATCTTACACTTCCGCTTCAGCCTCCTGTAACTTAGTTGTAGCCTCAGCCCCCATATTAGTACGCTTCCTACTCCGCACCTTGCATCCTATGCCTCTGAATCTGCAACCCCTATAATCTTATGCCTAAGAAAGCAACCTTAGCTTCTTATGCCTCTACTTCAGCTCTAGTAGCCTAGCCAATGAATCCACCCCTTCTAACTTATGCATATGAATTAGCCACATCCTAATATGCTTCCGAATCAGCCCCCTTTCTCTCACGCCTCAGAAATTGTCCATCATATCGTATCCTAAAGTGAAAGGCTATAAGTAGAAAGTGTAATGGTTAAGGGGCTCCCATTCGTCATATGCAAGAAACTATTACACATTCAAACATCTCTACTGTGAGAGCTGATGGAATAGAAAATGAAAAATAACAAAATTAATGAATCAAAAATAAATAAACTGTTGAAGGCACGGCAACATGACGATTGAAATAATAGCTTCCAGCTATTCAAATCACCCCTTTGATATCATTAGAGCGAGAACATAGCTTTGATGGTCTGTCTAATGTTGCCAAAGGTAGACTGCTAGAACTATATTATGATTACTTATTTCTATTAAGTCAAGTCAGTAAGGCTCATCCTTAGAGAAAATGCACTTAGTTCAATTGCATTTGTTAAATTAAGCTTAACCATGGTTAAGAGAGTCTTTAGTTGGGCATAAAGTCAATCTACCAGTGCAAAGCTACTCAATAATTAATCTTCTATTCCTTTACATAGGCAAAAAGTTGTCCTCTCCGTATACCAGCTATCGTCTCTGTATACCATAGATACAAACTTCGAAATGACTGAAAACAAGGCTACATGCGAGTGCTAAAATCCTAGGGTGAACAAGGCATACCACAAAGTGTGTGGAATTTGGGTTTCTCAACATGACAATCAAAGAGTATGATTGTGCACAGTATGACTAAGTGTGTCTTGTGCTAAGTGATTGTGTGTCCTTAGCATGACTGTTTTGACTGTTTTGGGTATGACTGAATTACTCAAGCTTGTTCTTTTAACTGTGATATTTTGAGGTTTGTTTATGTCTGCTTTAACCCTCTCTTTCAAGGTATGGGGAAGGAACCTAACACATGAAGTTAAAACCCATAAGAACCCACATTGAGATAAACTGCAGGGAAAAATCGAGCATAAGAAGCAATCACCCATAATACTCACACAGAGATATATGCAAAGACAAGTCAGGCAAAAGTAACAATCACCCATAAAACTCACGCAGAGATAGATGCAGAGACAAGTCAGGGACAAGTAACAATCACCCGTAAAAATCACACATGGATAGATCATAGAGATCAGTCAGGCACAAGAAACAATATCGTGGAGGATCCACATGTGAAGAAACCAGAGTTTCAAAATAAAAGATCATTTACACCATGCTCATAGTTGTAAAACTGTAATTGGCAAGCAGAAGTGAGCATAGTTTTAGGATGGGATACACTAGATATTTGTGAATATTAATAGTATTCTTTGTTCATATATTCCACAAGGGAGAATGTTGGATGATGGCTTTGTGTCCTTACCTCCCATCACCAAAAATCCATATGCTGATCACAATTCCGAGTTAACACAAGGTATTAAACTAGCTTGAGTGGACTTTGAAAAATATATGTGATTTCATACCTACTTGTGATTGGTGGAGTATGAAGGTTGGAAGATGAAGTATCCCACTTGGTTAACATTTGTATACCATCATGTCTTTCAACACTGTCCTAGGATATGTTTTGACAGTGTACAAGGGAATACAGAGGTCTAGGATCACTCTGCTTAAGTGAAGAGCTAGGAGATTGTATTGATGAACTAGTATCCTAAGGTTGCTACTAGATTATTCAATCTTACAACCTTTATAAATATTAAAGATTACAATAAACATGTTTCAAGTACTGAACATCATCAAGTAACTTATGGCAATGAAACATATGGAGCAATGTAATGTAAATGCTATTAAAAAATACAAAGGAATCAGATGAATAATGTAAATAACATAAATTAACTAATGTTCTAGCTTACTACAAACGTCTACAAATATTCAAACAAAATCAAAATACAAGGAGATAAAGACAGGGGTTCTCAGTTTTCTCATGAATTCTAGGCTATTTGTGGGATTTTTATTGATAATTGGCACACCTTCTTCTAGCTCACGATCCTTTTAGTCCTCATATGGAGCATCCAAGTATTGCGAAGGGGCTAAATACTTACCAAAGTAAACTTTTGGTTGTAAACCGACCATGACTGCGAAATGTAGTTTGTTCCCAAGCCTTCAAGTGGATCTATCGAATCTGCTAAATAATATGCCAATTCCTCAAAATCCCTTTGCTTCTATAGGGTTTGATTGCATTTTGTTGCAAGCATATGTTGTGACCCATGCTTCAGTTGAATTGCATCATATTTTAGCATTAGATCTCTTCCATTGTGAAAGAAGAGAATACTTTCTGGGGAATCATACAAGCTTTTAGATCAGGTGTTTTTTTGCATTTGAACCCATAACCACTGCTTAGTGAGTGTTTCCCATACAACTGTAAATGCAACCCCAAAACCTTGGAGGAAACTGCAAACTGTGTAGGGAAATGTTCTTACATAGCCGACACTAATGCTAGTATGTATGTTAGTTCTTGTATTTCAGTTCAAGGGTTTCTAGAAGCAATTTTGTTGTAGGTAGATAACAAGGCCCATCTTCAGAAGTTATATTATGATCATATTCCATTTAAATGTATGGGTTTCCACGAATATGGGTATTTTGCAAAATAATTCCCACTCAATATGGAAATTTTGCAAAATACTTCCCACTGTGGTGGTAAACAAAGTATGGTGGATAGAAATAAGGATTAAACCACTTTAGATTTGTTCCAATCAAGTCAGTCAAATTCCCATATCAATATTAGATTAATGCAATGGATGCAACCATGGATTTAGTTTTATCAATTAAATAGGATTTTCCATGTATGTCTTTTAGTGCACATTGTTGTGTTATATGCATTTTTCTTTCCATCTAATACACATTTCATTGTTTGACAAGTCATAATGATGGATGATAATTTGTAGGACAACACATAATCAGAAAATTTCCATGAACATTATGTAAGCATTCCATATTGAATTAATTTTAGGATTTAGAGATGACTTGACCATTATTCTTATGGTTTGTTGTTTGTATTTCTCCTAGCACAACCTTTTGATATAGAAGACACATTTTATTTCTTTCCATTTCTTGTTGAATTAGATTAGACCAAGACCTCAAATTTGTCTAAATTCCTTAATGAGAGGTTTGTGAGATGATGATTTAGGTTGATTATGGTATTCTTGTAGCATTGCTTCATGAACCATTATTTCAAATTTTTTTAAGTTTATTCTCCTTTATTATGTTGTTAGGATGATAATATATTTCTATACTTATTTTATGTCCTAAGTTTGTGATCAATCCCAATTCAGATACAAAACAAACGAATTTGGAAGTGAGTGTATGGATGGAAGCATGGAAACATAATCTATCTTTTTGCAAGGGTTAGAAGGTCAACTAAAATTCTATAATACAAACTAATATTCAAAATGAGGGTATGTTTAGACGTCATTGTTGTCTCCTTGGGGTTATTTAGTGTAGTGAAATTTGGACTTTAACATCGAATACTGGTGAAAGAGAAGATACGTAGATATACAAATTAATTGAGTTAATTGATACAATCTGCTAACATGTTTTCATTGTGGTTTAATTACTTACTCTACATGACCATCCCCAACTACCAATATTAACTATTATTCATTAACTTGATTGGGCACTAACAATCATGATATTTATCACACATTAATACAAAATATATCAGGGATCCTAATATATTATTGAGCATCACTTATTCAAGCACCTCATCATAACCCAAAATACAATTTTTTTTAACTCCCCTCAATATCAAATCCATAGCAACTTACTGAGTAACTAAGAATAATTACAAAAGTTGAAGGGAAATCTTGTTTAGTCTTCAATAATGCAACACTTCTCTGGTTCTTAATATCTAAACACTACATTATGTTGTATGATGCAGGCTGTGTTGGTAAACAAATGTCTGCAATGTCATATCAACCAAGTTTTGCATTGGGACATCAAAGGTAATTTCTTGATTTTATCAATCTTTTTTCTTGTCTTTATTTCATTGTGAAATATGATTATTGAAACCAATGTTTGAACATGGCATTTTATGCTTTAAATATGATTGTATCTACCAATTGATAATATTGGGATTCTAAATATTATGGATTTTTTCTGGCAAGATCTTTCTATAGTGACCAAAATGGAAACCTGGCCAATAGAGTAATCACATTGTGATATAAGTGAAATATGGTCTATTTTAAGATCATAGTCAATTTTTTCTATATTATGAATTATTTCTTGTTTACAATGCAAAATCTAAATGGAAGTTCTTAAGGGTGTTTATTTTGTGTTCTAATGTTATGGTGATCCCCCCTAAAGCTTCCATTTCTGGCTTCTTTGTTTCTTTATGTTAGAAACAATACTCTCACTGTCATCAAGCATTCCTCTGACATGGAAGGTTTTGCATTCATATTTAAAAGGATTTTGTTCATAGTCATTAGGAAGTTATACCCATTTCCAACGTTTGCACAATGACTATAGAGTAGAGTCCTATGCCTGTCATGATTGTAGTTTGTTAAGTATATCTGATTCTATTCCTTGTCCCAATGTTTCAAAGCATGCCTGTGTTTTCCAAAGAAAATGATAAAAACACAGACTCATACTATACTCCATGCCCCCATGAATATGATTATATCCAATGGTGTTGGGGATCATGTAAATCTTCTAGTGCAAGCACTGCAACATCACCCTGGGAAGCAAATAAACATTATGAATTGGAATCACAATATATCCTAACCATTTGTCCTTGTGGATACTCATTATCTTGATCTAAGAAGGAACTTTTCTCATCTCATGGTGGATAGGATCCATGTGAAGCACCAACTATTGGGTTGATCAACCTCTTTTGATTCTCCTTATTGCTACACTTATACATGGCTCTAGGATGATCATGCTTATCTACTATATCCTTGGCATCCACACTAAGATAATTGTTTTTGATAGGTCTCATATAGTGGTACACTTACGGTTGCTAGGGTATAGTGATTTTTGCAATCCCATTAAGCCAGTTTCTTGACTTTTGTTCAAAATTCCTAGAAAAGGTTTATGGATTTCATAACCTACTTGATCATATATTGAGAGCTTATACAATCTATCATCCTTTTCCAACCATTAGATACTCAAAGTTGTGTATTGATCCTTTTTACCATTATAGAGGACTCTATAAATTAGGTTCCAAAGTTATTAAAGGGTGCTAGCTCAATGGAAGAGTGCTTACCTTATAAGTAGGAGGTTGGTGGTTCAATTCCTCTGTTCCCTAATGATATTATAATATCAATTAAAAAAAACTAAAATAGTAACCAAAGAATATGAGATAAGTGACCAAACAAAATGACCAAAATTCGTATATAAAATTATTAAAAGAGACTAAATTAGTGACCAAAAAATGAGAGATGCCAATCTAGGCATTAAAAAGGATGAAACCCGTGGAGCTAATGATGAATCCAAACATGGCTTTGATATGGTAGAAAAATAAGATGTGAATCTAGGCATTAAAAATGATGCAACATGTCGCACTAATGATGAAGCTAAACATGGTGTTGATATGGTAGAAAAATAAGATATTGCTTTGGATACAAAACATGGCGCTGCATAAGAAGAAAAATATGGTGCAACAATATAAGAAATATTTGGCTCCATTTTGTTAGCAAAACATGATGCAAAAAAGGAAGCAAAAATTGCTGCAAATTTGGAAGCAAAAATTGACACATATTTGGAAGTAAAACACGGTGCAAAATGGGATGCTAAAGTGGTAGAAAAATGGATGCAATATTGGAAGCTAATATGGATGTGAACATGGTGCTATTAAGGATGCAAATATGGCCCTAACGAGGATGCCATTTAAGAAGAAAAAGTGGGTACTCACTAGGAAGAAAAATATGATGATATTTAGGAAGCAAACCTCGATGTTGTTTAGGAAGCAAAGTTGGACGCTATTTTGGAAGAGAAAAAATAGACGCTATTTCGGACGCAATAAAGGATGTTATCTAGGAAGAAAGAAAAGACATTTTTTAGACGCTTTAAGTTTTTTCCATTACGAATCCCATTTAACATCTAGTTTGACCACTCAATGTAAAAAAAATTACACTAAAATGGATGCTAAATGGGACGCTAATTCCAAGATGTATTCCATGTTAATGCTAATTAACTATATTACACGTTAACACTAATTAAATCGATGTATTGTTTAAGATATTGTCTCTATGTTCTCCTATTTTATATGATGATGTTGTTAGTAGAATAACCTTCTCGTTAAGGGGGAGTGTTAAATATTGTAACTTCAAAGGATATTCTAAATGTATTTGATTGATGTAACCCAAGGGATATGTTATTATTCCTCTAGAGGGGTGTTACTATTGTGTTTGGTCATCATAGAGTCATGAGGTAAATCCTCCATTGTAAGTTGGGTCATTATTACCATAAGGAATAATATAATATATTGTTCTGAGTCTTCCCAGGTGAATTCAGCCCAGACAGTTTAGTGGGGCTGACTTGATTAGGGTAAAATTCAGTTGGCTCATTGTGTATAAATAGAAGAGTTGTGTATCTTATTTGGACACACAACCTATCACTTGTTTAGTGCATTGGAGAGAGAGAGAGAGAGAACAACATGAGGGGGATAACTGTTTTTGGGGTTATATCTTATACATCTTATACATAGGAATTTTTGTTTGGTTTTCTTCCCCTTGATGGTTTCCCAGGATAAATATTGTGTCTATGTTGTGATTTTGTTTCTATCAATGATTATCGATATGCTAATTCTATGATTTTTTGAATTGAACATTAATGAATATAGTCTAGCATATGAAATATTAACAAATGGAACTCAAGGGTTCATTAATAGGATTGGAACAAGCCTTTGGGGATAAGTATCAGGATGGATTTTTTCATTTGGAATCCTCTCCGTGATTTGTTCCAAGTTAGAGTCTGAGCCTGAGTTTCCTCTTTTTTCTTGAGAAAAGAAGGAAACAACAAAAAGTCATGCTAAAATTCAAGCATATTTTTTTAAAAATTTGTGTGCACTTGGCTCTTTGTTATCGAGATATTTGGTGTGACCCTGGTCACTCGTGCCTTAGGGAAATGTTGGAATTTATTTCAAGTGTCCCTTTTTTTTTCTTTTTTTTTTAGCTTTTGCAAATTTCTTTTCAAGGTCTACCAGGCGGAAAAGAGTGGAAATGAAGTGGCATGATGGTGTATGTGGACAATTGAGTTGGTGACATGACCAGTGGACAAATTTTGAGTGTTAAGACTCTTAAGTCTCTTTTTTATAATCTTTGGAATAATTATACATACGAGATTACATAAATATATAGGACTAAAATACTTGAAGTTAATAGGATCATTATTTTTATAAATAAGGTAAATGAACATATAATTAATGCCCTCATAACATTCTTGAATTTATAGATTCTTCTACTACCCTCAAGATACCCTTTTCTAACAAATAATAAAATCCTATATAGAACTCCATATTCAAACCAGATATCCCAAGACCCTTGGATTTATTAAATGAGAGAAAAACACCCTTCAATTTATTTATTGTAGCTTTGACTTCTAGGTTCATATTCATCGTTTGATTGAATAAACATTGAAAAATCCTAATGACCTTCATTAAATCAATTATATGTGATATTATGGATATTTAAATTATTTTGGAAGCAATACTTGTTTACCCTAGTTATATATTCAAAATATCTTACCTTGTTTCCATCAAGAAGATCCACCTCCGATATAGTATTTAAACTCTTCCTTAAATTTGCAAAGTGGTAAAAAAACCCATGTAACATACCGATATAACCATCTGAAAAATGCAGTAATTTTTTTTTTGACATACATGTTTTCCATAAGTCATAAAGTCATAAACCATTCTCCATCATATATTAACCAAGGACTCCATGCTTCTCACCCAACTCATTTTATGGTTCTTAGACTTAAAGATGATACCTTAAACCCCACAAAAATACCAAGGAAATACCTTGAAAATAACCTTAAATATTTATACTAAAACTTTATAAAATACGGATCCAAAACCTTAAGCTTAAAAAGTACTCTGCAATAGGCTGCTCCTTCTGCAACTCTGATTTTGCAATGCGGATTGTGGGTTGCAGGAAGCACTCAATTTTATTTAAAACTCTCCCTTCCGCAATCCTGCTTCAACAATGGAGATTGTTGATTGTGGAGAGTGCTTAAATCCTATAAAAAAATTCCTTCCACAATTCTGTTTCCGCAATGCGGATTGCGGGTTGGAAAAGCACATAAGTTCTTATAAAATTACCTTCATTTTTTCGACTTCTGGAAGGAAGATTGTGGATTGGGGAAACTCTTATATTTTCTTATAAAGTTTAACTTCTGCCTTTCTGCTTCCACAATGCAGATTTCGGATTGCAGAAACCTTAAGTTTCATGTACACTTTAATTTTCCTCTTTTCCGTTTTCCACAATGTGGATTGCAGATTACAGAAACCCTTAAATTATTTAGAAAAAAAAAATTCCGCAATGCAGATTGTGGATTGCGGAAAGCATAATTTTCTAACAAATTTACTCTACCTTTCTACTTATGCAATGCGAATTGTGGCTTATGAAAACTCTTATATTTCTTACAACTTTTCCTTCTGCAATTCCGCTTCCGCAATGCGGATTGTGGATTGCAGAAAGTGCTTAAATTTACCACAAAATTCCCTCGTGTAATCTCACTTCTGCAATGCAGATTGTGGGATGCGAAAATACTTAAGAATTATTACATAATTTCCTTCCACATTTCTACTTCTGCAATGCATATTGTGGATTGCATAAGTACTTAAATTGGAAATTTTAACCTTCTGCAAGCCATTTGGCCCATGAAATGTTTCTCAGCTTTTGTAATTTCTTGGGTAAAAACAGGATTGTCATTCCTCAATAGTTTTACTGCCTTCGGCAAAGTTCACTATGTAAGATGCCATTCTGAAAGCATACAAGACTTTTCCATTCACAATAAGATCAATGCCTGCCCATATCAATTTGATACCATAAGAAATGCATGCTATACATGATTTACTTCAGAACAATTCCCATCAAATAAAAGGGTCCATAAAGTGCATGCATAGACATGAATTCTAGTATTAAATCAGAATTCTAGAAAATAAATCTAATCCCTTTAGGGACGAGTGGATACCTAATCCAATGCTAATAAAAAAATAACCACAACATTAATTTCCCACTTGTATAACTATAAGAACAAATTCATACATAGTGAATTCTCATATTTTAATCCATGGAAATTGTATATAAGATTATTATTAGCTCAGACCAACATAGATCTCATTCATGCATTCTTTAACCAACCGATAAAACAAATATACCTTGATCTCAACATTCTGCAAATAATTAAGAATATAAAGGAACCTGATTGCTTGATGAGCCAAATGAAGAAGGAACATCCATGCTCCACCCAACCATATATTAGGCACAATTGTTCTCTATCCTCGCTCACACCCAAGCTAAACTATGCATGCCAAGAGTGGGGACAACCAACCTCAGGTTCATTTTTCTAGTAAGAAATCGCTTGCCTAACGGAGAGTGCTCACAAAACATGTATTTATTTTCCCACATACTCCCCCCTTTCTCCTCATATATGCCTCCTTTTATAGTTTTGTTTTTCCTCGATCTTATTCCATCCAACGGCTGATTCCTCGTACAATATCCCATGATTTCTAGGGAATCTCTAGCACCATAAGAACACATTGACACTTGGCGTAAGATCCTTGAGCTTGGTCTTCCTTGTCCCCCACTCTTTGCATGCATTGTTTCCTCATTCAACATGGATGTGCCCATCATTCACGATTTTATTACAAGCATAATGTTTTAATTACATCTATCCTCCAAGGATCTATTCGAGGATTCCATATCCAACCAATCTCATTCAAAAATAAAATAGTCATAAAATTTATTACAAATAATGTTTATTTACTGGGGGGCATTACATCCTCACCCCCTTATTACAACATTGCCCACAGTGTTCTTTGTCTTCTTTCATAGCTTCTGGAAATAAATATGGATACTTCTTTCGTAATTCTTCCTCTAATTCCCAAGTAGCTTCCTCTGGGATAAAGTGCTTCCATTGCACCTTAACCCAAGTGATGACCCGGTTCCAAAGTACCGTTTCTTTCCAGAATACTTCTTTCAGGAATATCTCTGCAGTATTGACATCTTTATAAGTTGATTTCACAGGAATAAAAAGGAGAAGACTTCCTTAACTTATCTACTAGAACCATAATTGAATCATGTTTTTTTTCCATTAAAGGAAAACATATGATGAAATCCAAGGATATTACCTCGCATTACCATTAAGAAACTAACAAAGTTTGTAACAAACCTGTTGGTTGTCGATGTTAAGCCTTCACCTGTTGACATTCCTAGAATTTAGATAGATAATCAACTAAATACATATTTAATTTGGGCCAAAAGAATTGCTTCCTAAGGGATATTATAATCTTTTGGTAACCAGGGTGTCCTACATAAGGAGGTTTGTGCATCTCATTTAAATTTAACAACTTTTAATATGCAACATGAGGCATGTATATTCACATAACATCATCAAGAATATGCTAAACAAATCGAATACTTATTTTAATAATAATCTTCTTTTAGCTCCATAGGTATTCGAATTTGATTCCAGAAAACTATGGCACCCACAAGACCCGCCCCACCCCACACAAGGATGGTATTCAAATTCCCTAGAGTTTACCCACCCATTCACATTCTTTTTAAGGTGTGCATAGAAAGGTAACCAAGTTTCTACAATCCTCGTATCACCTATGAATAGTTATGAAACAGATGTTAAGCAAGCATGTTAGTTGCACCACAATATCCAAATAATTCAATTCCAAGCTAGTACACCAACTAGGTTCATCAGGCATGTATCAACCATTGCAATGCCAACATCTCTATTGGGTTTATAAGGGAAACCATAGAAATAAAACACATGGCCCCTTCTCCTATGCAAACTAGTGGTTCTCTCCAAGAACTCCATAGGTGACTCACTTTACTACAAGCTAGTGTGGCCCCAGAACACCCACTCACACAACACAAGGATGGTACTCCTTATCTACTACATAGTCCCTTAGGCATACCCATCCATCCAGTGCTCTTGAGTGTGAGCGTAGAAAGGTTACAAATACCCATGCATCCTCTTGAGTGCCCATGTTCTTACCAAGTTTAATAGTACTATGAAGACACCAACACATGCAAGCAGTTTTACAAGGTTTCTTAACCCCAATCCACACTTGTCACTCCATTTACATTTTTAGCTTCAATATCCAACATCTTACCCAAGTGCATATTTTCATCATCTCGCTTGCATGACATACAAGCATGCACTTCACATGAGATATCATCATAAAATTTTCAATCATAATTTTTCATATCTATTTTCATACATAAATTAAATTTCCCAAACATAAGGTCCTTGTCATTGTGTTTGTCTCTTGCAGGCCATAACACATTGTTTTCTATAATATGTCGCCTGAACCGATTCCTAAACATCAAACAATCGATAACATTGTTAATCAAATCGAAGTGTGAACTTACAGATATGTATCCTACTGAAATTGGAATTCGCAATCATGAGGCCATCCTCATATTTTTTGGCTCTTGTAGGTGGAAGCACTTATCCCCTATTATTTACACTCAATGCCAAAGCCTAGACATCCACACATAATATGTCACCTTAACACAATTATAGATCATCCAAACAATCAATAGTAATTAAATAGAAAATTTCAAATCTAAAATTTACCAATGTGTTTCATTCATAAATTAGATTTCACCGCCATGAGATCCTTCTCATAACGTTTGGCCTTTGCACATGGTATATTCTTATCTTTAATATATATTGGACATAACCACATTGCCATATCCAAGCCATTTTTCCTGCAATCTGAAACTTGCAATCATCCAAACGATTTGTGAGTATCCATGCATACAATCCTTTCATTGCAATATTTACAATAGTCTTTAAAGTGATCTGAAAATTACAACACTCAATAATTCAAACACTACCAGTTGTTACTATCTTAAAGGAAACCATATATTTATTGTATATGCATCATTATCACAATAAAATTGCAAGATAAATTCACCTTATTTATGCAATAAAATAAAACTTCCAATACTCATTATTACACAATCATACTCCATACTACTCTGTCCTCCCAATAGAGCATTCTCGTAGAAAATCGAACATGACTACTTTTTCCATGCAATTCCTTTTCTTGCATCCATAACAGTTCATGAAATGATCTCATAATTGCCAATAATTCTATCATTTTTGCTATTAATGAATTTCAATGAAGTATTTATATCACAACCACGCATTCACAAACTAGATCTTGTATGCACTTACATATACCTTAAGGCATCATTGTTACAAGCACTCCTTGGATGAAATATTGTTTAAGAAGTTCTGACATGAATATATATACATGAGGGTCATCTCCTCATGGAACTACAAGTTCAAATGCAGGCCTCCTCAACCTATATATATATTACTCAATCGATATTACAGAACCTAACACCTCACCTCCATGCTCTCTGGTATTTTTTCTCCAGAGCCTAACACCTCTTTTGGGTCCTCACTGACAGCTCTGGCTAAAGAGCCTAACACCCCCTCTGGGTGCTCACTGGAATATCTTTGCATAGGCCTAGGAATTTATATCATAGAGCGCTCAACAGATTCTAACACCTCACAAGGGTGTTCACTGGAAACTCTGTACTAACTTGTCAACAATTTCAGATCCTAACACCTCTCCAGGGTGCTCCATAGAAGCTCAACACCAAACCAATTTTCTACTTCTTTTCATTAATTAGTTACATTTAGTGTAGAACAATTTATTATAAGTTTAAGAGCCTTATAACCCAAGGCATCCCCCGTGGTCAGCTCAAAAGTTTCACCACTCTTTGTTTAATTAGTCATAATGACATATATTATTGAATTCATGAAATATCATAATCCTTATTGAACATATCTATGTTCCAGACTCTACCATCTCCACCTCAAACCAAAATTTTAATAATTCTGAACTTTTCTAATGTTACTTGATCAATTGACCTCTTACCAAGGGCCACAGAACCCTTACATCAACCTATTGAGCATAGATCCAATGTCCTAGCCCTTTTTCACCAGGCTATTGGTCACATACCATGATATCATCAACATCTTCAAGCATGCTTCAATTGTCCTTGGCCCTACAACCATTACCATCAATCATAATAACCATAAACATCAATAATTATCATTAAGGCTCATTGCATATGCAAAACCTCACTATTTTTACTATTATGCAATATCATATGTATGCAAAACCATCTTCACATGCACTATGCCATATCTATTAATATGCCTACTAGTGCATATGCATTTGACCTATCTAATATCTTGAATTTCCAGCCTTCCTATGCCCAAAATTTATGTACAAAGAACTTATAAAATATAATTATATTAGCAAGAGAATAATTGAGGAGTTCTCCCTTTCCAAATCCTTATCATAGCATGAAATTCCTCTTTCACATAACAACTGGTCTAATTTCATGGCTTCAATGGGAAGGGGCATCTACAACACAAAATACTTTGGTCCCCTGCAATTTTATGTGGGGTGGAAACTCTCTCTTTGGGACTTCTAGCATGTCCAATGCTGAAAGTTTCTTCATGTGGAATCCCAGCTTCATTTCAGGAAGCCATCGATGTACCCTCAAATAGAACAATTTTGCATGTATATGAAACATTCCAAACATACAAATACTGGATCTATTCACCGCATACTTGATAAAACAAGATCACAGATCTAATCATGGATCTATACCACACCTTAATGTTGATCATGGGATGGTATAACCAGTGTGAATATCGTAGGATATCCAACCTTGAGCTCAATTTATATATTCATACATCGGATGCACCACTATTATTGATAGTTTATCATTTCAGTGTGGTTCAGCGAAAAATAGATGTTTCTATAGGCAACAGGGTTTTACCTATGGCTCTAATACCATATGTAACATACCCATATAACCATATGAAAAATGCATTAAAAAATTGACATAACATAAATTCCATGAGTCATAAGTCATAAACCATTTCTCTATCATATAATAATCAAGGACTTCATGCTTCTCACCCAACTCGTTTTATGGTTCTTCGACTTAAAGATGATATCTTAAAACCCACAAAAATACCAAGGAAATACTTTGAAAATAACATTATAGATTTATCATAAACCTTTATGAAATCCAAATCCAAAACCTTAAGCTTTAAAATTCTTCCACAACAAGCCTTCTGCAATGGGCTGCTCCTTTTGCAACTCCCCATCTACAATGTGGATTGCAGGTTGTGGGAAGCACTCAAGTTTCTTTACAACTCTCCCTTCTGCAATGCGACTTGTGAATTGCGGGAAATTCTTAAATCCTATACAAATTTTCCTTTCACAATTCCTTTTTAGCAACGTGAATTGCGGAGTGTGGAAAGTACTTAATCTCTTTACAACTTGACCCTTCCAAAATTATGCTTCTATAATGGGGATTGTGGTAAATTCTTAAATCCTATACAAATTCTCCTTTCGCAATTCCATTTCAGCAATGTGGATTGTGGATTGTGGAAAGTACTTAATCTCTTTACAACTTGACTCTTCCACAATTCTGCTTCTGTAATGTAATTGTGGAAAGTACTTAATCTCTTTACACATAAGTTTTTATAAAATTACCTTCTTCTTTTCGACTTCCGCAATGTGGATTGTGTATTGCGGAAACTCTTATATTTTCTTATAAAGTTTACTTTCTGCCTTTTTGCTTCCTCAATGCATATTGTAGATTGTGAAAAACTTAAGTTTCATGTACAATTTAACTTTCTGCTTTTTCAATTTCCACAATGTCGGTTGCGGATTGCGGAAACCCTTAAATTCTTTTACAAAAGTTACTTCGCAATTCCACTTTCGCAATGTGAATTACGGATTGCGGAAACCGTAGGTTTCTTACAAATTTACTATGCCTTTCCTCTTTTGCAATGCATATTGCGAGTTGTGAAAACTCTTATATTTTTTACGGCTTTCCCTTCCACAATGTGGATTGTGGAAAGTGCTTAAATTTACCACAAAATTTCCTCCCACAATCCCACTTCCGCAATGCGGATTAAGCGTTCCAAAAATACTTAATAATTCTTACATAATTTCCTTCCACATTTTCGCTTCTACAATGTCGATTGCGGATTGTGGAAGCACTTAAATTACTTGGAAATTTTAACCTTCCACAAGCAATTTGGCCCATGAATTTTTTTTTAGCTTTTGTAATCTCTTGGGCAAAACAAGGATTGTCATTCTTCAATAGTTTTACTTCTTGTTGCTTTTGCAACTGCTTCCCCAAAACATTTTATATTTTAGGGCCCCTCCTTTCATTTTTTATTTTAAAATCACACTTACACCTATTTCCTAATTGAGATAAACTCTCCTTGCATACCTAGTCTTTCCTAGAAGCTTAAGCAGAAGTTTTTCCTAAGACTGAAGTGTCAATTTGGTAAAATTCCTTAGGCACGACCTTGAAAACATGCCTTATATGAAAATATCCATTCTCAATTTCATATCAACGACCAAGGATGAACCCGCAAAGACCAACAGTCAGGAATAACGAAAGCGAAAAAGCGAAAGCGGAAAGATCAAAGTTAACCTTGTGAAAAGGGACAGACCCGCCTTCCAATTTTCGCCTTTCGAAATCCGTGGAAGAAGAAAAGTAGAAAGCAAAAAGGTACAATTTAACGTTGAAAAGGTCGGAGACCCGCTTTCTGATTTTCTCTTTTCGAAAGGGCAGAAGAAGAAAGGCGGAGGTAGAAGGTTTTAATTTAAACCTCAAAATGTTGGCAAACTCGATGCCTGCTTTCCGATTTCTACTTCCCGCGATCTGCGGAAGCGAAAATAGCAAAGTTTAATTTCGATGAAAGTTGACATCCCGCTTTCCGATTTCCTCTTTTCTAAAGGCTCCCGCAAAGAGAAGCGGAAAATAAAGAGCTGTATTGCACAGTCCTTTAGTCGCTCCAACTCCCTTACCCAACAAAGGTTTGGATATCATTTACCCTTGCAAAATTTCGTTGCCACCACATCAATGCCTTGGTAATCATCTGGTTCCATTCAACCCACTAGTGCTATCAAGATCAAAAGCCAATTGTAAGTAAACGGGCGTAGGCCCACATGAACTGCTACTGTGTCCTTCGTCAACTCGTTCAGTAGAAACAATGACTAGTTCATCTGTATGCCTTGTGCAATTAATTCATGATGGGTATGTGATCGACTTGAAACTACAAGAAGGGGTTGAATGCAGTTGTTCATTCACCATTGTGGAAGACTAAGTGTTGATTTTCAGAGTCGTGTTGAGTTGATTTGTTGCGTTGCAGAGTTGTTATGTGTTGTGTTGTTACGAGTTGTGTTTAGTTATGTCCATTGAATTGTAATGATTGGGTGAGTAAGATGAAGTAATTGTGCAATTAGTAGAAACAACAACTAGTTTTCCATCAATTGGTTGAAGTAATTAACTTAATTTTTTATCAGCAAAGAGAAATATTAAAACTTCACTTGTATGGAATTTTAAAGTGTGAGAATCTTAAGTTTTATGTTAATAGGAAAATAAGAGAAAATTCAATATTTTCTTTTTTGGAAAAAAGATTTATATAAAGAAATGCTTATATCAACTAGCATAGATTTATTTTAACAGTGGATTTATCAAAGGACAAGAGGAATCAAATATTTTGAAATGCAAACCTATTTTAAAGTGTAAACATTGAAGAAATTTTTTAATTTTTTTTTTATAAAATATATATATATGATGTTGTAAATTATTTAAATTTAATTTAAGACTCTCAACGATAACAAAGTTTTTTTTAATATTCAATAATTACATAAATATAAGTTTTTTTTATAAATATGTTTTAATATTCGGTAAATTGTGAATGGGTGATAATTTTTTAAAGTCACGCCACTTTTATATTTTGATTTTAAATGTCAATTCAAATAT
The DNA here is from genome assembly GCA_001517045.1 of Pseudotsuga menziesii. Taxonomy (NCBI): domain Eukaryota; kingdom Viridiplantae; phylum Streptophyta; class Pinopsida; order Pinales; family Pinaceae; genus Pseudotsuga; species Pseudotsuga menziesii. The sequence goes on from LPNX011053216.1 coordinate 164,457, forward strand.
ATGTGTACAAGGAGAGATTTAAAAAGAAAATATTGTGATGAGAAACATGACTACAAGGAAAGTAATAATAATAACATCTCGAGGAAATTATTATAGTGTTTCAATAGGGGATATATAGTTTATCCAAAGAAATTATTTCAATGGTGCATATAAAAAAAATTATATTTTCATATAATTAACCTTTATAAAGCCATTTTTTTATTAAACATAATTTTAATAAAATCTATTTTTATAAAACATCATTGGTTGCAAATGAGATTGTAGGAATGAAGTTTGGCTCAAGGATTGTTGACCACCCCTTGGTAGAAGTATGATGTCACTCACACTGCATTTATCCATCCCAGTGGCCAGATGGTGTGAAGCTCCATAGATCCTTCCTTTCCATGAATGAATGTGAAAGATGGAGACTATTTCTTTCAAAGATAAGGGGTATGGTTCCACTGGGTTAAAGAACTCACTTTTTTTTATTTTGCCAAATCCATCCATTTACATTTGAAATTCATGAGTTCGCAGTAGGGATTTATAATTATAATTAAGCATTGTGTCATGGATCAATGGTAGCTCTGTGACATGGAGGGAGTACATCTGACTAGATTTTATCTAGAAGGTGGTGGTTTTTTACCACTAAACTATTTATCTTTCTTATTTACTGAACTATTTAATTTGCATGGATCATTCCCATTTTTTTTCGGAGCTGCACTTCTTTTGATTTTATTTTTGGTTTTAATAAGTTCATATATTTATATTTGCATGGATCACTTTGAAATATTTTTTCTACTGCTGAAGGAAAAAGAACCTTGATTATGCTCTAGTCACTATTATTTATGTGTCTTTCTTATAGCAGTCATTAAAGGAAACAACAACAAGAAGACGCCACAAGCATTGGCCTATTTTGTGATTTCTTTTTAAAATAAAAATATTTTTCTTTTTACAGACACATAATGACATGTTGTAAGATTTTGTGCATGAATGTTTCCAAGGTGTCTTGTCATTATGTGCAAGCTTATGGATTCACATTTTTCTACACGTAAGTTTAAAAATAAAAAATAAAATCTTTATTTTACTAAAAGAATTTATTTATTTTTATTTTATTATCCAATTTGTCAACCTTATTTTTCTCAATTGTATTCTTAGACAATTTGATCTATAATTTTTATAATTAACTACTAGTTTTTAATTTTCTATAGATACACCACTTCCCTCTTCTTTTCTATTGTGCCATAGTTACCAATGATCATGATGATGGGCGAAGGATCCACCGAAACACGTTGATCACTTCTAAATTTTTACACAGTACAAATCCATAAGCTTGCACACAATTATTGTAATTTTTTTTCAAAAAATAAAATATATTCATTTTTAATAAAACAAATATTTTGTATACTTTGAATAATATAAGTTGAGAGTTGTATATGATTTTTAAAATAACTATGTTATATTTTAAAGATGCAATGTTTTAGTTGGAATTAATATTTTAATATATATTGTTTATTAGTTCAAGAAATTGAATAAATTAATATATTGTTTATTAGTTCAATAAATTGAATAAATTAATAAGTTTAGAATTTTTTTTTAATAAGTATAATTATTGTTTTACCAATTTACAAATTAAATACATTATTGTAGTCAATAGATAACATTTTGTTTTAAAAATTTAACTATAATATACATAAATTATAATGAATGTGGGTACATAATGAATGTTGTACCAATAAAATTAAATCCAAAGTTTTTTTTTTATAAAACACAATAGAAAAATTATATATATTTTGTAATCTAAATTTAAATATTATAATATATAACCTATATATATATATATATATATATATATATATAT
>LPNX011053242.1:4493-130670 GCA_001517045.1 Pseudotsuga menziesii
AAAAACCAGCAAGCGTGGGGAGTGTTGGGATCCATTTTTACCATATTTCCCATACAATAATTCTATCATTAGTTCATTGGCAATGCACTTCGGGATTTATTTCTGACCAAAGGGTAAGGCATCTAGAAATTCCGCCAAACACCCACTTGGAAAAGGGTATCATTTAGATAATTCACTAATGGTTTTCCAAAATTCTCCATAGATTGGGAAACATTCTCCATTATTTAAAACTGAATTTTCTAGAATTCGTGGTTTAACCAGTTTTCTAAACTTGGAAATTCGTTTAAGTGACCAAGGGATTTGGGGATTGGATCTTAACCTTCTCTAATGGATTTTATGTATAAATAAATCCTCAAATGAACCGATATGGGGGGATTATCTATTATATCAGTATTATTTTCTATGCATTGTTGAACCTTCATTGAGTAATACAAAGTGTCCATGTTGATATTCTGAAGAAATATCTCTCTTGGTACAATTTTCCCTGAGGTTGGTAGTATTTTAGCAGCATGAATCCAATTGGAAAGTCACACCAATTTGGCCATCATTTTCTTATACGATTCCTATAGGATTGTAAGTGTGATTTACAATTTCCCTCTATTTTGCTTTTATGTTTTCATTTAGTTTATGTAATTAATTTTTTGGATATTTATGCTTTAATTTCATTGATTGTGTCAGACTCATCTATATGTAGTGTTTGAGTTTCAAGGTCTATCTTCGCTATGTACAAGGTGCATGGTTCCTGGTTTGGAAAACAAATATCAGGTTTGAGTTTAAACCATACATACCAACACAGCTCCATTTCAAGTTCACAATTTGAATACACCAGAAGCATAGATCTTCTCTCAATTACTCTCCTTTTTGGTAAATTATATCTTTGTTTCTGAGTTTTATTAAGTAATGATTTAAGCATAAACCAATGGATACTTCACAACTTTACTTTATATTTGCATTTCATTTTCCTTCAAGAGTGCAAATAACCTTGTCCACTTCAATGTACAAGGTGGTGTTATTCATGATTTCAAATCTATCGAGTTAGTATTTTAGTTTGCTTATATAATTTTTGTGTGCAATTGTGTGTATGGATCAAATCATTCACGAATTAATTTCAAAATATTTGAATAGCTACATAACCTCTTGGTGACTGAAGGTTTATGAATTTAGAACCTAAAAACATTAGAATTATATAAACCCAGTGACACATTATTTGTTGACAATGGTTTTTAATTATTTGGCAGCATTCAATGCAGTCTTATGTCTTGCTTAATGAGTTCCTATTTGATTATTTCAGTTTTTCTTGATTTAGGTTGTTTAGTTCTTTAATTCATTAATCAAATATACAGTTTGCAAAATATATTTGGGAGTCACTTTGTTAAACAGCACCCATATCTATTCATGCATGTTGACAAACATTTATATATAAACCTTATATCAAGTGGATTACACAAATGTATGAAACCATCTTGACTCTAACTTCTTTGCATTTCATTATTTTCTATATTAGATATTATTTCTTGCACTTACAATACAATTATTATCTTAAATTATTGCAGTAAGTAGGTACTAGAGATTGGGGATCAATTGTTGTACGATCTAACCATACAAATCATTTTAAAATACAATATTTTGAACCTTGCAGTCTAGTACTTGATTACAATCAGTTTTACTTGGTTGCTGTAGACTAGTTGTAGATTATTTATTTCATTTAGAAAATATTTTGTTCACTTATATTTTGAATCAATTCTCGAGTTTAGTACCTCATTGCAAGATTTTCCTATTTTGTTTTAATTGTGTTTCATTAATTTTGCTTGTGTATTACTTTGTTTTTCTTTGGCTTTTCTTTAGATTAGCCAACCATTACATGTATGAGCCATTCAAGACTGAGATCTAACTAGGGAGAGGTGATGTTTTGGCCCAATGTTAAGTTAAAGCTATGGTGTTAGTTTACCTCATTGTTTGATTTGGGTTTATTGCATTTTGAAGTGTGCTTTATAGCATTGCATTAGGTTAGATTAGGCTCCATTCCTGCACATATTGTTCCTAAAACTCTAAGTCTATGACTCTGTAGTTCACTATTTAATGTTGGGAATTAATTGACATGTAATTTTACCCACAAGAAGTTTGTTACTAAAATAACACATGGGTTTGAAAGCCACAAAGCTGAAAATTCCAAAATATGGTTGTTTCTAGAAGAGGGGATTTATATGAAGATTGGCAGAAGTGATCACAAAATGGAGAAATTTCCTCATTGGTCACTACATTACCCGAAAAGTATGTAAATTTCCTAGAATATAAGAAATTATTTTTGCATTGTACACTTTATTCTATATTGTATAATTTTTAGCTATAAGTGACCATAGATAAAATAAGATTAGTTTGTAAAATAAATATGTCTTCCAATAAATAAAGATTGAAGATGAAGAATATGTCGTATTTGCAGTCTATATAACTAGAAAAATGAGTTTTTGTTACTCCTATAAGATGAACTAGTCTAGGAGGAATTCTATCTCATCTTGATCAACCCATTCTATCTATTTCTCATGGTTATTTTCAGCCACAACTCTATTGGTGCCTCATCAATACTCTGAACTTGACACACCATATTTAAATTATCCATAAACATGACTTGGTTTGATGCCATTGACTACTTATTGCTTAGACTAGCACATCCATTTCCAACAATGGTGGTGATGGACTTGTGGGCATGTGGCCCTCCTTATCATTTTGGATACACACCATTTGTTTGTTATCCAAAATGCATGAATAAACCTCTTTACAATGGGCTTGTTACTCAGGGATATTTTATATTTTTTTAAAGATAATCTCCATTAATGTCATTTAGCAATTCTGTCTACAAACTAACAATGTTTTAGGAAGCCAAACTTTGGAATTGACGCTCAAAAATTTCTTCAATGTACATTGCCTTTATTTCTAGCTAGAAGCACTTGTTGTTCCATTCTTGTCATTGCAAGAGTTACCAATAGAACTAGCCTCTAATCATACAATGGAATTCTACCTTTTGATTCCTAATGTGGACAATTGAGATATCTCCATGTTGACATAGACTCTATAAGATGACCTCCTAGATTGTTTTTGCAGATCTAAGTTGATTTTCAAGTATGGTTTTATTTCCCCTACTTGATGCATATGTTTTGCATATGATCCAACTTGACTCTAAATATAATAGATATAAGAAACCATCATTTGGAAAATTAGCTTGAGGTTCCTACTATGAGCTATGGTTTATTGTACTTAATATGTATGGATTTTCTTCCTCGCAAAGAGTGATTACCCATATATTGAAGCATTGTCACCTTAAAGCAATAATCATGGGGAATGAAGGTCATAAACCAAAAAAGTATGAGAAAATACACACCACTTAGAAATATATGTGACTATATAAAACATAAAAAATTTTGGTTTATTTAATAACCATTCGTACTAAAGTTCCACTTTGAGGAAGACAGACTCCCTATAGCTAGCAAACAATGAATGATTGAAAATTACATAAAATATTTTGAAATAAGACCGTGAAGATATACAGGTTGATAAATGTAAAAAGGAAACAACAAATTTACATTAGGTCAGATGGGAAGGGAATAAATAGGGAAGATGAGGTCCATGCATGTGTACATGATTATCTAAACACCAAATGGGAGCGCCACAACTTCATTTTACATGACACCAAAGCAATGAAGGGATTTATGCTTATTGATTTAAGGTTTCTAGTTGGAATATTGGAACATTATGGTCCTCCCTCTAAGTACAATTTGATATGTCATTGCATATAGAAACTTGGATTTCCTTATGGACACGTGACTCTAAACAATTGTATACCTCATATTTAAGGATATTGTTGGTTTATAGTTTGCCTGACTAAAATTAAAATAAAAAAACTCCTGGTAGTGTGAATGGATTTGAAGGCATGGATATCTCTTCAAAGTCTCTCCAGAAAATGATCTTAGCTTCATGTAGATACATATATTTAAAAAGTATGTCAACTTGCTCGTGCGAAGTGCCTTCCTTCCTATGCAATGGCATCTTTATTATAATTTGTTGCTTCCCTCAATTCAATTTTTGGGTTGCACTTGAGATTCAGAGTAGATCCCCAAATTTTGATTTGTAAACAAACAAATTTATCAAAGCAATTATGAAACATTTTATTCCAAAACTCCAATGCTAACAATGTCTCACTTAAGACACCTATTTATGACATTTCATAGGATATGCTACAACTCCATGAACTAGGCCTCTCATATTATGGGTTGGTGAGACATATGGATGATGACGTTAGCCAATAACAACTTTATGTAGTTTTTGTATGAACCTTTGATTAAATATTCTCTATTTATTATACATTTATATTTTTGTGCTTATTATTGTCTTTGGAAAAATAAATATAAATTGGAATTTAAGCATGGTTGTATTTGGATGTTATTGTATTTTATTAGAATTACAAATGATGCAATCTTGGTCTTAAAATTTCTCCACTCCCTAATTCTTAAAGTGTGATATCTCAATGGAATAGTGCATTCCTTACAAGTAGGAGGTTGGTGGTTCGATTCCTCTTTTCCCTAATGATATTGCAATATTGATATCTCTAATAAATATTTTTTGTGATGATTTATATTAATGACTACAAGGGGGGTTTCAAATCATATTTGTATGTTTCTACGAGCGGGGTTTATAATTCCCCCCATAGGTTTGTAGGAGAGAAGATTTACAGAGGGAGGTGGGGGGTGTTCAGAACCTCTTTTGTATGTTTGTAAGAGGGAGTCTTAAGGGGTGTTCAAAACTTCCCCTATAGGTATTTGTAGGGGGGTTCCAAATCATCCTTGTAGGTATCTACCTCGAGGGTGGGGGTTCCAAAATGACATTATAGGTATCTAGAGGGGGGGGGGGGGGCTTAAAACCACTCGCAAATGTCTGTAGGAGGGAGTTCATAACCTCCCTATTGATATCTATGGTTGGGCTTGGGGGGGGTAAAAAATGCCCCCAATGGTTTGTAAGATGGAGTTTTAACGGAGGGGGGTAGAGCCACCCATGTAGGTACCTATAGGGGGGGTTTAAAACCACCAAAAAAGGTTTGTAAGAGAGAATGTTAGGGGGGGGGTTCTAAACTACCCCTACAAGTCGGTCAGGGGGGAGGGTAGTTTTGATCTATTCCAAAACTGGCCCTAAAAGTGTAGTCTTTAAGAATAAATGGTATTGGGGATGGTTTTGCAAAGAATTTATCAAAATCCAAAAAGACCTTCAAATTTGTTTTGAGTATCAAATTCCATTCTAATTATTAAAATTACATATCTAACTCAGCTTACCGACAAATGAACAATATAGTAATTTCTTCTTTCCAAGTTATCTACGCCTCAAACATTTCACGAAGGTAAAAGAGTTCAACACATAAAAGTATGCCTAGTTTCTTAGATAACCTCTAATAGCCATCAAATCGATTTGTTCAATCCTACCTAATGGTTTCCCACCACTAATATGATTTCTCCAATTTGGTTGTATAAAAAATCAACAGATAATACAAAACATGCATCAACAACCCAATCATTTATAATTCATTTTTCACTTCACACATTACAAGAAGAAACACCATGAGGTCTAATCCAACTGGAAAAATATGATTTCTCCATTTATTGACTTAGCCAAATCATTCTTGGACTAAATACCCAACACCCCTTCTTGCAATTGGAAGCCTTTTTTTTATTATTATATTTCCTAACAATGTATTAACAAAAATCATCATATGTAGTTTGAGGACCACATTTTTCTTTACATCCATAATTCCTTTGTGTTGAATGAGGTAAACAAGAAAAAATATACCCCCCTCTATCCCTCCCTAACAATGACTTCTGGAAGTTTCAATGTGAAAGGTGTGAGATGGCGAGAGTTAGTGTCTAGGTAGGTGGCATCATGTGGGATAACTTGAATCCCCAAAAGATTATTTGACATGATAAAATCAACCACAAATGACATAATATAGATTAAAAAACAAAGGAAATTGAACAAGATTGTAAGAACACTTGTTATTTTGGTCACACACGATAGATAGTGAAACAAGGATTCTCTTACATTTAATTTGGTCCAAATCAACTTCGAAACTCCACATTGAATCTTGGTAATTTGTACCTTCAAATGAACCAAATATTTTTTGTACCTAATCCTTCAATTATTTGGAAAATTCATTCAAGAAGGATTTCTTCCACTTCATCCTATTTCTTTTCTAGAATCCATGCTTTCCCATCTAAAACTTGTGCTTATTTTTATTTAACTATGGAACCTTTTTTATACATATACAAATCAATGAAGTTCCCAATGTTGATGTTTGGAGCAACTGTGGGAAGAAACTCTCTTGGGCATAACCATGGTGCTTGGCTTGATGAGTCAGGGTGATTTGACCTACGGAGTATGATGATGGTTCACTCAGTGGTGTGTGTGTGTGTGTGTGTGTGTGAATTAAACATCTGGAGTTAGACTACTAAGATCCGATAGTGATTTAGACACTTATAGTTAGCCATGTAGTCAGATTGAGTTGGTAGATTCAAATCATATCCACGTGATTTGAATTCTCCTTTATGTGACACTGTTGTTTACTACTGGGATAAATGAATTTTATACTATAATTATACTGAGAAATTCTTATTCATTTTATGTGAAATTTGTCTTGTTTAGTGTGTATTTTTCATTCCATTACACTACATAATAATACAATTCAATTGCACTCATTTCCTAAAGATCAATGGAACAATAATTTAACACGGTATTCGAGCCTAATCAAGCATACAACAATTATGTCCAGTCTCCATTGTATGCCAGAAGCAGCTGGGTTTCCACATAAGTCCCGCAAAGTATGCATTGCTAACTCTGGATTCGTTCAAAGAAGTCTTTGCGGGCATGACAGGCCTTGAGAAAGCGTATATGTTGAGATGGAAGGTTTGATTCTGAAATGATTGCAAATTGTTTTTTATTTTGCAGTGTTTCTTACAGGTACTATGTAGCTTGATTGAAGAAATGACTATTCAAAAGGAAGAATTGATGGATTCTACTGCTTTCTTACCTTGGATCCTTACACCCTTCAACTATGTTGATTGGAGGAAAGATATGCAGGTATCCTTACACAAGTGTGTCTTGTATAGGATGACTATGGGAAGAGAAACAAAAACTCATCATCCTACTGAGAAAAAAAAATTCTTCAATCGGTTGGATGAAGCATTTGGCTTCCTTTGCACTCACATCTCCAGGGATCTCCTCTTTCATCTTGAGGGATTGAAGAATCCTAAATAATATTAGGAGAAGCCACTAATTCTTGTTTGGAAAAATAGATGAGATTCGGGGGCACATCTTAGAGAATGAGCTAATAGCATTGCAACCTAGCAGTTTCGAGACTATCTATCAGTTTTTCACAAAATTCAAGTCTCTAGCACTACAATGTAAGAAATGTGGAATAGAGAGGAAGGATGAGAATCTTTTTCACTCTATTCTCAACAAACTTGGTTCTGAGTACTTTGTCTTCGTCTCTACCTTCCAGTCCAGAAGGGATTCCATCCCCAATTGGAAGATGCCTTCACTTGATGGATTTTGTAATTCTTTAATACAGGAGCAGGATAACTTGGTCCAAATGGTTGTCCTCCAAACTTTCTAGAACCAAGATTTTCTGATGTCAGAATCAACCAATGTGCAAGCTAAATGGAAGTACAAGGAGAAGGATCCTAAAGAATCTGATTTGAAGCCAAAAGAGAATCAGAAGGATTCTGAAGGAGCTTCAGGCTCCAAGAAGAAGAAATTTTTTGAAAAGACTAAGTTCCCTTATTGTATGATGGGATTTCATCTTGAAATCCAGTGCATGAAGAAGAAGATCGACTAGTTGTCTGCCCTCCTTGAACATAAAAACATTTCGCTTCCACAAGGAGCAAAGAAGTATGATGTTGGACCATAGAAAGAAGATCATGAGAGATCCCATGCCTTGAAGGCATGACTTACTCAATCGAAAGCTTAATTGATTGATTTTGGAGCATCCAACCACATGGTTGCTTCCGAGGAATCCTTCTCCACTCTCACTCTATCAGAATGACCTATCATTCACATGGGAGATGAATCCCAAATTCCAATAGCAAGAATAGGTTCAGTTAAAATCCAGAATGGTGAGTTAAAAAATGAACCATTTTATGTATGTTTATCAGATGAACCATATAGTCTTTGACTTAGTTGAAATCATAGAAAAGGATACTAGAAATATCATAGCAAAAGGAATTACAAATCATGCCTCAAATGCATATGAGTTCTCTCAATTTTTCCCCATTTCACCTCCTACAACTCTATTAACTCATGCTAACAATCCCAGCAAGATGTCCAATACGTCAGTCAGCATAGATGGAGGTGGTAAGGACAAAAAGTTGTCCATCATAGGAGTGTTGGAAAACAAGCCCGCGCCAATTAAAAAAAAGGATGGAATGGATGCACTATCAATGGAAGTATAGATAGTAGGAAGTGCGTCTTTCGATGTGGCCAGCCCCTTCAAATCGTAGTAAGTAAATTGCTCAATGGTCACAATCTTCCTATCATGAGGAAGCATCAGGAGTCGAAAGATGGTAGAGGCCATGACTCACATGACATACATGTAGCTACATCCTAGGAGGAGGTTGTAATCAAGTTGGGCATTGACAACCTCAATGTCAATCAAAACCATTTTTCCAGCTAACTAACATAGACATTCATGAGAATCCCCTAGGGTTGAGTAGAGTGGCCATCGTAGGCGTGAAGAGTGGTGGTGGAAAGTTGAAGGGTATGGTACTTGAGTTTCTGCCAAACAAAAGTTGACATAACGCAGGTGGATTCCCCCTCATTAATAATGCATCGATGCACAACCAAATTCTGAATTGAGACCGGGACTTGGAAGGTGACGATATATGGCATCCTAGGTTCTCCTTAACCCAAGTCGAAGGTGGTCAACCTGGAATATTAGGGATCAAGGACACCTAGTGTGGACAACAATGCTTTACGCTGTGATGGGAAAGTTTTAAGAACTTCCAAAGCATACATGGGTGTAGGATATTAGGCCAAGTCATTAACTATACTATAGTTGAGGGTAGCTCTGGCAGTAGCATTGTTTGTGACATGACGCATAGGAAACCATGGGAATCTGGCCACCCTGCCCATGGGGGGTATCAGTAAGTGGAGAGACATGTCATAATTGGTAGAGGTAGAGGTCACTGATCTGTCAATAGTTTCTGTTGTGGAGCCATACTGGTTGGATCGATTCTGCAGGTTGACTTTCAACAACATCATCATGAGGTGATGGACACCAGCCTCAGTGGGTGGGGCTGCAGCAGGAGCTGCGGTAGCATGTGGGACCAAGGGTTGGATTGAAACCATACCTTGGTGTGGTAGGGGGTTTTGGAGCACCATAGGTGGAGGACCTGGTGGTGAAGGGTTGGGCTGAGCCAGAGTAGTCGCATTCAGATGGCATTCATTTTCATTCTGGAGAAGTTGTTGGATGAGTGTAATGATCATACGTGTTACAGATAACACATAGATGGTTAGTCTGTAAATGTGGGTTCTTCCTAGGTTGATTGGGATGCAGGGGATTCTGTGCAAGAGGGTAGGCAACGTTATTGTTTGGAGGGTTGGCCTATTTGTCGCCTCCTTGGGGCTGATTATTTCCTCAGTTACTACCTCGCATGTTCTTTCCCTTCCCTTGTTGGTTATTGGGGTGGGTTGGTTAGGAAGGTCTTGTTGAGCATAAACCTGTCCTGTAGAAACTGGAGGAGTCAGGGCCAGAGCTGAAGTGGGTTTCACAAGTGGTTAATAATAGACCAGAGGAGATGGAGGGGCTCTAAATCCGGTCGATTGGCCAGAACACGAGTGTGTCAAACAAGTCGGCCCATGAACATGAGAAGTTGGTGCAGTAGGTGTGTAGGATGGGGTCGCTTTAGATTGATCCATCACGCATGAGTAATATGGGGCGTAACCAGGGGTAGCATAAGATGAAGTAGATCTGGATTGAGCCGCCATACATGAGTAATCGAGAGCGTAACTTGGTTGGGAAACACTATGGATTTTATCTGGATGGGGTGGCATCATGGGAGAGGTCGCCTAAATTTGAGGATGCTAGGTATTAGAGCCGATAACTCCATCAACATTGTGAGATACCCCCGATGTATCATGGTGAGAGGTGCTAGCTCGGGGAACATTGGGTATGATGGTATTAAAGTAACCATACTAGGCATAGATCAAGTCGAACTATTGAGCCTTTAGGATGGCCTCAACCTCAGTTTGGGGTCCCTCATATGTGACATCGTTGGCTATAGGTGGGATTAAGGTTTTGAGAAATCAGTCAAGGAAGATCCTATCATCCAATTGGATCTTGCATAAGCTACATCGACGTAGCCACTCATGGATAGGATCCATGATGTGTGTAGTTGTGGTTTGGCAATAGGATAAAAGGATCTCCATTCCCTCTTCATATCGGACGGGTTGTTGAAAGTATTGAAGGAACATTGTGTTAGGATTATTAACCCTCCCTTGGTCAAATTTCTATTAGATTAATTTATCCTAACTTAGGAACCTTAATTAATTATTTGGGTCCACTTGGCTTAATGGGGACACATGTACCAATCACTAGAGTGTGGGGAACACTGCTAGAGGTTAACTACCACTTAATGCATGCTCATGCATTAGTTTTTGCACCTCCTAGACCAATCCCTACATTTTAGGACCCACTGGGAGTCCCGGCACCAACCTAATTCAGTTACTTGGAGGTAGTACTAGTCAGTCTTAGTTAGCCCCTAGTTACTTTAAGTTAGTTCACAATCAGTTAGCTAGTGCTAGTTATGCATGGCTAATGCATGGCTCCATGTGGAGCAGGTGCATTTTCGCACCTACCACACTTAGTTGCACTGAGTTAACTAGTTGTCACTGATTAATTGAGTTGGTTGGACATCTGGGAGTTGATGTATTGGACTCCAATATTGATTGAGACACCATGAGTTAGATGGCCAGTTAGATACAGTCACATCCAATGGATAGATTCAAATACATCCCTAATTGATTCGAATTCTTTTCCTATGTAAACTATTGTAACACCGGATATTATTATTATGAATGATACTATAGATTCCTGAGCAATACTCATTTGTTTCGTGTGTGGTTTTTTTTGTTCAGTTTGTATCTTCATTCTCCATTTACTGGTAACGCTATTAGAACTATATGCTTGAATATCTAAATGGAATTCAAATTCTAATACATTGAGGCGAGTGAGGAGAAATCGAGGTAAGTGGCATGAGGCAGCTCAATGTACCACTTTGCCATAGCATCCGTAAGTGTGTGCTGGAACAACCTCAATCTAGGAGAGTCGTCCATAATGTTGTTCGATGAACACCACAAGTGGGAAGACATGATGTGGTTCTAGGTTTCCTCTCTCGCCTTTCCCTCAAACTTAGGGATGTCTAAGGGAAGCTTTGTAGGCATGGGAGGCCAGTATGCTTGATGAATAATGGGGTCATTTATTAACATTACCAAATATAGTATGTTGAGACTAGCTATAAAAGGTACGCTAGAACCAAGGTTGGCTCGGGAAAGACTAGTAATGGTGCCGATGGCTGCGGAAATGTAGTTCCCATGCATGACTAAGTGCTGGTGAGGTTGACTTCCTATAGTAGGAATAGTCGGAATGGATGTGGAAGGGCCACTGCCCCTACGTATAAAGGGTGGGATGGTAGGAACTGCGATGGTTGGCGTGGGGCCACCACTAGTGGGTAGCATACCAACAATAGTGTGTGCAGTGGTAAGGGGTCCACTAGAAGGGATACCCATGATGATAGATGGTAAGGAAACAGGTCCACCACTGACTATCCCTCCGTGGAAGGGATCTGGATGCGCACCATCCATGGGGCTAGATGGGGCATTGAATAGGGTGGGTTAGGATTGGTATGAATCTGAATCGGACTCAGAGGTCGTGTGTGTCTCTAAAGGTGGTGAGTGACATCGAATATGGATTCGACGATGATGGTTCAAAAAATAAAACTATGGGGATGTGCCCACTAAGCCAATAGGAGTAGTGTGGTGGAGCAATGATGTCTTTTAGTAGTGACAGGAAATGAATATGGACCCCGTTTTTAATCGTCCTCCTAATGGTTCAAAGGAGTCACTCGGCCACCAATGTTGTCTAACAACTTGCATATTGGGGTAGTACCCCTCACTCCATGGCTCAGCTAAGAATGATAATCACTTTGCCACAAACGACAACTCTTGGTTTTCCTCACGAGTGGGAACTAGTCAATCAGGCAGGGGTCATTGCCCTTTTCGCTTGGTAGGTCCTCTCAATGGCTAGCTACTTTGGGGTTCCTGTGGTACTCCTCGCAATGATTTTTAGGGATATGCCTAATTACTTCCCATAGTTAAGAGGATACGGTTTATACCCTGATTCGAATGTTATTAAGTTAATTAACTTCTTTTAAGGCCCTGCTTGAGGTCATGAACTGAGCGTGTTCACTTAGTGGTGTGAATTTGCATGCAACTGTATGTAAAACAAATTCCTTCCAACCTTGAAACAAATGAGTGATAAGGAACTTTTTGTAGGAAACGAGCAAGAGGTTTGAACTATAGAGCTCAACTATGGAAACTCATCAACCAAGTAAGGTAGACCTCAAACACATAAAGGGGCTATAAAAGATCAGGCCTGGGAAGACAAATAGGTCGAGACAAGAGCTTGGGACAGATAGGGGTGTGAAACAGGCATGAAAAATAGACTGTAAACTGACAGTCACACCTATCGATGGAACAAGAACGATCTGGGTCACATGGAACAGAGAAGAAGAGGCAATCTAAGCAGAAAATAGTCAAGTCACTCAAAAAAGAGGGTCAGATGCAACTAAGTCGCTCGGAATAGGGTCACAGGGGTGAATGGGGTTGCTCCAAAATCCAAGATAGGCGTGATAAGGCTGGGTGAGCCAGATCGTGCATATCGAGGCTAAATTCATGACCTAGGTTGCTCTTATCAAGTGGAAAGGCGTGACTGGGTTGCATATTTTTCTTCGATAAAGGCGACGCAAACCGAACAAGAAAAAAATAAAATGATGGAGCCAGCAGGGGCCAAGGGAGTAGGCACTGACACTGTAGAGGTTTGGATAAGCTGCAAGGGGGGGCGAACTGTGGTGGCTGAAGGCAAAAACTGAAGACAAACCTGTAGCAAACATGCAAAAATAGGGATCAAATGGATCGATCAAATTGGAGTTTCCAAAACTGTAGCGGGGATTTCTCCCCGTCTATGTGTCGAAGCACCAACCTTAAATCAATGTGATCGTAAGGAAGAGTTCGATGTAAGAGAAAAAATAAACTAGACTAGTAACATAAAATAAATATGAAAAATGACTAAACTAAACAAAAAGTATACCTTCTTTCCTGTAAAGTGGGCCACCGTGGCCATCCTCGAAAGTGGTCTGCCTCTCCACCTGTTGGTTCTCCAATGGTCTCCATGGACAAGTGTCAAATGGGGAGAGGATCCAAAATGGGTACAGAGGATGTATCAATGTACAATATGGGAATTTATGGTGATGGGATGATGGAAAATAAGTCTGTGAATACCTGGGAGTAAGAGTGTCCCAATGTCCTCACAAAATGGAAAAATGAGGAAAAAGGTATTTTGGGAGAGCCCTTCTCAATGTATTTATAGTGTGGTCTCAGGTTTTTTAACCCTATGTGGTAACCCATGGTATTTTCCTGTGGTTTTCTGATATTTTCTCTTTTTTAGGTATTTTGAAACATTTTTAGGGGTTTTGACCCTTTTTTGGGAGAGAGTGAAGGTAAACCATAATAAATGTCCACTATCCCTTCATTTATGGGAAGGAATAATGGTGTTTTAGACCATTTTTTGTGGAAATACAATTATGAAGGTAAAAATTAAGGGAAATATGGTTGGAATATGATGCATGTATATGGTTTAAACCATGTAGAGCTAAGTGAACACTTTTTTGTGTTAACAATGGCAACCTGTCTTCTCCAAGCCAAAAATATTCCTCCTTCTCTTTGGGGATAAGCTGTAAACTATGCTTCATACATACATAATAGAATGCCTAATAAATCAGTGGTTGGGGCCACTCCATTCGAAACATTGCATGGGCATAAGCCCAATGTCTCTCACTTGATAGTTTTTTGTTCCGAAGCTTGGGATAGAATACCCATTGATAAAAGAAAGTCCTTCCAAGCCCATAGTAACAAATGCATACTACTGGGATATGTATAGGATGCAAAAGCATACAAGCTGATGGAGGTTGAAACTAGGAAATGCTTCATTGAGTGCAATGTTTAGTTTGAAGAAGATTAGTTATTTGATCTACCACCATCCGAAGCACAAGAAGGTATAACCACTCTTCCACTACCTTTTGATGATGATGATTTGCCACATGTTTCATATTCAAATGAAGAGGAACAAGATCAACATGATCTTGGTATTGAGGATTAACCAAGTGAGATTCTATATCCATATCCAACAACCATTCCAAACCAAATTCCTAAGCCTAAATGGGCCCAAAAGCTCATTGTTCCAGCTGGGGATGGTGCTAGGAAACCATAAGATAGAAGGACAACAAGGTGTTAGAATATTTAGACACTTAGGAGTTAGTTAATATCAACTTGTGTAATATATCCGTTAGGTAAAGTGTGTTTCTTTAGTATGCATTAGTATCCATTTGTAAATATTCTAATCCGACGGTCACAATATGTTCTAGACATAAAGTGATCCAACGGTTCAACTTCTCTTATATCATAGCTACCATTGATCTGTGGCTTAGCACCCAATTGGTCCATGATCTCTATTTAAAGAGCATGGAGGGTCCTTGGATAGTTGATCGATTATGAGAATCTCATATGTAACTTTCTTTCTTTTGCATAATAAATTGCTCCAAGTAGCTATTTGGCTGGGGCCGTGGACTGTTTTCCTCTCAAGGGTTTTAAGAAAATGGCAAACATCGGTGTATTAATCTTTGATCTGTTTGTGTGAAGTGGTTGTCTAGGTGTTCAGTCTTTTGAGAGTGCCCTGTGTACTTGAACACAAGGTTCCTGTTGGAATATATTAAACCCACTCATAACTTAGGATACAATAATTAATCATTATTTGATTAATTATTCACCCACTAGCTTAATTACTTGGCATCCACTTGCACCTTAAATTCAATACATGCCATCTATATCCTAGGAATTATTTATTTCTAATTTTGGTTTTATCTTGACCACCTTTTGACCATCTAGAATTAGTATACAACACTTTACAACAAATTCTGCTTTATTCTGCTTTTCCTTCTTTTTTGTGGATAAGGTAAAGCTAGTCAAACTAGGTAACTAGGTCCTTTTGTTTCCAACCCATCCTTCATGACTTTTCCTCCATTTTCTAGTATTATCATGTTTTTTCCATCTCCTTGACAACTCAATCATTCCTTTTCCAATTCGTTAGGTCCTTGATAGATTTGGGAAGTGCTTTAGCCACCTATGGGGGTTTTCTATATTTCGGTAAGTTAGCCTTTTTGATATTTATGAGTTGTTTGCATACAACTCAATTTTCCTATGAGGGATGTAATATTTATGTACAGTATTCATCATTATTCAATGGAAGGATACACACAATATTCATCTCTTCATTCATGTGATTCAGTCTCTTTTCTTCATTCTAGTTTTCTTGTGTATGCTTGTGAGAATTCTTAGTAGCAAGATCTATTTCCTATGATTCTTCTTAACATCATCATTGCTCATAGAATTGATCGATTATTTCTACACGGTATCAGAGCAGCAAGGTTGATCAAGTTCTGCAGAGTTGAGGAGCGCATCCAGTCTCCTATCCTTCTCCAAAGAAGAGCTTTTCTAGCTTACAAGATTTTCTCCTAGTTTTTTTTGCAGGTTGCAGAGAGTATCTCCTAGAGAATATCAACAACTTCTATATGGATTCAAAATTTCCTCTACTATCTCCTTTCAACTATGTTTATTGGAAGCCAAAGATGAGCACATACTTGAAGAGGCAATGTCTCTTTGATGTCTACATTGGTGCATTGAGCAAACCTAAGTCTTATGAAGAGAAGATTGATTGGATAAATAATTATGATAGAGCTTATGGAAATGTGTTTTGGAATGTCTCCAAATATACATCATCTCATAGATTCTGTTGAGTATCCATTTGAGCTTTGGAAGAATTTGGACAAAGCTTTTGGTTTCCAGGAAATAGAAGGTGAAGCATGGAGCGAACCTAGCATCTCCTCTTGTTCTCTCTCTCAAGATTTATTGGCCTCTAAATTCTCTGATGAAGTTGATCATGATGAATAATTTTCTCATACATTTCATGTGTTGCTACTCTCCTTGATTCGAATGCTTCCTCCTTCAATAAAGAAGCAAATATTGAAGAGCCATCTGTTTCTGTGTCTCTTGAAGGTGATTTGTCTCCTTGTGATACTATTCATGAAAAATAAGTAACATATGGATATTTTGTTGATATTGATGATGATCCTATCACCCATTCATTGTTCTCAAAATATCCTATCTTATATTATGAGATCTATGTGCTAGATCCTTCACACTTTGTGCATACCTCTCTCATTGATGGTGCGCAACCCAGTGATTTCCAGGATGTTTGCTTAGCCAAATAAAGCCTTATTTGTGTCATACCACTTACCTTACTTGATATCATGCTTTTCAGCATCTCCTCCTTTGTTCTTGGAATCAATACTCAAAACCTCCTTGAAGATTGTGAACATCTCATTCTTTCATCCTTTCATACAGAGGATTCATTACCAGTGTATTCCCATGAGTCTACTGATATGCTTATATGTGATCCTTTGGATTATAATTTAGACGCATATTTTTAGGTTTATACACATATCATACCACCATCCATACCATCTACCATACCTCTAAATAATCCTAAGACTATACAAATCCCAAGTTCACTAGTTGATTCCTCATTGGTCTCTCATGCAGTGATATTTATCTTACATGGTTTGAAGTCTTTGCTATCATTCAGTGGCTGGTTATCCATGCCCTTAGTCATATTTTTAATGATATTAAACATGTTTGGATATGTTCCAAACACTTATGGTTCAAATCTTATGCCCATCCATCATTCATATTTTTACACCTATCAGTTTTCCCCAGTTGCTCATAATTTTCCTAGTCTAGCCCTATATCCTCATGGAGCCACTGAAGCCTTTGTCTTTGCTGCTTCATATGCTAATTTTTATGATATATCAGATTTTATCAGCCTAATATGAGATCTAGAAATGTGCTACATCATATTGGAAGATTGACATTTGATTCACATCACAATTTTGCAGCTATTCAGGGAATTGGGTGTGAAATAAATTGTCTTAATTTTTGTACTCTTTGGAAAGGAGTACGATCATATCTCTTTTCCATTTCAGATTATTTTTGCAGATCATATTTTGACAGCAGAAAGAATCATTCATATAATGCTCCTACTTCATCAGATGATGAGATACAAAGAGTCTCTCCTCTTCCTTCTTGTAGGTTCTACACTCTAGCGCATGATCATGGAGTTCATGATTTCTTCAGAAAGTCCTTCATCCAGAAGCAATTCATTCAGCTCACTAAAGTGAATATGAATATATGTTGAAGACTTATTTCAAATTTTGTGGATTGTCCTATCTTGAGGGAGGACTTTCCCCATGTGGTTTTGCCTCTTTCCTCACTTTTTTGGACATAATAATTGTTAAAGGGTGACCATATTCTTGTTGCTGGGACCTATATGCATTGATATGCATCCATATTTTTTCTCATACCATCATAAAATCATACTTATAGGGGGCTGTTGGAATATATTAAATCCACTCATAACTTAAGATAAAATAATTAATCATTATTTGATTAATTATTCACCCACTAGCTTAATTATTTAGCATCCACTTACACCTTAAAGTCAATACATGCCATCTATATACTAGGAATGCTTTATTTATAATTTTGAGTTGATCTTGACCACCTTTTGACCATCCAAAATTATTATACAACACTTTACAGCAGATTCTACTTTATTCTACTTTTCCTGCTTTTCTGTGGATAAGGTAAAGCTAGTCAAACTAGGAAATTGGGTCCTTTTGTTGCTAACCCATCCTTCATGACTTTTCCTCCATTTTATAGGATTAGAATGTTTTTTCCATCTCCTTGACAACTCACTCATTCTTTTTCCAACTCATTAGGTCCTTGATAGATTTGGGAAGTGCTTTAGCCACATATGGGGGTTTGGTATATTTTGGTAAGTCAGCCTTTTTGAGCTTTATGAGTTGTATCCATACAACTCTATTTTCCTATGAGTGATATACTATTTATGTACACTATTATTCATCATTATTAAATGGAATAATACACACCAATGTTCATCTCTTCATTCATGTGATTCAGTCTCTTTTATTCTCTCTAGTTTTCCTGTGTATGCTTGTGAGAATTCTTAGTAGAAAGATCTATTTCATGTGCTTCTTCTTAGCATCATTGCTCATAGAATTGATCTATTATTTCTACAGTCCTAGTATCAGAATGAGAATCTCTCTCTCTCTCTCTCTCTCTCTCTCTCTCTCTCTCTCTCTCACACACACACACACACACACACACACACACAGATTCGCTCCCTATAGAGTGGTGCAACAAGGTTCCAAAAAAGTGCCACCTAATGATAGTGAATGATCAATCACTTGGCTCACAGAAGAAGAAATTCCATCATTCCTTTCCTCCTCCAGCAACAAGAAACACATACTACATCCATCATATCAAAATAAAATTGAGAGGTTCACATGCACAACTTCAGGATGTTGCTGCATAGAAGAACTATGTTGTTGCATAGTGCTGCAAATTGTAGCAGAGTTTTCTGCAAGTTATTTCCCAAAGAAGAATTTTTTTCTCCTAAGAATAACTTGTATGTCTTGTTCCTGCTTATTTTGATGGGGGGATTTTCCCATAAGGTTTTCCTCTATTTCCTTGGTTTATTAAACATCTTTTTTTTTTAATTCTTTTAGATTGTAATGGGTGACTTTTGTCCTTGTTGTCAAGGCCCACAGTTGTCCAAGTTAGGATGAAGGTGGGTGTTAGAATTTATAATCCTCCCTTGTCCATACTTACTCTATTATATTATATTTTCCTAACTTAGGAGTCATTAATTAATATTGGGTCCACTTGGGCTATCAATGCCACCAGTACCAGTCCCTACAGTGTGGGCAACACATATAAAGGTTAACTACAACTAACTTCATGTTCATGCATCTGTTTATGTTTCTCTGAGACTAATCCCTACAATTTAGGAGGCACTAGGACTAACACCACCAACCTCCTTTATTTGTTGGTAGTTAGTAACTATTTAAGCTAAGTTATGCTCCAGTTACATTTAGTTAGATGTCCTCCATTTCAGTTAGTGCCAGTCTTGCATGGCTGCATGGGGTTAGGCGCCTATTCTCACCTACCTCATCAATGTGATGGGTTTAACTGATTGAGATACTGAATTAGAAATATGGAGATAGACTAGTAATCTCTGATAGTGGTTTAGACACTTCTAGTTAGCCATGCAGTCATATTGAGTTGGTAGATTCTAATCATATCCACATGATTTGAATTATCCTTTATGTAAAACTGTTGTATACTGCTGGGATAAATGAAGTTTATATTGTAATTATACTGAGCAATTCTTATCCATTTTATGTGAAATTTGTCTTGTTCATTGTGTATATTTCATTCCATTACGCTGCATAATAATACAATTCAATTGCACTCATTGCTTGAAGATAAATGGCACAATAATTTAACAATAAGAGAAGATATGATATATCCCAAAAAGACTCATAAGTCACATATAAGAGAATATCAAGGAATATTGCAGACATTCGTAGATCACACTTCATTGTAGGCCGAAAGGAGGCAGATCACATAAAATGAACATAACTTTATTTTTAGGAAGGCTAGATGGTGTAAGGAGAGGGAGTCTTAGTTTCCTTCCATTGGATGCTAGTAAAACATGTAATTTGATTCTCACATTGGAGATTGTAGTATCTATTCAGGTTGGTGCCTGATCATGGAAAGATGGTGCTTGCGCAAAAATAATTGTATCCCAATAAGTTTGGTGCATATTTTCACAAGTTAGTGCTTCCACAGTGGATATATGTCCTTACAAGTTGGTTCCTTTAATTTACAGGTTGGTTCATGCATGTGGAATCGGTGTCCCACTTAGGTTGGTGCCTGAGTGAGTTGATTCTCACACTTGGAGACTGGTGTTAATTGGTATCAAATTGGGTGTCTTCAGTAACATCTTAACATGTGGAACATATATCCTTGAGAAAACATGGACAAACAAGAAAGGATCTCCACCAATAGAGCACCACAATTTGATGGCACCGACTACTCTTTCTGGAGGATAAGAATATAAGTATATCTGTAACCCCTAGGAGATGATGTTTAGAAGTCTATTAAGAATGGTTATAATGTTCATGCAACTACACCAATTGATCTAGTTGAGAGAAGAAAATATGAATGCAATGCAAGAGAAATAAATGCATGTTTATGTGGACTATAAGATATTGAATTCACTAAAGTTATGCATTTCACTTCAGGTAAGGATATATGGGATAATATTAGAAATATATATGAAGGTGACACAAAAGTAAAGAAGACCAAGCTACAGACTTAATTTGGAATATATGAGTCCTTGAAAATGAAGGATGAAGAAAATATTTTTTTATACTTCCTTCAAGTTTAAGAGTTAGTTAATGCTATCAAGATTCTTGGAGTAACATTGGCTAAAGAATCAATTGTCCAGAAGATACAAATAAATATTCCTAAAAGGTTCAAATCAAAGGTGTCTATATTAGAAGACAGAGCCAATCTTGCATATTTAACAAAGGATGAGATGCACGGGATCCTTACAGCATATGAGATGAGAACCGAGAAAGAAAATCCCTCTCAAAAGGAAGCCTCTTTCAAGGTCACCAAGAAAGAAAAATGCAGCGAACATGGAATGACAAAGATATCTATGAAGGATCAGATGAAGATAAAGCTAATTTTGTGAAGAAGCTAAAAAGAGGATGTGGAAAGTATAGAGTTAAGTTTCCTTTCAAGTGTTTTAAATGTGGTAGAGTAGTATGCTTGGCTTCAAAATGCACCTATAAAGAAAATGTAGACAATGATAGTGAAGAAGAGGTGGACTACAAAGAATACAAGAAGGTGCATAAATATGAAAAGTCTGAAAACAAATTAAAATTTATGAAACCAAAAAATATCCTTTACACTAAGGAATACGAAGTTCATCAAATGAACATCATGATGACCCAAGAGAAGTACATTTTATGGCCCTAGTAGAAGATGAAAAATATGAAGAGAAGAAAAAGTGTGGTCCCTCTATCAATAATGACACATCGAATACACAAATCAAATTAAGAACACTGGATAAGTATTTCTTTAGTGTATCCTTCAATACACCTCCAAATCCTATTGCAGAAATCAAATTAGACAGACAATTTGAAGAAGAAAAAGTTGCAAAGGTTGAATGGGAAGGTGAACTAGTTAGTTCCTTGGATGAATTGAATAATTTAAGAAGGAAGAACAAAATATTGTAGTACCAATTGTTAAAGTATGAAGAAAAATTCAAGCAAGGAAAAGTAATTCAAGAGTTGCTTGAAAAACAAGTTATTGAAAAGCCATATTTGTCTGAAATTATACATGTTAGTGATAAGTATGAAAATATGACAAATTCTGAAAAACAAGTTAGTGAAGAGTAGTTTGTATTATATTCAAAATTTGTTGTTTCAAAATTACATGAGATCTATGTCACAAAAAATAGAGTTAAATTACAAAGAGGTAGCATGTTGATGCTTAACAACAAATAAAGTACAAAGACAAAGATAGGAATTGATATGAACAAAATTGAAATAATGAAATCGATTCAAAGTCGCATCTCAAGATCCAACTCCACATCATGATTGGAAGGATTCTATGGGAGATGATTCAGTTCTAAATCCATTAAAGTCGACTTGACGAACTCCGTGGATTGCAACAATGGATAAAGTTGCTGAGTAGAAAATAATCCATTGGAAGTGAATTGTTCTATCCGAATGAGGTTCAGTAGGTCAAGGCTCTATTGCTATTACAACTCCAAGGGATCGACTCTCCTAATCAAACTAGATAACTTCTCAGTAGTGTTATGGTTAACTTGTGACTGTACATACCATTGGTTGAACTCAAAATCTTTCAACTGGCCTTTCCAAACTCCCACATCAACTCTTAGTCATGTGAATTTAACTTGCTACGATTGAAATACCAAGTAAAGATTGTCGATTGACGTATTTAATATATGAAAGAAAGTAGACATGATGAATGAATATGAGAGATTCATAGGTTGCTACACTCAAATGAGGAATGAACCGGGATGTTGAACAATGAAATATGTAGCTCATTTATAGAATCAGAAGGTGGTTTCCCGCACATACAAAAATAACTTGAAGACAATTTGAGGTTAATGACATTCATTTCCATGCGATTTGGAGATGGTTATGGAGACATCAACATTTATTGCATGATTTAATGAATTTGAGGAAAAAGGACAACAAGTGGAAATCCAATTCATTGTTTCATGCAACTGGAATGATGTTTCCCAAAAGGATTGAGTATGAAAGTGACACATCAAATTTTCTGTACAAGTTGTTAGTCACATTGCCTTGTTGTCATGCTTCCTGACATATGGAATTATGTGTGATGTTAAGAAGGAATTTTTGGATATCATAGAAAAATATCCAATGTCAAAAAATGTAAGAAGATTGGCCACAACACAATGAATGTGATAAAAAAAAATTGGATGCTAAAAAGAATCCATATGGAAGATAATGCAAACCAGAAGTAGATGGAACTATGTAGTGCACAATAAATGCGATAAGAATATGGAATGGATGATTGTGTAGGAAATGAAGAATTGTGAGTATAATAGGAATAGAAGATTAAGACAGAAGGAAGTTACAATCCATATAGGGGGATCACATTCGAAACAACTACATACACAATGTTGAGTGTGCAAGATGAATTAATTATGCGAATAAAAGAAACACGATGAAGCATGAATACATGGGGAGTATTATAAGCAAGAATAAGTATGAAATTCTAGTGCAAAACCAAAGATACAAGAACTTGGAATTGTGCATTGAAGGCACCTCTTTTCCATTTATTTCATAGGGGGAGAAAAACCATGAAGCATGCAAGAAAGATCATGCAACATGCGATCATCGCAAAGATGAAAAAGAATATAAATGAATTGATTTGTGTAGTAAAAAAAGAAGAAGATCATGTATCAAATGAAGGAATCCATGTAGTAATAAAAGACAAAGCACTAACAATAAATTCCATACATGAGCAAAGGCTCAAACTAGCAAGAACACAAGGGGAGTAATATGACCAAAAAAAATCAAGTGTACACTTCGTAAGTGTTGACATGCATAGCTTCATGAGGTGTTGACATCAACACCAAAGGGGGAGATTGTTGAAATTTGGTTGTCATTGATGTCAACTGATTATGTGCCAGTTTTAATAAGTATATGAAATCCTGTTTGAATAAGTACATAAGAACTACATTCAACGTGATTATTCAAGAAGTATATGAAATTCAACTTGTAGACACGGAGTACATCTAGATTATAGAAGTACATCCATCTTGAAGAGCTACATAAGGTATATGCAAATCCTAAGTCCACCCAATCATGAAAATCCAAGGTAAAAGTATAAAGGGTTAGCCGAAAAAAGGTTTGGGAATACACAAGAGGCGTGAGAGGAAGATGCAGTTGGACAAGTATGCTTAGTTCCAGAAGTGCACAAGACACACAAGTGATGATACTTAAAGGGTGCAAGATCACACATGAAATAATTCCAAAGTTCGCAAATCCCACTAATACATGGGACAAATATACACAAGCATCCACTAAAGCACAAACAAATATGCACAAATACCACCAAGGTGTTGGAATGGAGTATGCAAAATTACACATGTTAAATCATGAGAAGGCATACTCTGAAGAGAGATATAATGAAGAGGCTATCTTAACCAAGAAATAAGGAAGTATGAGTGTAACCAATTCAAGGAAAACCTATCTTGTGGACACACTCTTTGAGACAGAGTAGTATAAATAAGAAATAAGTGGAAGTGATGAAGTAAGCTTGAAGATGGATTTGATATGATTTTCTGAGGGTGCAAGATTCATATTCTTGGGGTATTAATGGCTCATTGAACCATAAAGAAGGTATACAACAAAGAGTGGCAAATGCGTAGAAGTATTGAGGAATCTCAGTATAGTTTACGTAGATAAGGAGAGCGCTTAGCACTGAGATTTGAAATGGAAGTAATAGAGGCAACATAACACTATTGGCATCATAGATCGCAAAAGGTTGGAGAGCATATCTATTGAAAAGAGTCTTTCACAGGTATTGTGAAGTATTGATGCAATATAAGCAAATAAGAGAAGATAGTTGTAGAAGACGTGAAACAGAGAAGATCGTTGATAGCTACAGAAGACACAAAATAGAGAAGATCATAGATAATTGCAGAAGACAAAAAACAAAGAATATTGTAGATAACTGCAAAAGACAGAAAACAAAGAAGATCACATATAGTTGCAATAGTCACAAATAAGCGAATATAGGAGTTATCACAAAAGACTCAGAAGTCATATATTAGAGAATATCAAGGAAGGTTGCAAACATTGGAAGATCGCACTTTGTTGCAGCCTGAAAGAATGCATATTGCAGAAATTGAATAGAAATTTATTTCAGGGTGACTGGATAGGGAAAGGAGAAGGATTTGTAGCTTCCTTCTAGTGGGTGGTGGTAAAATAAGTGAGTTGGAGCTCATAGTGGAGATTGCAGTCTCTAATCAGGTTGGTGAGTAATCACAACAAGTTGGTGCTTATGCAACAAAAATTGTATCCTAGTCAGGTTGGTGCCTATTTTCGCAATTCGATGCTTACGCAGTCGATAGAAGTCCTTATAGGTTGGTGTTTGCATGTGGGATTAGTGTCTCGATTAGGTTGATTCTTGAGTGAGTTGGTGCTCACAATTGGGTATTGGTGTCTCATGTTGTGTGTGTGTACACTATTCAAAGCTTTGTGCACTGGTGTTTCCTATTGAATTGTTTGAAACAAAATATGAAGTATCTGTTGTTTAGTGAATTTTTAATTGTGCTTTATACTAATTCACCCCCTCTCGTAGTATAAACAATGATTCAAACAATCTATTTTTGGCAAAGAAATCTATACTTAATGGTTATTTTGTTTATGGATCCCAAATCTATGCAGATCCTCCATTCCCTTCATTTCTTTGGTGCAAATATTATTGGTCATGCACATGTAATTGAGATTTCCTTTCTCAAATATCTATGAAAAAAAACTTGGCCTCATTATTTATCTCTCCACCTTCCACTTGTGTTAATATATGGGGTATCTTATTTGGAAAACTTGAACACCGAATCAAATCTATTTAATAAAATATATCTGTCATCAATGGAAAACTAATTGACAAATCATTAGTAATAATTTCCCCATACTCATGTTTCATTTCCTCAAATTATTGGATAACTCATGCTTAACTTCAAATTCCTTTCCTTTATGATTTCCCCACCTCATTCAAGAACTTCTTCACTGATATCAACTTAAGTTGTTGGTGCTTACCCTTTCTCTCCCTTACATTCATTGTAACTTGAACTTCTTGACATCCTTAAAAAATGATAAGTGTTCTTTCTAGTCATATGGTCATGGTCTTCCTAACAAGATATGGCATGCATCCTATTGTCATCAGATCTGCTCCAACAAAATTTCAGTTCTGGCAGCATTTTACTTACTGGCAGCAGAGTTTCAAACGAACCTATAATGAATCTCGGTGGGCAGAGAGGTTCAAAAAATCTGGTAAATCTTATGAGGATTGGGCAAGGGACAATTGGCTCTCAAATAACTGAAGATGGAAAGTATGTTATTTTATATATTATAGAAGGCTGTGACCCCGTGAATAGGCTCTTTTATTGTGATCTTGTCGCTCTTCCTCAAGGTCTTGAAGGTTTCAAAGACTTTATGAAGCCGAGCACTTGAATTGATGTTGTTGGAGAGTCTGGGAAGGATGTTCTTCAATCAGCTTGTTGTTTCAATGGAGATCAACTTCTATTAAGATATTTAAGTGATGTCAAGTATGTTATGCAAATGCGGGACTTGCAATCTGAAAATTTGCTTCATAAATTGCCAATAGATATTGGGTCAGTTTCTAGAATAGCAGGGAGGCGTGCTGGAAATATGGGTGTAGTGTGGTTGGAATCAAGGACAGGGCAACAATTGCCATTGCTGTCTGAAGAACAAGCTATGGCCTTTGCTTAGAGCTCAGATGACAGGATTGCATTAGCAGTGATGCAACTGCAGGAAAGGAGAATGCAAATGATCTAGAATCAGAGGCAGTGATTTGTGATGCTAAGGCAAAGGAATCAATATTATTGATTCTATTAAATAGCATTAATTTTAGGACTGCCTCTGGGGATATTTTACTGGACACGACTATGTGGAAAGGAAACGTAACACTTCTAAACGAGTCAGGAATTCTTTGGAGGCTACCAAAATCAGTAATTGAAGAGTTGGAACAAGCTGATAAAATATATGAACTTGGTCATAGGTTATGCGAATCCAGGTCTCCATATTTTTTTGCTAAGATTACCAGTTTGCAGACATTACAGAAGGCCTGGCCATGGCTTCGGAGGATTCTGCCTCAAGAGCCGGAGCTTGTGTCTGTCTTACCTCTGTTGTGGTAGTGTGAGCTTTTATACTTGCAGGAGGGGTTAACAGCCTGTGGCGAGGAACAATTTGTAGATACAAGACATCTTTATTTGATACTTTGCAAGGTGGTTAGTGACATGGCTCATGAAGAAGAAGCCAAAGTTGTTATACAATACTTTTCTTGTAAGCTTGGAGAAAAGTGTAGCCTTACTTGCTCCTAGGCTTGTTCTTGCTTAGCATCTCTATTCAAGACCTTATTTTCCTTCTTGGAAGAGGTATCACTGCATGGAGAAGATAATTGTGAATTTGGATGGCTAGAAGGAATAGAGGCCCTTCCAAATTCAATCCATAGTAGTCTTCTACCTGCTATTCGAACTGATGTTCAAGTTGAATCATCACTTGAAGTGGTAAGTTCATATTTAAAGTTCCTTGACAAGCATTCTCTGCCCCTTCCTTCCCATCTTTCAGCAGCTTGTGTCATTGTAAGGCTGCTTGTGCAGCGGAAGGACTTTGCAGCTTCCTTGCTTTTGAGGGAAAAAGAATATAATCCATACATGATCTGTTCATCGTCTTCAGTTGTTGGGTGGAACACCTATATGACAGAGTTTATTGTCAACTCTTTGTGTGAAGCTCTGATACTTGGGACCTCTAGTCCATTAAACGATGATGATGTTGCTGGCATTGAATCACCTCTTATAACACTTGTGGTACCTCAAAATGCTAATAAAGACACACAGGTTTTACTGCATATTACACTACAAAGGATTGTTCTGGATGCATTTTTACTCATTTTATCCTTGTGTTCAAATGGGGAGATCAATGATAAGTGTAAGAATCCCACTGTTGAAAGAATGATACAAATCTTACTACCAAATGTTAAAGACAAGGAAATTGATGGGACATGGACAATTTGGCTACACCTATGTCGCCATTCACAGGGTTACAAATGAAAAGGTCGCTGTCAAAAAGATTGAAAAGAAAAAGTTGGTTCTTCCCATTGCTATTGAAGATGTGAAGAGAAACATGCACATATTGTGTGCTTTGACTGGGCATGAGAATGTAGTTCAGTTCCACAACGCATTTGAAGATAATGATTATGTTTACATTATAATGGAGTTATGTGAGGATGGAGAGTTCCTTAATCGCATATTGGCCAAGCAGGATAGTCATTACTGTGAAATTGATGCGGCAAAAAATTGTATGAGAAATGCTGAAAGTTGCTGCAGAGTGTCATTTACATGGCATTGTACATTGAGATATGAAACCAGAGAAATTTCTTTTCAAATCTCCCGATGAAGATTCATCTCTGAAGGCCACAGATTTTGGGTTATCAGACTTCATCAAACCAGGTAAAAAATTTCAAGATGTTGTGGGTAGTGCGTATTATGTTGCACCGGAAGTTCTGAAGCGTCAGTCTGGACCGGAGTCTAATGTCTGGAGTATAGGTGTCATAACATATATTTTTCTATGTGGGAAGCGTTCATTTTGGGACAAGACAGAGGATGGAATTTTTAAATGCAAATAATTGTATTTCTTAAGTTATTAATTTTAGGGAAGATGAGTCAGGTTGAGAGGTTTTCAATAGATAAAGCCAGTTGTAACTGAATCTACCTTGTCATATGCTTGAGGGATTTGAGGGATGATTCATAGGAAGATCTTAGGATCAGTTAGCAAGAATGAAGGATCTAAAACAAATCTGTTTTGTTTTTTAAGCTATTTAGTCATTGTAAGCCTATGGGTATAAGGGGCTCTTCCTCTCATAAGGAAGAAGGGGACTCAGGTTGGAAAATTTTTGAGTTATGCAAGACCAGTTTTAAATCACTGTCTGTATAACATGAATACTCTATAGCTTCGATAATAGGTTCTACTTTGAATGAGCATGATTTTGATTTGTCTTTGTATGTTATAAATTGTCTTTCTTATGACTTATCATGTATATGGTCGTCTTGATTCCATTACAATGATGCTTATATTCAAATGCAATTATCCTTATAGTTTTTAAAAATAGAGACAGTTTCATATCATGACTTTGGATCGTAGTTACTGAGGTATTGAACCTTGTATTTGGTTTTATGTTATACAGTTCCTGTATTTTGTATGATTTCCTCATAGCTCTGATTTCACACCAGCCTATCTCTTCAATTGTACCAGCTTATTTCACTCATAATTGTGTGATCTGTACAAAATAGCCTTGATTTCATACAAGCCTAGTTTTTCAATGATTGTTTGATTTTACTTACAGCTTTCATGTTATACCAGCCTATTTCATTGATAGTTGTGTAACTTTTCCAATAGCTTTGATTGCACATCAGTTTGGTTCTTAGTTTGATTTCATTGATTTGTACATTGTAGAAAAAGATTTCCTTAAGCTTGAACCCTAGTAGTCTAGGTTCAACTTTAGGGATAACACATCCATTGGCATCACATTGTACACAATCTCATCTTGATGTTTTCCAACATGAAATTTTACCTTGTGATGTTCCATCACAATGATTTGATGACCTTTAACAAACCATGACACATTGTGAATTGGGATGTGTGAAACATTTCAAATTTAGTTTATCCACCATTCCTGTAGACATGGAATTATTTGTGCTTCCTCCAACTATGATAATCTTGTGGCACTTTCCTTTGGGCAAGGATTTTGTTCTCAAATTGAGTTTTCTCAACCATGGTCCTTCCTCTTTCTTCTTGGGTTCTAACAACACTCTTCTAATCATTAATTTCTCTCCATGGCTGGGTTTGGATAAACCATTTATTCTCGATCTAATGTCTCTTATTCATTTTCTATTTGCGTTCTTGCATCTTATCTTCTACCTTCATTTATTTTCTCTAGACATTCCTCGATTCCCATACTATATACATTTGAAATATGTGCCAGCAAAACATGTACTAGATCCTTCTTATTATATCCCTTTCCTCTGAGGCATGATATATTCTTTGGCACGTTGTTGAAAGGTGTTGATATCTACTTGCATGATAGATGTTTGGCACTTTCTATAACCTTGTTGACATCTTCCTCTACTTGTATCTCTACCTTTGCTTGATTGTTCTTTTCTTACCAATTGTGTGCTCTACTCTTAGGGTTAGTTGAGAGGCCTCCTCATGTGAATGAAACCTAAATAGTTTGATTTTATTTCAATGGTCATCGTTAGGCCATTGAGATACTAGGAAAATTTCTTATCCTTCTCCTCCACATGACTGGATCTAATAATCAACTTGTAAAATTCCTTTATGAAATCTTTCACACTTATCTCTTTCTATCTTAGGGTTTGTAGTCTTTCACAGCTAAAAATTATGGGGCACAATTTCTCTTTTAGTGTGGTTACCATCATAACATAAGCCCTAATTTTCTATTTTCCTCTTCAATTATTGTCAATGTGAACCTCTTTCACCATAATGCAAGGTGTCCCTTTAATTTTGTACATGAAAAATTAGCTCTTTTGGTGGTTTTCCATATGTTCATACAAAAAATATTCTTTAAGCTCATTAATCCAATTGATAAATCTATCTAGATTTAAGCAACTTGAAAATATGGAAGTTTCATTTTTTAGATTTACTTCTATTCTTGCAATGGCTAGTAGAATTATTTCCTTTGCACTAGGCTCTTCTTTCTCTTTCTTTGTAGGTTGGGTTTCATTTTTCCTTTCTCCTACTTATTCCTCAACATCATTCTCACCATCATAAACAATTACTTGTCTTCTATCTACTTCTGAGGCATACTTTCCTTTTGTCTACTTCCAAGGCAGTAAGTCTAGCTTGCATTGCCCACAACATCCTTGTAATGCCATTTCCACTCCCTCCAATGGTCTACATCTAACACATCCAACATGAATGCCTCATCTTTGTACTATACTACAATGTATATAACCTCATCTACAATTTCTTCTTATAGATTCTTCAAAGGCCTCACAACTCTACCCAATGATTTCCTTCATTGGAGTTAAATTCACATTATATTTTAATCCCGCTTTGATACCAACAATTGTAGTCAATTAATTCTACAAGGGAGTTCAAAGATAAATCCATGCACAACATGTCCACCAAAATTTGCATAGTGGTGGTTGAAAGCCACTATGAATTAACAACAAGTAGACAAATGGACACCAACAAAATACAAAGGCAGTGATGACATTTGATTCGACAACAACAATAAACTCTAGTACGATTATATGTTTTTTTAACATATATGTTATTTTAACAACATAGAATTATTAACAGAAAATTTCTTATAAATTCTTGAAAGTCCTCACAACTCTACCAATGACTTCCTTCATTAAAGCTAACTCCACATTATATTTTGATACCAACTATTGTATTCAATAAAGTCTACAAAGGAATTCAAAGATAGTTACATGCACAACATGCCCACCAAAATATACATAGTAAAGAATGGAAGCCACTATGAATTATCAACAAATAAACAAGTGGACAACAAAATACAAAGGCACTAACAATATTATTCAACAACAACAATCTAATTTTAATTGCAATATCAAACTTTACAACATAGAACATAGAATCAATAATAGAAAAATTTCTTCAGGGCAATCAATTGTGCCTTAAACATTGTTTTTAGGTTGCTACAGGATAACAGTAAGCCAAGGATGCTCCTGCATCACTGAATTAAATTAAGATAGGATATACATCAATGTATCATAAATTAAGATAGGATATATATCAATGTATCAACGAGAGGATATCTCTGTCATTGAATTAAAATGGATACACAATGTGTATGTAGAATGGAATTAGTAATATAATAAATCTTATAGAGTTGTATTATATGAATACCAAGGCAGTATTGCAGAATGGATTTCTTGGGTTGCCTACACCAACTTCCCCGGGAAAACTGTGGAAGCATTCGGCTGGTAAATGTAGTGAACATTCTTAAACCAATGTTAAACCCCATACACTAAAATGAAATTACAGTTAGTTGTCCGTTAAATGCCCATTACTTGTGCACATGCATGAAAATTTGAAACCTGTAATGACAGGAAAGAGTTGAATGGCATTGGCCTAAATCGCATCTAAGAGGCTGCGACATGCAGATTGCCTCGATGGCGGCTCGGTTATCATGCGGAGTTCTTTAAATCGTTCGATGTCAAAATTACTGCGCTTCATCAGTCGCTTCTGCTTGGTCTTGAAGCGAGCTTTAAAGAGGCCCTCGAATGTGGGATCGACGGATGTCTTGAGGAAAAATGCATAGCCTGCTAGGAAATAAATGGAGGTGATGTAGAAACATATAGGTTCCATCACATCCCACGATAGGTTCCAGAAGGTAAACCGCATTAAAGCGGCCGTCTGGAGCGTGAGAAACCCAAACCCACACCAGAGCTCTCTGTGAACTAAATTCTCGGCCTGCAGGTCTATTTCCGCCTTTTGCTTTTCCATCTCTTGCAGCTCTTCTCTGCGATGATCGTCTAACAGAGGCAGGACGCTCTCAATGGCCCTTGCTACCTGTAAATTGGATTAAACGAAACAAATCTTAAGACAAGAACCAGAAATCTTGAAACCCTAACAAAATCAAGAAACCTTGAAACAAAAGAAGCTTCAAAAGTTCAAAGATCGAATCCGGTACCTGCTCGGGCCGGAGGTAGACGCGATCGCCGACTATAAGAATCTGCCCGGACTCATCAAGTGAGTTGACAATTTCCTTGGCATCCTCTTCGCCCGAGGAATTTATATAAATTTGTAATAATTCTTCGCGGGAAATGCAGGCATGGGGGATCTGACGCAATCTTTTGAGCAGACAATCCATCTGCACGAGCCTCAGCAGCCTCCTCCCTTCCTCTGTAGATCTTTTCCCTTCCTGAGGACTGACGACCTCCTGATGAAGGCGGTCTCTGGCAGCGTTATTCAAATTCTTTAAATCCTCCCGCCAGCGATCGCCATGGAGCAACGAGGAATGGGCATGAGACTGTGCGGGTATAAGCACGCCACGTTTTTGCAGAAAGCACGGATCAAACCTCTGGAACCTAACAATCTCTGCAGATTGGGCAGAGCCGTTGCCATGAAGGGCATTTTGAGCAATGCGGAACAATGGCCGCTCTAGAAAGGCCTTAATGAGCAGTCTGCGAGTTGCCATTGATGCAACTCAGAGATACATGAATACAGCACAACAAAGAATATGAGGAGCAACAATAGCACCCGCTATTTTATATGGGGAACAATAGCCCCGCGTTAAGCATTCGCCGAAACCATTAATGTAAATTTCTCTGGGCTACACGTTTATTTTTCATAATTAATATACTTAAGCAAATAGATTACTATGAATTTCTTAAAATATTGCAGAGTTCAGAGTTCAGATCAGATCAAATCTTCATGATCTATAGCCTCCATAGATGTGGAGTACCGCGCAGGATTGGAATTATGGAATTAAAAAATTTAAACAATAAAAACGTTGTTTTCTTATTATATACTTAAAATAATTTAACAAAAATATTTATAAAAACTAACACAAATTAACAAATTAATTAATAAATGACATCTCACCAATATTATGTAATATACAATTATAAACATATAAGATTACCTGCCATTAAAATTTGAATTTAAGAGCTTGTTTTAAAATTTATCTTCTTAGAAAATTTTTAAAAAATTAATAACGGCTTATAAAAATATAAAAAAAATTATTTACCCTTTCAATCAGACTTTCTCTCAAAATATTTAGAAATATTTGACGAAAAAACATGCGGGCAAAACGTCCACAAATTCCAACACTAGCCCCTCTTTCCACGTTGAATAGCACGAGGTGAATGGCGAGTCTGCCACGAGTAAGTTTGGCTCTAATTATTATCATTATTATATTGAGACATCGCGTGCAAAACGTGACGTAGTCTATGTGGCTTCCCTATCCCCATCGATGTTGGCAGATGAGATTGATGAGGTGGACACATGAACCAGATTGCTCGTTCGAGATCCAACGTGGATAGGCTGGATTAGGTCCATGTCGGCCTGATCCTTTTTCTATTGTAAGTATTTGGGTTCTTGGCTAGCCGTTGGGCAATAGAGCCAAGTGGCCATCACTTTTATATTAATTCTATGTTAGTTTTTTTTAAAGATTGTTTACATTAAGCTAAGATAAGGTGTCAAATCTCTTTCTTTCTATACCATTGAGATATTGGGTATTGCGTTGACATGTTTTCAACGTGTTAGTTTTTTTTAAAGATTGTTTACATTAAGCTAAGATAATGTGGCAAATCTCTTTCTTTCTATACCAGTGAGATATTGGGTATTGCGTTGACATGTTTTCCACGTGGCTTTATTATTATTTTTCTTAAAGATGCAGAGCGTATTTATACAATTAGGCTAAATGATCAATATTTTATATTTAGCCAAATAATTAACGTTTTATTATTTATGATTTTTTTTAAATTAAGGATAATCTAAGTCGAATCCATTTTAATAAAGAATAGACTTTTAACATTTATTTTTTTCTCTTTGATTGACTACTTAAATGCTCTAATCTGGTAGCATATTTACGGCGTAAGGAGTTTCAACAAGTGGGAGTCTACTCCCCGAAGTTCATGCTTTTTTTTTATCTGTCAATGTTTTTGTTTGACGATTCAGATAATCTGCATCGTTGATTAGGTTAAGTGCACAGTTGCACATGTCCCATCACCATCAATCTTTAAGGATAATCTAAGTCGAATCCATTTTAATAAAGATTAGACTTTTAACATTTACTTTTTTTCTCTTTGATTGACTACTTAAATGCTCTAATCTGGTAGCATATTTACGCCGTAAGGTGTTTCAACAAGTGGGAGTCTACTCCCCGAAGTTAATGCTCTTTTTTTTATCCATCGATGTTTTCGTCCAACGATTTGGATAATCTACATCGTTGATCAGGTTAAGTGCACAGTGGCACATGTCCCATCACCATCAATTTGGAGCTTCCGGAAAGAATGCAAATGGAGATCGTCGATCCAAATACCTAACCCACCAATCACGATATTCACACACTTCATTCTTCCTAGCTCTTGAACTCGTCATCCATGTGTTCCTTACGCCCACTTCCGTGGGGATTGAACCCTGGGCCTTTGAATCATATAAAGAAATCATGGAAAGCCACATTACAGGATCTGAAAACGAGCCTTTCTACGATCTTCTACATCCCAACCCTGCCTCTTTCTCTTCATCGACGCCGCAGCCGCAGGCTAGCAGCACTGAATTGGTCAAGTAGATGGATGATCTTGGGTTTGAGAAGAATACCGTGCTTCCCTCCTATAATTCTCAGGCTCAAAACCCTCCCACGGTAATAATTTTCAACGTTATGCATTTGTCTTATGTTTCTTTCAAGCTATTTTCCCTGTTACTCACATCTTTAGTCTTCTTAATTTGGTTTCCTGGTTGTGTGTTTTCTCGGTTATGTTTATTTAGGAAGGGATTTCAATGTTTGTGGTTATTTTTGTACATTTTTTAAGTTTGTATTTATTCTTAAGTTTGTATTAGGGCATTATTTAGGTTGTGTGATTGCTGAGAATTAAATGGCTGGTGAGTCTTTATGAAGGTAATGGGAAGGAAAGCCTTAAGAAATTTTCTAGTTTTTGTGGATCTGAAGAAATCGAAAGACTAATTACATGCTTTGTTACTTTGGTTATCTTAATATGCTTGGTTTTGACATGAAATGCTGGATATTTTGCACGTTTTTAACGCTTCAATTTTCACTAAAAGAGATTTGGGGTTTGAGTTTGTTGAAGGTTCATACCAACAAGAACTCTTCACACTCCTAAGCCACTTGCTTTGCAAGTTGCACTGGTTGCTGCTTTTACACTTCTTATATGGAGAATGCCACTATTGCTTCTTATGCTTTCTAACCTATGTTGTTACTCCTAAAACCATGTTGAATGAGCAAACTATGGTGGATTTTATTTAATCTATGTAAGCTACCCAGATTAAATTGAAATTGATGTAACTACACACAATTGATGAGAAAACTACAAATCACCTCATAAAAAGTGTATTCATGGTGTGCTAAGCTCTGCAAATTGATGAGAAAACTGCAAATCGCCTCAGAGAAAGCAGAATTTCGTCTGGGATGTCCCGCTTATCTCAATTTATGATAATGTCATGGAGGAGTCAAAGAAGAGGGACCAAAGGAGCTCCATGTAATGCCCCCAGTTTTGACCCTATTTGCATGATGTATATATTGTAATTAATCGTGGTGAGGAGCTCAAGGCAAAAGCCCCACCATCGATTCGGTTGTGTGTGTGTTTCGGAAATGGGGATAGTTGTCGATGGTTTATCGTGCCATTTGGCACATTATAATTCGACATCATGTAAATATGCACATCAATTAAAACTAAAACCACAACCAGCTACGGCAGTGCAATGTTGAATGGAAAGGGCATGGTTCCAAAGGATAAGGGGTGGGCGATGTCAAACCTGGGTTATGGGGAAGAAACCCATGTTTTATCACCTTTGTTTGTTTGCCACCTTTCTTGTTCACTAGCCTCTTTAACGTCTTGGTTTTGTTGTTGGGGGGCAGTTATGGCTGGTAGTTGAGGCAATTATGGTGGTGGGTGTGGCAGGCTGTCAGCCTTTGCCCACGCGCCCACTCCACCCACGTCTGCATTCAATTCCTCCATCTCCTCCACGATGCCATTTTTCCCTGGTCGGCTCATCTCCTCACGCGCGGATCCTCACCTCCATAGCCACTCTCTCCACTATCGGTTCGTTACTCCATTTGTCATGTTCACTCTTACGCAGGGGCGCACAGAGAGACGTGTTGTTCATCCTCACGCAGGCTGGGATTCTTGCTCTGTGCTCCTCACGGACCAGTTGCGGGTCTTCTTTGGTTGTGCACGCAGCGAGCAGGTAGAACGGCCTCAAGGGCCCGATTTCTGCTGGTATGTTTCATAGACGTGGATTTAATCCATGATTTCTGCTTGCTGTTGTTTCACCCGCGTAATTGGATTGTTGTTGTTCTTCCACGACTGTTGGAATATGTTGAGAGTCTGTCCTTCATCCATTCGGACTGTGTGTGGGTTTCTCCCACATTTTTGTTGGCTGAGTTTTCCCTGTTTTGGGACTGTGTATAGTTGCCATCGTTTTCACTGTGAGTTATGGTTGTTGATTGCCACAGTCGTTGGCTGAGTCTCCCGGGGCCATGCTGGGAGTGTTGTTTCTTATTCACTATGAACTGTGGATGGTTGCCATCTTTCATCTGGAGTTTGTGGCTGTTGGTGCAACCTGGTCTTGGGTTGCTGTCGAGTTTTTTTAGCCACACTAGGGCCAAGAACAGCTCTGAATTTGGCTTGTGGCTTGAGCCTTGTTTCATCTTTTGTTTGGGATTGTATCCGGTTGTTTTGCATTCTTCACAGTACTATGAAGGGATTGTTTTGCTGCGGGCATGTAGTGGTTGGTCTTTGGATTGTGCTGGCTTGGCTGTTTGTTGAAGGCCTGTCAAACCCAGCTGTGTTTGGTTTGCTAATTGTATCCCCTTGGTTATGTGTAAACCTGCAATTGACCCTTAGCCCTTAAGGAATCATGCCCAGCTCAGGGGTGCAGCGTTGCTGAGAGATTGATGAGCACGCTGGCCTATGGTTGGGTGGAACGTTGCAGCGATGTAGCTGGTTGCAGGGCGAGTTCTTCATCAAAAGATAAGTGCTGCTGACTATCCCATCTCTGCAATTATATTTATGTCAAATGAACTATGATGAACATGTTAAATGCGGGAATGTGTGTTGCTTCTACTGAATTGTTGAGTGATTATGTACTCTGGCATGTTTATGCATCTTTTATGAT
This sequence comes from Pseudotsuga menziesii, assembly GCA_001517045.1. Taxonomy (NCBI): domain Eukaryota; kingdom Viridiplantae; phylum Streptophyta; class Pinopsida; order Pinales; family Pinaceae; genus Pseudotsuga; species Pseudotsuga menziesii. Next base: position 42,002 of record LPNX011053242.1, read on the forward strand.
GGGTTATGCATCATGTTATGTATGTTTAAGCAATTTAATATCAGCATTGATTTTTGTCCATGTTCACAGGGCTGTTTTCCCATTATTGTGTGGTGTTCGTCACGCCCTCTTCACCAGTTTAGGGATGGGGACGTGACACTCCAGCTCCGTGGGGTTGCTCATGGAAATTCACTAGATTTCCACTTGTGTGTGCCCTCTCTGATCTAGTAGACACGGTGAAATTTCCTTTGATGGAGTATGATCAGGAGGTTATGAAAGTCGTTCTGGAACTAGAACTCGTGCATCTTTGGGCTTCTTTGAGCTAGTTAACGTAAAACCAACACATTCTAAACTTCGAATAGAACTGATATTGAATCACAGACGCCAAGCCGAGGGACTACCAAATGTTATGGATTTTGTTTTTCAATATCTTACATGCCTAACCCAGGGACTGCCAAATGTTATGATTTCCTCCATCCCAAGGACTACCAAATGTTATGATTTTCTCTATCGCAAACTCCTAGCCCAGGGACTGCTAAAGCGCAGGATCGCCAAGACTGCCAGGGTTGAGACCACTGCATGTATTTTTTTTGTTTCAATATTTATTTTTCGATGCCATTTTCACCTCATTTAGATCATCGCTAGGTGCATGGAGAATAGGAATGCAAACACGGCCATATGGATAAACACTTAGTTACCACATTTCGGATGTAAATTTCACTGACGAAGGACTATTTAGGTAATTCGATGGAAAACTCATAATAGCATTGAAATATCCACCGTCATATAGTGTATCTGGTGGGCCCATTCATCTTCCATGCCAAGTGCAATGAGTTTCAGCTTGCTCTGGTTCTTGTCTTCATCAAACAAATCTACAAGCCAAACGACTTCAGAACTATGAGTCCAAAAACGTTTACTATTTAAACCAAATCTGTCTCTGGTTTTACTATCTAAACCAAATAAGTCTCAATCCGTCTCTGGTTTTAGGTCCATTGTTACAATATACCATGAACACTAGCACCGCTCATATTATGAAATATTTGATAGGTAGGTAATGTTATATATTATAGCTGGTTGGTCGGTTACATATATAGTGGAATATTGTGAGTGATTTAATAGGAGAATGTTGTGATATGGTGATAAGCAGGGTCAGTGAAGACGTATGCGAACTTAACACAGGAAAATGTGGACGTGAGGGACGTTGCTGACGCTCACATTTTAGTTTATGAAACACATTTTGCCAGTGGGCACATATATCTCTGCGTAGAATGCAGCCTCCACTGAGGAGACCTGATCGACATGCTGGCAGAACTGTGCCCACATGCATAGTAGGGGCCATTTTTTCCAAGACCAAGGCTATGGTTCATTAACTTTGGTCTATACATGGCCAAGCATACTCAGGCCAATGAAAATCAAAAGTGCAAATTCATTGTGCTGCTATAAATCTCTCTTGTTAACTGATAGTTTGGGTTATTGCTTTTTGTTTTGTCCCCTTCAGCCATGTAGGCTATCACTTTAGCCTTCTTGCCATTTCCTTTGCTTCTCAACATCTGTCAGCTGCTAGCCAATCATTAGGGAGTCTTCCCATAGTTAGACTTGCTTGCCTAACTTTGTAATCTTGGACGATGAGTCAATTCTTTATTACTATTCTAGTTCTTATATTATATAACCTAGCAGGCAGCAAAAAGCCTTGGGAGTCTGGTACTATGCCGATCACATCCGAGGTCTTTGCAACTCATCAAAATTTGATACTCTTGTGATCATGTGGGCTATAGACTTAACACTGTAGCTTGGGACTAAAAGTACTTTGGAATTGTCTTCCCCCAAACAAAGCAAATTAGCTTTGGGGAAGGCTCAATTAAGTAATGTAAATTGACTAGATTATGTACTTTTGATTCCTTGCTCTTGTCCTGCAAATAACTTGTTCCTTTAGACATTAGAGTCTCTCTTGTAATCATGTAACATGTGGGCTGCAGAGATGGCATACTATTAATTGTGGGTATGAGTATGAGATCAAAAGTGCTACGGTTTCTAGTTACAGTTATATAAGGTGTCGCTTGTTTTGTCTAGAATGCTTCTTGAGTATATTTAATTTGTATCGATATTACAGTGCTTCATGGTATCAAAGCTAAGTGTTGGATATATGTAAATTGTATTGATATTCTAGCGTTTCATGGTTTAAAAGCTAAGTTTTATGTGGAATCAAAGTCAAAAGGTAAACAGAACAAATATTTTTAATATGGTATTGGACCAAAAGTTTATGATCTTGTACAGATCTATAACTTTTGACACCTTTTTGGTGAAAGGTCGACTATTTTAGCTTTATACACGATTATTCTATTCATAGTGCATTGTATGAGGAAAACTCAGGCTCTAGATTAGATTTTTACATTTTTTTTTAATATTCTAAGATGTGATTCACGAGTCATTTAGAAATACTTTTGTTCACTTTGTTATGCTATTGTTTCTACCTTCCCATCAAAATTGGAAGGCAATTAATGCTTCATCCTCTACCTGTGTAATATGAAAATTATCAAGAATTTTTTAGAGAATGTAGCATCCATTGCTCTGCAGCATGCAACCATTTTTCAGTGGCTAAATTACTGGTGGTTTTATGATTTTGAATGTAGCTAAATGCATTTGCACAATTAACCTTTTACTGGCACTACATTAAAAAGTGTTACTCAGTTTCCTTAGGCTGGAGTTTTATAGCTTTCTATAAGTTTGTCTTTGAGATTCAGAGTCTACTAGCATATTTTCCATGAGTTCATTTCATATTGACGCGTAGTTAGTTAAAGTCTCAAGTTATCTACCTTGACCAACCTCTCTCTCCCTTGTATAGAGCATTTGATAGGTCTTCTTTGCCAAGGTTTTCCATTATTCTCTATTGGAACATGCCCAAAATTTCTTAACAGTGGTTTTTTGTTTGTACCCATCTACCAGGGGCTCTTGTTTCCAGGACCAAAGCTATGGTTCATTAACGTTGGTCTATACATGGCCAAGCATACTCAGGCCAATGAAAGGCAAATGTGAAAATTCATTGTGCTGCTATAAATGTATCTTGTTAACTGATGGTTTGGGTTATTACTTTCTGATTTGTCCCCTTCAGCCATGCAGGCTATCACCTTAGCCTTCTTGATATTTACTTTTCTTCTCAACATCTGTCAGCTACTGGCCAATCGTTAGGGAGTCTTCCCATAGTTGGACTTGCTTGCCTAACTTCGTAATCTTGGACGATGAGTCAATTATTTATTACTGTTCTCCAACACTTCAAATTGTCTTTATTGTTGTATATGTCCACATCTCCTTACTTAGCTTACAACACAACGTTCTTTTATTGCACCCCTAGCTACAATTGCTAGTTATGTCATAAGGTGTTTTTCTGGTGAGGCAAGTCTTTGCCCATTGGAGCCATATTTGTCATCCCTTCGACCAATCGTCATTCGCCAAGTGTTCACCTTATTGTTGAAGCTACAAGGAATTTTTCGCTTTCCATGTATCCACCCATTCGAGTTTCCTTCGTTGGTTTTTAAATGGGTTTTTGTCCAAGGTGTCAGTTTTTTACTTGTATAGTGTGGTTTAATGTACTTTATTTGATGGTTTATATCCAAGTCACCGTTTTTTTTGGTGTGTATTCTATGTAGAATTTGGTTTGATAATACACTTACCCACTCCCTTTTCTTACATTAATTTGCATTACATGCTTGTCAATCTCCCCTCCTCGGTGTCAACCTTGGAGACCTCTCAACTTGATGGTAAGATATACCTCATTAATTTTTTTTTATAGAGGGTCGTTTTACCTTTACCATGTTTTATGGATCCATTATCTTCTATGATTTTTGTTTGGCTATGAATTGTGGGGAGTCCATGGTTTCTTTAGAGTTTCGAGACTTTGGGGGGCAACATGGAAACAAACATCGATATGTGGCCACCTCATACATCAATTTCCATGATAAAAACTCTCCTTGTTGGTATATTTGTTTGGTGCTATGGTGAAGGCTACTAGAATGGTGTTTGATCTTGGGGAGGAGGATGCTAGTTATCACCTTTTTTTTCTCTTCATGTCACCTCAATGAGGTTTGCTAGATGGGTTTTCCATGACCACCCCTTCCATGTTTTGCATCACAATTTACTCTCATATCAGTTGGTAATGGAGGTCATTGGATCTTGTGAATCTACAAACCTTCCCTTTGCATGATCCCTAAATGAGGAACTTATAATCTACTCATTTCAGCGACACATATATTATGTGAAATAAAATTCTGGTCTATGTTCTTGTTGCAATTATGAGTTCAAATTTGTTGCTAAATCCAACACGCATACAAAAATGGATCTGTTTCTGGAAGGGGTGTCCACTCTTAATTTGGTAGGACCAAGACTCAATCAAGGATACAAGAGCCTTGTCTTGATGGATAATAGAGAAATAAAATTTTTAGTTACTCTAGAAACTGGAATCAAGCTCTTCACTTTGTTCATCTTGAGTTCACAATGCACTCAACAATATTCTACATTAATATTGTTCAAGTTTTCCTACACAATACTTTGTCATTAATTATGCAAAATGACAAGTATTAATATTGCTCTAACTGGCCAAAAACAATTCCCAAAGCAAAAAATCCATGAGTGCAAATTTCAAATGCATTCACATTTTAATACATGCTCTTTTTTAATAGACAACTCTAATTGCAAAGTCAATGAGTGGCATAACCCTCTAGTTCATGGTGCATTTAATCTATATTATTTCTGATGTATGAATGTGTGTACACTCCAATGCTTTATTATACTACATTGTAGGGTAATGAAACCAAACAGAATAATCTTAGTCATATTTGTTTATAACTATTCTTTCTTTGTTCAATCTATTTGGTGTTCCTCTCACACAAATCCCAACACAATTTTTAACATTAGACAAAGAAACAAGATGCCAACAATTTGATTAATTATCAATTTACATATATTATATATTTCATCTTCAACTATATAGGGAATTATTCCTTCAAAGTCTTATAACGGTTGATCACTATAGAACAAGAGGTAGAATATTTGTAACATATATTTGAATATATTGGTTGTAGGTAAAATTCCTAAGAAACAAGCTCAACAAGCTCTATGATGCCAAAGTATTGTAACAAAAACTTCAAACAAATGGGCTTAAAAGAAAAACACAAATCCAATTCAACACCAAATCAATTTGAGTACAATTGGAAAATCAATTCCTAATAGAACTATAATGAAAGTATTCAAGGAGAAAACATCCAATCAATCAATCCTTAGTGAAATTGACTACATAGTCCAACAATGGAAGAGTGAAATGTATTAAATATGAGCATGGAAAATTTAAGATAATACTTTCTTTGTGAACTTTCATCTCAACAATTTTATATATATTTTAAAGAAAAAAAATATTACAAAATTTTGAAATACATTTTTAAACATAATTAAATTTACATTTTCCAATACATATATCACGTTTTTTATGATAACAATATCCTTTCTTCATGTAATATCCCTGATATGATGATATTGAGATCAGAATACTAACTCTTCTGTAATTATTAATTGAGGTGTGCAATTAGAGTTTTGCAGTAACATTAACCACTTAAGATGCAAGGAAAAAATGTGAATTACTGATAAACTTGTGGTAAGATGGTAGAGGGTTAAGGAAGAGACCAAGGGAAATTTAGGATAGAGAAATTCCTTCCCTAGAACATGCAAATTGGGGACCATCTAGGTTTCATAATCACCTCCACTGAGGCCTACTTCCACACTTCTGGGTTTCCCAACTATCCAACTAAGAAGAACTTTCACATCCAATCAACCGTGGGTTTGTTCAAGGTTCAAAGTTGTTATCATACAAGTAATAAGCATAGATGATGTTTTAGGAATTCGGGAACAGATTTGGAATGATTTGGGGCTGTTTGGAAGAATTTGAGCAAAACTAGCAGTTTTGGCCCGAGGAGACCCTGCGCAAAAATGGTCATCCAAATGTGGTATGAGCTAAACAAATTGAGTATATAAGAGCTGGGATGGGTATTGGGGTGATTTAAATTCCTACAAAAACTTTCAAAATGATAGTTGGATGCATAAAACTTCTAGAATGACGAAAACAATAAAACTAGTAGAATTTTCCTAGTCAACTAGCAGGGGTATGCATAATTTGAGGAATTTCAAAACAGATTTAATTCAGACCTGTTAATAATCTATTGCATATATTAATAAATCATTTTTTTATATCATATGACTTAATACTTCTTCTCATGTACATTAGTTCATTCTTATTACATTAAACTGTCAAAAACCCCACTAGATGGGCACATAAATCTCTTCTCATAAGCAATTTAAAATGGAATCTATATGGGACATAATACTTACTGTCCTATATAGATAAAAATGAATAGATACCAGCTACATAAGTTTAATTGAACTTGATGAGCTCCTCCTTAGCTCAAAGTCAGTTGTAATAAGATAGAAAGGCGAGAGAGGAGAAGGGGAGTGAGAAACTGGGGGTGCATCACCCAAGAGTAATGAGCCTCATTAATAAATAAGGAAGCCTTAGCTTCATCAAAACCAAAATCATCATTAAACAACCTAGTAAATGGAGTTAGAAGCATCCTTAAATAAGCATTGGGTGACTTGTTGAGCAATTCAATCACATGTTGAGAAAGTTCCCCTTGTTAAAACCTAACCCTAGCCAAGTGTTGTGCCTTCCTTGATAAAATGGTAAGTATGTGTCATGTGAGAGGCTTCCTTGTCAATCATTTTCATCCAACTTAGAAACTGTGCCCTCCTTAGGCCCAGAGTTGCATGCTTTTTCTTATGACATCTTTTCTGCACTTTTTGCTTTTGTGACTAAACCTCTAAATGGAAACCGCACCCTCTTTTGGCCAAGAGTCAGCTGCTTTTGATTATGACAAATTTTCTTCACTTTCTGCTTTTTGCATAGAACCTCTAAATGGAAAATTTTCCCTCCTTTGGCCTAGATTGCCTTATTTGTGTTTGGCAGCTTTTTCTTGGCTTTTGGTACTTCCCCTCTTTTCTGACTGCTTGCTTTTGTCAGTCCTTTAACAGTTTCTAATTATCCTCCTAGGAAATTTGAATTTCCCAAGTGTGCCCTCCTGACACAGAAACTTATTTCCACATATTTACGTGCACATTAATTAATAATAATAAGAAATAAAACTAAGTGCAAGCCTCCTTTATAATAATTTATCACAACTCCCTAGGTTAATCAATTAATTCATCTTTTTACCCCCTAGGTGTTATGAAAGGTTCAACACTTTTGATGTCCCTTCAAGGGAGGGACATGACAGTCCTCCCCTCCCAAGTCTTCTTGTCCTCGATCAGAATCACTCTAGAGCACTGCAAATTTGTGCACCATGTTTCTGCTGCACCACTCTGATCATAGTCATTTCTTTAATGACCACTTCTTTCCACAAAATTGTCAACCCAATTAAGGTAACTGAGTAGCATGCTTGGATCCCACTGCCTCCTCTGTAAGGATCCAAATGTTTTTTTCCCCTTTGTAAATATTTCATTCACAAGAATGCTAGGGTCCCATGGTTTTATCTTCCTCCTTCCAAACATCAGTAACAACAACAAAATTTTATCATCGTAGAGGATGAAAATGAGGATGTGAAAATCATACCACCATACTAACAATTGATCAGTCCCCATAAAAAACTGATTATATTTTAGACTCTCCCACCAAGTATGGAACTTTTTAATGTGGGACCAAATCTTCTTGAGGCTCTATAAAGTATGAAAATCCATGTGCATGCTTGTACTGGAAATCACATCACTGCTGCTATGAAGACACAAGTGATTATCCCCATGCCCCTCCATGTATAATGAGAGCATTATATAGAATCCATACATGCTCATGCCATTTCTCATACAATTTTTCTAATGTGTCCAATGTCTCTCCATTGATGCAAGAAAGATGTTTACCCTCCAGAGTACACATCTCAATCATGTGTCTAGCCACCCAATCAATGGATAAACAAACTTGCATGTTGAATGATTCAAATGGGAATAATTCAAATACTATTGATGCACTTGTCAAACCACATGGCTTGACCATCAATCCCTCAACTAGAAGAGTGGGAGTATCATGCTCCTCATATGGCATCAATAGAAAAAATCCTTTCACCCAATTTTCATCCCCACATGATGTGGCTGAAATAGAAGTGTGGGTTGAAGAATTGTGAACCAAATACCTGAAACACTCATCCATCAATCTAATGGATGAAAAAAATCCTCCATTAGTTGGCTTAGTGACAGTGTGATCATGTGACTCCTCCAAAACTGTAGAACATTTTCCTAGAGGTAATCATAATATCTTAGGAACCATGCAAGTTCTTTCTCTTCATCTTGTTTGACCAGAAACTCCTCAAGCACATGCAAATCAGAATGCACCTCATGTGCATGTGTATGGGGGGTATCTAATGGCTTCAATGTAATTCTTTGTTGTTTTTCATATGTCAAGACAATGAAATTCCCAACAAAAAAACTATTGCAGAAATAAAATGCTTCACCTCCCAAGTTCTTTATTCAAATGGTGTCTCTATCCACCCAATCAATGGATGAATAAGGAATTTTATTTTCTGATCCATATGGAATGTGATCAACCATATTTATGATAGATAATAACACTTCATCCTTCCTCTCAATCTCAATGAATGCTTGGCCAATATTTTCTTCTTCATATCTTTTCACAAGCATCTGCAAATATGCTCCTTCCTCATGGTTGTACTCCACATGAGGTTCCTTTAGCACATACAAAACCAAAAACATCTCATGATCCACCATCTCATGATCAAGAGTGCAATCAACCTTGTGAATATGGCTGAATGGTGTGTAGGATGGTAGGTAAGATATTTGCAACGTCTCATGAAGTTGATCCATCTCCTTATTGGACTCTTGGAGTGCACATTGAGTGCTCTTCAAGGAATATTGGATGGTCAATATTTTCTTGTGTGAGCTTGCAAATATCTTCTTCATCCTCCTAGGTGTTAATATTTATAATCCTCCCTTGTCCAAACTATCTATTATATTATATTTGCCTAACTTACGAGTCATTTAGTTATTATTGGGTCCACTAGTACCATTGGGTCCACTTGGCCTAATGGGGCCACATGCACCAGTCACTAGAGTGTGGGGAACACCAATAGAGGCTTACTGGAACTGATTGCACTTGCATGCATCAACTTAGGCACCTCCTAGAACAATCCCTACAATTTAGGAGCCACTGGGAGTGTCAAAACCAACCTACTTTAATTGTTGGTAAGTTGGTAACTAGTTAAGCTTAGTTATGCTTCAGTTACATTCAGTTAGATATCCTCTAGCTCAATTAGCACTAGTTATGCATGGTTGCATGTGGGAAGGCACCAGTTCTCACCTACTTCTCACCTACCACTGTAGTTAGACTAGTTTGACTAATTGTAACTGATTGAGAGACTGCATTAGACATCTAGAGTAAGCCAGTTGAACTCCGATAGTGATTTATAAAATTCTAGGTAGCCATGCAGTCAGGTTGAGTTGGTAGATTCCAATTCATCTCTCATGGTTTGAATTCTCCTTTATGTATTACCATTGCATACTCCTGGTATGTAATGAATTTATATTGTAATTATCTGAGCAATACTTGTCTGTTTCTTGTGATATTTGTTTTGTTCAATGTGTATTATCCATTCCTTTTCACTGCATAATAATTAAGAATCTGCTTGCACTCATTGCCTAAATATCTAATGGAACAATAATTATAATACAAGGATGATCCATGCCATACATAAACAATCTAAAATAAATCATCTCTATCAAAAATAAATCGTAAGAAGTCACCTTGGATTGTAGACAATGCCTTCCAAATCTCCTCCTTGGCTTCAAGAGAATATTGATCTTCCAATGAAGAAATTATCCAACACTAGTGTGACACTAAAGCATGTGTGTCATGGAGAAGGTGTAAGGCCTCTTGAATATTCTTTTGATACATATTCAAGGGCCAAGAAAATGAGTGTATTTCTTGAGAAAAATCGTCCCCTTCTTCTTTACTGCAATTATCTTGCAGTGACTTGTACTTCTTTTCATGAATCTTTGTTTCTTCTTTCCCACTTGCAAGACTAGATGGCTAATAGTTCTCCTCAATTATGACAGTGGAATTTAGGTTCTTATTGATGTTAAGACTCTCCTATGATGTGGTTGCAAGTTTATCATGCTGAAAGAGAGTACAAAAATATGAAATGTTTGCATCCCTTTGCATGATATTTTCCTCCAAATTTTCTACTTCACACCCAGCTGGTGGGGGCTTGTCTTCCACTTCATTAGGAATTTTCAATGATGATTTCAGATCTGATATATGTTATTATTTTGTATCTGATCCAAAATATTCCTTATCACCATTCAAAACATCACCCTTCGTTGCACTTATTTTGTGATCACCGATAGAGAAACTATGAGTGAATTCATCTCCCTCACAATTGTCCTTCATTTTGTAGTCCTCATATGCAAGTGAAGTCTTTTCATCCTCCCATAGATTAGGTGGTTGTAATTAAACATGGATTATTCAAAAATAAGAACCATTATCATACATGTTCTTCATATTACCCTCCTCATGTATGGGTACTATGGTGGCCTTCTCCTCCACCAAATTCTATGGTTCACACCCAAGTGATGTGGCCTTGTATTCTTCTTCTGTTTGTGGCTCAAGAGGTGACAGTAAATATGGTTTATGAACTTATTTTGGGTATGATCCAAAATATGTCTCCCCACCCATAAATGAACCAACATCCTTAATAATCAGTGATCTGTAGATCACCCACAAAGAATTTGGAAGTGCATTCATCTTCCCTTTCTTCTTCCATGCAGTCACCTTGCAATGAATTGCACTCCACCTCAGGAATTTCTTCTTCTTATTTTCCACTTGAAGAACTAAGTGTATCATGGTCATTTTCACTGATTGAGAATGGATTTATGGACTCATCCTCCTCTTTCTTACCTTTTATAGAACCAACATATCTTTGGATATATTCTTTCCATAGCTTAGACTTCACCTCTTTATCTATTTTGGATCTAGGTGGAAAACAACTAGTCTCCACTTTCTTGTACACTTCATCCACCATATGTGCAATATTTTCAATGCTTGAATGGTAGTATGGATATTTGAATAAATATTGTATCTCTAGGTAGCAGTATCCTGAAAATATAAGACCCCCCTTATCTCTTCTTTTAAAGCACAGTAATCCATGAAATACAGGAAGGATTCCTTAGAGATCTTTCCACCGAAGATTTGACCAACAACACTTGTAGATTTATGCCATATGAATTCATCATATGCGGGTAGAAAGAAGTCATCATCATGATCCCCAACGAATCTACTTGAGGTCCTATATGAGGGATCTTCATAGTTTTCTTCTTCATACTGCTCAATGTCTTTTTTGATCATCGGTAGGAGCCTCATAAATGCAACTTGAATTAGTGATTTGCAATATTTCTTCACTAAGAGATTACTTTCCATAGGGGCGGAGGAAAGTGCTTTGATACCACTCTAATACCCCTGATATTATATTCAGATCAGAATACTAACTCTCTTGTAATTATTAATTGAGGTGTTCAATCAAATTTTTGCACTAACATTAACCGCTTAAGATGCAAGGGAAAAATTTGAATTACTGATAAAGTTGTGGTAATATGGAAGAGGGTTAAGGAAGATACCAAGGAAAATTTAGGAAATATAAATTAACTTCCCTAGCACATGTAAATAGAGGACCATTTATGTTTCAGAATAAACTTCGCTAAGACCTACTTCCACGCTTCTGGGTTTCCCAACAGTGCAACTAAGAAGAACTTTCACATCCAATAAACCAGGGGTTTGTTCAAGGTTTCCAGGTGTTATCATATTGGTAATAATCATCAAACTAGGTTTCATGAATTCAGGAACATCTCTAGAATGATTTGGGGTTGTTTGGAATAATTTGGGAAAAACTAGTAGTTTTGGCTCGAGGAGACCTTATGCAAAGATGGTTTCCAAACGTGGTATGAAATCAATGGATTCACTTTATGAGAGATGTTATGGGTAGTGGGGTTATTTAAATTCCTACAACAACTTTTAGAATGAAATTTTAATGCATAAACCTTCCAGAATGATGAAAACAATAAAACTAGTAGAATTTTCCTAGTCAACTAGCAGGGGAATGAATAATTTGAGGAATTTCGAATCAGATTTATTTCAAACCTGATAATAATATATTACAAAGATTAATATATCATTATTTACATATAATATTACTTAATACTTCTTCTCATGGACATTAGTTCATTCTTATTACATTAAACTATTAAAAAACCCACTAGATGGGCACATAAATCTCTTCTCATGAGCATTTTAACATGAAATATCTATGGTAAATAATCCTTACTGCCATATACAGATCAGAGTGAATAGATATCAGCTACATAATTCTAACTGAACTTTATTAGATCCTCCTTATCTCAAAGTCACCTGCAATAAGATAGAAAGAGATGAGAGGAGAAGCGGAATGGGAAACTTGAACTACAACAAAACCCTGTGATTAGTGTCTCTTTTAGCTTCCTTTTTAGTGTCCACTATCACTTTTAGTGTATTTTTCATCATTTTTTGGAAAAAATGAACGCTTTTCCATGGGATGGCATTTTTAATGGCGTTATTTGTGTCCCTTTTTAAAAGTTGGTGCTATTTTGGACGCTAATTAGCATCCTAATTAACGTCCCAATTAGTGTCCAACAAAGCATCCAATATAATGCCAAGAATATCCTCCAAAAAAACATCCTTAATAGCATTGCACAATATATTAATATAGGGTTAGCTACAGGAATTGTGCCATGAATTTCAGCAGGAAAAACATCCAACATAACACCAAGTATAGAGCCAGGAATTGCGCCTAGAAAAAATCCAGCATAGCGCCAGGTATAGAACCAGGTATAGCACCTGGAATAATGCCATAAATTTTGAAAGGAACCACGCTAGGAATTGCACTAGGTTTAGAGCTAGGAATTTTGTTCGAAAAATGTCTGACATAAAATTAGATATATCAATGTTAATGTCAATGATCATGATTCATGTGATAGTACTTTTGGATATTGATTTATCATGGTGGCACCTAAATGATCGTAATCATGTCACTTTTAGATCTTGATTAATCTTAATGAGGGGTAAATTACCTTAATGCCACCTAAATTGCTCTAATGACATTTGAGTGTCCCCAACAAACATTTGATAGACCCTAATGGCATCTGATTGCCCCTAACAACATGATGATGATGCATTATGATAATTATGGAGCGTATGGATATGATTTTATAAGTATAATACAATATCATCAATTCTTGTGAGGTAGTAGGGATCCTTGTTCATTATTATCGCAATTATATTGATGATGACTACGACGACCACAATGATGTTGATTTATTGTATGATGATGATGATGATGTGTATGTCAATGATGATTATGCATGTGGTATCACTTTTGGATCCTAATTAATTCTAATGGCACCTAAATGTCTGTAACGACATATAAACAATCCTATTATCATAGAAATGATTGTAACGACATATAAATGACCTTAACAATTACATGACATTAATACTTATGTCTATGAGTGATTAAGAACACTAATGGCATATGAGTGACCATAATGACAATCATGCCGATGATTTTGTTGATGATGTACTTAATACTGACGATGATGATGATAATGAGGATGATGATCAAGATGAAGATGATGATGATAATGAGGATGATGATCAGGATGAAGATGATGATGACAACGTCGATGTCCAGAATGATGATGCATGTCATAATACTTATGGATATTGCAGGACTTGAGATATTGGAGTTAATAACAAGTAATAAAGGTTGTTAGGTTTTGACCATAAAAAATATTGTTAGCCATTGGGTTTTACATTGACTGATATGGCCACTGGATTTAGTAGTTCCCCCACCCCCCTTGCAGAAAGGTAGTACAATACCACCTATAATGTTTCTATCAAAATTTCACCCTACAAGGTTGTTTTGGACAACCTCCCCATCCATACCCTTATTTTTAACAAGAACATCCAAGGAACAAGAAGTGGATATCAATCTTAACACAAAATCTAACTTTCTTTGTACTCTTAAGGACATTTTGGTCTTGGTTTAAAATGGAATGAAGCAACAAGCATTTCAACAATGCTCATAGTGTTACTTTGAAGAAGTGGATCAAATGTTTTTACGTATTTGGCCTTATAAGAAGACATCCCTCAAGGAAAAAAACAATTAGTTGCTTAAGTTGTATGTCCCCTATCAAATATTCCAGCATTACGCTACACTATTGACCAATTTTTGATCCCATGGGATTTATTTTACATAGTAAAAGAGTGATTGAAAACATAGAGGTAAATTCCCAACTTATAATACTAGAAGATGGGCATTCACATGGACACACACATCAAACACACACGCATTTCAGATCTAAGCTTGTATCTATGTAGTCTTCGAGAGTTTCTTTTACTTGGCACTTTAAGTTAATCACAAAGGAATTTAGAGATACGAGTTGAATTTATAACACCAAGACTTAATGACTTGTATAACTATATTACAAACCTAGGGCCACCTCCATATTCTATTTAGGTCTACCATTTTTAATGTGTAGGGCCTACTTTTTGTCTAAAATATTCAAAGATGAACTAATAATATTTTATCATTCACTCCCTAGGGCCTACTTTTTGTCTACAATATTGAAAGATGAACTAATAAGTTTTTATCATTCACCCCCTTTAAGAAGGTAATGAGCAAGCAAGTGTCTCAAGTCATTGAGACTCGTACAAGTGTAATTGTGAATGGATAAACAATAACAATCAACAATTTGTCAAAGTCACTTATAACATTGGGAGACAATAACCAATGTGACTATATTATGGATCCAAACCACCTCCATACTCTATTTTAGGTTTGATGACCTTTTCTATAAAGCACATAAAAACAAACTAATGGGAGTTTACAATTCATCACCATTTTAGGGAGGTGTCAATTAAAATAGTGTCTTGGGTCTGTAAGATCAATATGAAGGGGATCGCTAGGGAAAATTTGTCAACAACCCATGTAGGCATCACAAGTCATGATAATAAATAACAAGAAAGCTACATATAAACCTTAAACTTTGCAAACTAAAAAATCAAATCCAAGGAATTTTTAAGACATGTCATTTTTAAGAGTAATTATGTTTTTTATGTTCTCGACAAGGGGATATATATTATTAGTGAAGGTGTATTAATCATGTTCGTACAATGTAATTTTTGGATTTTTTTCAATAGTTGCTAATAGTTGTTAATATTTGTATTTTTTATTTTCTAATTGGGCAAAAGTAACTGACGTCATCCTCAGTTTTTCCTTCCCATGACCCGACAACGAGGTGATCTCAGCATTGAGTGTGGTGTAAGGTTTTCCTTCCCTTTATCTTCTATAGGTTTTCCTTTCCTTTATCTTCTATTGTATTAAATTCATGATGGTGAATGCATGTTTCCATGGAAAATACCATTCAACTCTTAAATCTAAGCATCCATATCGTGCAGCCCAAGGCTTGATTGATCCTAAAAGTATGGCGTCATTTTTTAGGATATCATATCTTTGAGGCAGTAAGCAACACTACATTATTATTTAAGAAATTTTTAGAGAACTTCTCACCATTTCACATGGAATAGGCCATAGTCTAAGAAGAAAACCTAGGGTCTTAGGAGATAACATTTTCCTTTTAGACTCATGAGTGCCTATGGACATGAGGTCCCAATGCCACCATACAAGACCTACATAGAGAATAATTAGGCTATAAGTAGGATATGTTGGGAATATATATTCCTTATCCTATGAGTAACATATGATCCACATTTTGATTTTTGGTATAACAAGGATGGTTCTTAGTTCCCATGCCATGGTCCAAATACAAAATTTTAGAATATTGACCAAAAACTTGTCATTAGGGCTCATGTGACATGTGCAGGACCTTGGGACATCTCACATGTAGTCCTAAATATTAAATACTTCCTTCTGATTTCAACATGCTAGTTATTTTCCCTCCATCATCCTTTCTTCTCGTTCTTTTCCCCTTTCTGTGAAGAGTGACTCAGGTGGCTTCCAATGGACAAAAATAGCAGCAAGAAGAGAGATAAGAAATCCAAAGTATGAGAGTATGATTGATATTTTCTAAGGATGGTCTAAATCAAGTTATTTTTTTGCATGTCAAAGATATTAAGGGTGCTTCTAGTGTCTTATGGTCTTAGGGAAAAAACATGGAAAATTAGCACATGAGAAAAAATTCACCCCTTTAACTTTCCCTTGTACCATGAATTAATAATCCATGAAAACAATATCTATCACACCAAACCTTTAAATCACATCCATATCTCACTTATAGGCCAAATATTCCCTATATGGGGCATATGTGATGTCCTAGGTTGACACCAGGAATGTCCCATGAACCCCAAAGTTCAATGTTAATAATTTAATCCTATATTGTTTGATGTTGGATCACAGATTAGGAAATGATCAAAACCATCCATGCTATTTAAAACCTTGATCAATGGCCACCATATCGAACTCATTGTGCAAATTTATGTTATATAGGGTACCTCAAATCCCTCAAATTTCTCTCTCGAAATAACGTTAAAAAGAGACGCTACGATGAATCCCTCAAATTTCTCTGTCGGAGTAAATTACCTGCTACTGCTACGGTAAATCCCTCAAATTTCTCTGTCGGAATACCCGCTTAGACACCCATGCTGCATCAATGAAGTTGTGGGTTACTTCCCCATCAATTAACACACCCACCCTATGGCCTTGTACTACTCCCCTGGCCCTGAGAGTATGAAACCTAGGTACTCCGGATAATGTAGCAATGACTCCCCTCGATGCTTCTCCCTGAAGTGACTCCTCTACGACCATAAATTCCTAGGAATTACAGTAACCAAAGCAATGAGAATCATTTTCCTTGAATGTGATGCAAGAGGCTTTGGGCCCGTGGATGTTATTTATAATATAAAGCTTGTATTTAGAACCCTTGGGCACAATGATAGTATTAGATGGATTCTCATTCCTCACAATGATGAGTGGGTTGGGTTCAAAGAATTCCCTCCACATTGCCATGAAATTCAAGTTTTAGACCAGGGTTGTCGCAATAATTCTTTTATAGAGGTATAAAAAGAGAGAATGGAAAAGATGGATGCATGGAATGACTATATGTTAATCACAAGACATGATAATTATGGCATGTAGTAGAACACATCAATAGTTGTTGCATTCATAATGGGAAAAATATGAAAATAAATTTACAACTCTACAAATTAATGGCTAAGATCATCTTGCAAATGGATGACCAAGATGAACTTGAGCATCGTCTTCTCAATTCTTCGCACAATAAAAACACTTACAATGTAATAAAAAAGAACATAACAAGCGAATAACATTAATATAACATAACTAAAAGCTAAACCATAATAGTAAAAAAGAATAAAAGAATTAAATAAATGAGCAAATCTATCTTAACTTAGTTTTTAAGTTCTAATAAACTTGTGCCTCCATTTATTTTTGGTTCTTCTCGAGTCCAAATATATTTGGGAAAAAATGGATCTTTTTACACCATGCTACCTTATAATTATTTTTTGTTGAATTAATGTTTCATTTGAAACTTGTTGACTCAATGAACTAATAATCCATGATTCCATGTCCATTAAAATTTGAACTTTAGTCATTAAAATGGTCTTGACCATTAAAACACATCTTAAACAATAATATATTTGTGTAAAATGGATTTTTTACACCATGCTACCTTATAATGATTTTTTGTTGAATTAATGTTTCATTTGAAACTTGTTAAATCTATAAACTCATAATCGATAAATTCAACTCCAATAAAATTTAAACTTAATTATTAGGATGGCGTTGACCATTAAAACACATCTTAAACAATAATACACTATTTAATATTATTATTATATTAAAAAAAAAGATAAACATATATCATTCATTAAAGCTTGGATGATTTCTATTTTCCTCCTTAACCACACTTTTATAATTGTCTTCTTAAAAAATAAGCAGACATAGCTATGAAAGGGTGGTCCCTATTATTCCTTCTAAAATCAAAAGTGAAAATAACAAAGTTTTCTAGTTAAAAATGAAAATGACACTTGAAATAAGAAAAAAAAGGACATACTATATATATTTGGATTTGTATTTGTATTTATTCTCCCGTTCCTAACATCGTTCAAAGTTAAAGGAATCCACAATGGTGTGCACTCATTGATCTATCAAAATCCTTGAACGAATGCAACAAACCCTCGTCACTTACCTCTCCTTTATCCATGTACCTATCCTTTATCTTGATCTCTTTCATCACTACCAGGTGGATTCAATGGATTCGACACTAATCTAGTTGGATCCAGGAACCAGGTGGCAGGACACGCAGACAAGGGTAAATGCAAATGCTCACAAGGGGCCAGAGGATTGTGCCATTCATGCAAGTTAGGTAGTGGCATTCGTGCAGGTTGGGTAGAGCTAGTTAGGGAGGTGTGTGATGTAGTCCCAATGCATTGGGTGTATCCATTACCCTAGCTCCTCCATACACCCCCATTCCAAGTTGACAACACACAATGAGAAAATACACCGTTCAAACATACCCGCCTATTCTTCAGACCAAAAATAAATAGTTCATATCCCTCAAAAAACTGAATGAGGGGGCCTATGCTTCTTGGATATATGTCCTTTGATACCAGCTAAGGCCAACATATGGGACAAGGACTTGGTATGTATTTCATTCCATTTCCATCTATTTGTTTTTAAATTTTTTCATATTTTTCAAGTTTATTTCTCTGCGATCTCACAACTAATCTCTATATTTTGAGTATTAATTTTCAACAATGCGTTTGTTTCAGACTATATACAAAAGGAGAAAGAAGAAAACATCTGAGTATTTTTCCATCAAGAGTGTGGTCAGTCCCAAAAAAACAAGGTGCTCCAGGAAGTAAGTGTTTTCGATTTGCCCCTTTTACTAAATTCATAATAATTTCAAAGAAATGGTGGCCTCAAACATGGTATGTGGTATGTGTAATATAAAAAAGATGATTTAGATTGATAATCTAGACTCACAGTGCAAATCTAGGGCCCTGATCGTCATTGAGGGTCATTTTGAGTTTAAATTGGGTATGATGGCTAGTTAGTGGGTTTTGAGCTAGTGACCTCATTTGGAGAGGGATCAACATTGTGTCAAATGAGTTATTTAGATTTTAATTCACCCATGTTGATTCCCATTAGAAGCTGGAAAATAGTTTCTTCTCCTTCCAATACTGTACTCCTGGACATCTAGACATTATCATGTAATAAAGCAACAACAGATTAAGCATGAACATGGGTAGCAGTCCTTCATCCTATTTTGACTTTATGCGCACACTACCTTGTTATGATATTTTTCATATCATAGCTTAGTGTTCCTGCATTTTGTATAAGCCGTGTGTGGATACTTTTATCCTATCCCGTTCTAGCTTGTTACGGTTTTTTGCACATCCCAGCTTGTTCCAACTTTAAGTCAATTACACACAGAAACACCAAATGAAGACACAGTATCAGTAGCACAGCCAAAGCTGGAAAACCGGCACCTTGATCCAGTAACTT
Source organism: Pseudotsuga menziesii (assembly GCA_001517045.1). Taxonomy (NCBI): domain Eukaryota; kingdom Viridiplantae; phylum Streptophyta; class Pinopsida; order Pinales; family Pinaceae; genus Pseudotsuga; species Pseudotsuga menziesii. The sequence goes on from LPNX011053242.1 coordinate 61,651, forward strand.
ACATTTCTTACATTGATGCCTACATGTTGATTCTATTTATTATCAAGTTGACTCTTGATTCTTGAGAATTAACAGCTCGGGGTTTGGCTTTGGCTGACACAGTGGAAACCATGTAGTTCGGAAGAGATGGGATTCCTTGTGAATAATTTTCTGAATGACCAACTTTCCTAGAGCCAAATGAACTTCGTCTTCTATAAATGGAAGGACTTTCAAAACTACTTTTGATAGGTGACTCGAGATGTTTATGCTTAGTGGGAATAAAGTCACCACTGATGCCTTTTTGTGCTGAAGCATTTTTTGGCTTGTTTCTTTCAAGTGAAATTCTTGTTGACTAATGAATTGGGGATGTTTCGTGAATAGAAGGAACGGAATCAAATGTTGTATTTGATAACTTATCTAAACTACAATTACCATTCTCAGCTTCAACTCGAGGTTTAAGTTGAACTGAAACAGAATCCAAGTTTGAGCTCGATGCATTTCTTGGATGAATTGAAACATAATCCACAACCGAGCTCAATGTACAATTATTATTCTCAAATTTGACTTCAGGCTGATTTGAGACAAAATCCATACCCAAAGTTAACGTCTTTGTAAACCTATCTGTGGATTTTTCAACATCAACCTGAATTGGTGTAGAATCAAATACAACATTCGAACCCTTCTCTAGCTTACAGTTACCATTCTCAGCTTCAATCCGAAGCTGAATTTGATCTGAAGGATAATCCAAGTTTGTGCTCAATGCATTTCCCGGCTGAACCGAAACAGAATCTACAACAGAGCTCAATGCACACGTAGAAACCTTAGCTTCAACTTTAGGCTGATAGGAGACAGATTCCATATTCGAAGTTAATAACTCTTTAAAGCTATGTGTATATTTTCAGCTTCAACCTCATCTGATATAGAACCAAATGCTACATTCAAAGTCTTGGGACTTTCAATGTTGTCCTCAGTCTGACCCAATACAGAATTTGTTACTATATTTGAAACAATACTCAAGTTAGATTGGGAGTTGTCAGCTTTAACACCATGCTGACCCAAAACAAAACCCCTTGTTGTGTTAGAAACCTTGCTCAAGTTACAATATAAATTATTAGCTTCATCTTTTGACTGATCCAAAGAATTCATTGTTGAAATCGAGTCATCTCTTATCTCCATGCTCAACTTCTCTGAAACAAAATACAACATAGAATATGACACCCCTCTCAAATGCATGGGATTTTCATTTAGAGGTTCAATCTGACATGAAACAGAATCAAAAGTGGAGCTTGATGCTTTTCTTGAATCACAAATGCAGTTCTCACCTTCAATCTTGGGCTAATTAGCAAGAGAATCCATTCTTGAATTTGTTATTTTTCTTAAGGTAAGCTCAGGATTATCAAGTTCAGTGTTAGACTCGCTGGGAACAAACTCCATAGTTGGACATAGCATATTTCTAAGAGGGATGCTTGACTCTTTAGAAACATAATCATAATTTGAATATTGAATATTTTGCAAGCTATCATAGCCTTTCTCATTGTTTTGTTCATGATTACTTGAAGCCAAAGAAGATGTTGGCATATGATCTGATATTAGCATTGATCCCTAAGTACAATGGGAATCCACAGCTTCAACATCATCCTTAGTCAAAATCAAAGTTGACTCTTGTTTCAACTGTTAGCTCAGCCAATCTGGAAGAAAATCCAATATTGAATTTGACAACTTCTGTATGATATGAACATGATCTGAAGCAGAATATCATGTTGATGTTGAATCAAATCCTTTGGCTACCCTTGCTTCTATGTCTGGGTGTGAAACTGCGCATCTTGGAACTACTTATTTATCTGGTTATGTTATTTTATATGGGACTGGTGGTTTAGGATAAGTTGTTATTGCCTCTACCTCTGCCTCTGTACCCTGTGCCTTCACTTATGGCTTTGCTAGTGGTACCGATGGATAAAGGTAAGAAACTGGGTATTCTACATATGGGTTTGTAGCTATCTTTTCTTTTCAGTCTCGATTAAAGGCTTAAACTAGTGCTTAATATACTACTGAAGCTCCTAGTGCTAGCTTTGGGTCTTCCATATCAGATGTTGTCTACTATGATGCTTATGGATAAGGAACTGTTACTTTAACTCCAACTAGGTATTTTGTGTATTAAACTGCTTACACAACTAACTCAACCTAATCACCTGAATATGAAATGGTGGTGTGCCCACCTCTTGGTCAACTTAAGAAAGAGAAACATAAATCTCGCTCAGGACTGTTTCTTTAACCTACCACTTAATAAAGAGAAAATACCTCCACTCCTTTCTTTGCACATATAGGATCTAAAATGGGCTATGGATTTGCATTTTTGAAAGCTAACCCGTTAGGAAAATAAGAGATGGATATTGGGCATTCTTTTATAATTATAATTATTTCGTTCCGAAGCGAGGAGCAGCGTAGGAAATAATAACTATGCACATGGAGTAGGGTCATCGAGTAGGAATACCAGGCTATAAGACATTTTGGAAGGAACGTTCAGGATGTGCCGGTTCATCGCAACATTAGCCAATAATAATTAACTGATCTGCTAGAGCTAGTACAACTTTATGCTCTTTTTCACCCTAGTTCACTCTGACTACTTCCTTTAGTGTAGAAGGTGCCCGAAATGCATGCGTTACCCCCTACAACCACATGAGTTTTTTTCCCAGCTTTCAATAAGTAAAAATTTAGAGAGAGGATAGTATAAGTTTGTTTTCATTGATGAAGGAGCCTAATTTTATACTATTTTCATAGTAACTAGTATCTACTTTGGTTCTTATTATATTACCCCTAATATAATAGGCCTTTAAACCTAAATCCAATATAGAGTCACTTTCTTGACATGTGTAACCTAGCTCGTGTTTTAGCTTGAACTAAAAACTACAACCGAATACCCTAGCAACAGTGAAGATAGTGGGTAATATTGAAATTGAACTATAGTAGGGGCTGTTCCATTGACCAAGTTACTCCTGCGGGACTATAACCTATTTCCCATTGAACTAGTATGAGGAGAGAAAACTGAGAGCCCATTCCAAATTAAGTGAGCTCGATTTTTTAGGGTTAGTATGGAGATTGGGTGACCTGGAAAGCGAGATTTACTTCATCCTTCATCCATAGTGAAGTAGGATTGGGTATTATGTAAGTAATTATTCAATTTTATTTTTATTTTCTCTTTTTGGAGGGAGAGACGTTGGGACATATTAAGTATTTGGGAGAGAAAGTCGTGGAAGAACACCAACTTAGCTATAGAGTGCAACAGGAAGCACTCCATAGGGTGAAGAGTTAAGTAAAGTATATCTACTAGCATACCCCAAAGAGGGGGAAATGAAACACCAATGTTTCAAAAATGAGAGAAAACTGTGTTTAGATAATATAAGTTTATGTGATGAAAGAAAGTCTAGGAAAAGAAGTGAAAATAAGTTACATCAAACTTCTAAATCGCCACATAAGTGAAAATAAGTTTCTTCCAAAATACTTTTGTACATAAAGTTTTTAAATTTGAAAACATTCGGTGAATAAGTCAATGCTTTTTCCTTGATCCTTTGAATTCCAATGGTATCTTACAAAGCAAAAAAATCCAAACATCCAAGGGGCATAGTTATAGGATTTTTCCAAGTTTTTGGTAACTTTAGAGAACCTCGAAACCCGTGAACGTGACCTCAACGTGGAGAGACTATACCTTTGAAATTGAAACTTGAACTATGCGAGACATCAAAATTTCTGCAAATCATAATTTGCACAAGTGACACCATTTCTCCAGTCAACCATTCACGTGGGTCCCCTTATAATCTCATGTATTGAAGATCATTGAATGGCCAAATAAGGTTAACAGGTGAAGAAAATATTTTGTTTCAAGTTTTTAATATCCCAAGTCAATCTTCGTATTGACTATTGATAGTATATAGTTAGGATGTCCATTAGTAGTTTGTTGCTTAGTTTTCATGACGTAATGGATGTAGAATCCAATCCCCTTCCATGCACATATTGTATCTCAGGGGGCATAAGTTGTGATAGATGTAACAATTCCATTGAATTTCCTTTTACCTTTTCTATTCACTACATGTAAAGGCAAAGACATGGTTCCCTTCACTCTTTGCGGATCCCAAAACCATCATGATGGAATGTGGAGGCCCTTTGAGTCTTAAGCTTTGATATATGGAACTGAAAATTAAAATCCAATGAACACAAATTCATTTTCTTATTTTTACATTTCGTTGCAAAATAACTAATATAAATATTACCGCTCATTAAACTCCCATAAACCTTTCTTCAACCTTCACATTTGCATAAGTTTTTCTTTCTTTTTCAAGTTTTGCAACCTCAGTTAGCTCCATTAGTAGAGATCATTTCCGGATAAAAATTTTTTCAAAACCATGGTAGTGGCCTGGCCTCATGATTTTTTAAATCCCAACAGACCTTCAAATCACCCACGTGTTTTTCAGTGCAATGTCTTTTTTGGCTCACAGAGTTTGGGTTTTGAGATGTACAAACAGAGTGTTTGGCGGACCTAGATAGTTGTGTTTTAGATGATATGCATGACCACCAAGTGTCCCATGGAAAATGTGGAGGTAGATGGTTGGAACGATACAAATATGTATGACAAACTATGAAAGTTGGCTAAGAGATGTTGTTGAGAGCTCTTTTCCCATCAACTTTGGCGTTGGATAGAAATCATCATTATTGATGATTTATTGCAGCAATCTTCTGTAAGTATTGATGATTGGATACATAATTACCATGTATGGAAATAGAATCGTGCTTGTTGATTATCATGAAGATGATGCATTTGATGGTATTCAAATGAGGAGGTTGCAACTTGTTGATATTGAAGCTTCTCTCTTGGAATGCAATATAATGACGATGAAGTCCCTAAATGTCATATGGGTTTTCTTGAACAAACATCCCAAATCTTCTCTACATTCCTGTATTCTAATGAATAATTTAAGGATTTTGCAGGAGTCGAGAAGCACAACAGACATATTTTGGCAAGATGAATCATAGGTAAATAGAAATTCGTTATTCACAGGTAAACATAAATTCATTGTGTTAAATTTTGTATGCTTAGTTCGTATTAAAATATCCATATGTAAATATCTAGCTTATGGTACATGTAAACATTTTGTAGGCATCTTGGAAGCAATACACAAAGAAATTGCATGTCTCATGGCTGTCAAATCCGAACCCAAACAAGACAAAAAAGCTTGGGTATTTTTGTATGAGGATTTGCTGAGCATGCATTATCTACAATCATCAATCTGTGAATTGATGAGAATTTATCAGCCAGTCCTCTTAGACTCCAAGGATGCTCTCCAAAACGACGTTCTCCCTGACAGGACTATTGTGCACAAAGGAACTCGAGTGACTTACCACCCATATGCCATGGGTCATAGGGACGCCATCTGGGGTATTGAATTCCTCGAATTCAAACCAGAAATATGGTTGAACAAGGATGGGAAATTTATCGTGCAGAGTCCCTTCAAATTCACAGTCTTCCAAGGAAACACGGGGGTCTGTCAGATATGGCATTTATTCAGATGAAATATGTTACAAAAAATGTGGTTTCTATGTTCAGATTGAAGCTCTTGGTTGAATATTCAACTATTCTATCTCATCTCCATTCATATCTTTTTTGAGTGGAGCCTTCTTTCTTTGTCTTTTGTCATTCACCTTTTCCTTTTACATCACCTTTAGCATACAAATGTTTCTTGTTGTAGTTGATCAAGATCCAACAAGAGACCTATGAGAATGGATTGACAAACTTAATTGATACACCAATATCATGATAAACTTGACAGACTTTGATAATGTCATTACTTGACTCACTTAGCTTGGCCTTCAAACTTCATTTTAACTTGAACAACGACATTAATGACTTGACTCCAGCTCTTTACCACAATAATCTCTCAACTTTTAACTTAGTACTACACCTATCCACAATTCAAGTAGGATCAACAATATTATTTCAATGAATTGTTAACGGACTTCATCAATACAAGAAAATGCCTCAACTGAGAGGTAATAGACTCAACAACCCCCTAGATATTTTTATAATACCAGAGCACTTGGGCCATAATCACTACAATTCCTTATTTCTACCAAAATAAAGGACATGCTATCTTAGCCCACATCTATAAAAATATGAAAATATATTTTTATATTTAGTATCCAAATTTGAAACAAATTTGAGTTTTGTTTTATAAATGTCTTTTTTTAAACCAAAATCATAGAACTGTATTAACAAAGTTAAGTATTTTTATGATGAGTTCAAGAAGTCTCCAAAAGAGAAATTTCCAAGTCAAATAGGGTTATTAACTTATTGTAGATTGACAAAACTAGTCCATGGGGTTTCTTTGATAGTGATAGTCAAGGAAACCCAGTGAGATGTGGTGTTGAGTGTGTTTTTTTTACCTCAGATGATATCACTTTCCCTTTCAAAATTGGTCTAGGAATGCACTCAATCAACTGGGAAAACTGAAAGCTCTGGCTCCTCTACTCAGAATTGCTTTGGAGAAGGGGCTGGAAGGTCTCCAACTCTTTGGGTATTTTGAGCTGAAGATTGATTAGGAAAAAGGAAATAAAAAATGCATAACTTATTCCTACAGCCAGTTCTTTATCAAATCAATCTCTTTATGGGTAGATTCTGTATTTTACCTTTCATCCATGTTTACAGGGAACACAACATGTAGGAAGACATGCTTTCAAAGAAAAAATTGATGTTGTTGAAGAATTCTTGGTGTTGGTGGAAGATGGAGAGGATGGGAATCATGATCAAGGGTCAAGATCCCAAACCCTTCCTCAACTAGTCTTTATTTCATTGTTTTACGATGTGATTTCTGATGATAGGCACTAATGTTTCCTCCTAATGGTTCAGGTTATATTCCTGATGTGATAGACTATTTCCTTTTAATGACTCTAGCTCTTCGAGCTAGTTTTTGAATTTATGGAATTTTACAGTGCCTCTTTTATAGGTGATGATACTACTTATCCCATGAGTGGAATGGCCTCCATTTCCTACTAGATGCCATCAAATATTCAATGTAGAGTTGGATTTGAAGGATAGTGTTCCACTATCAATGATTGTAGTGTAGCAAGTTTGAAAAATTTGGCAAGAGGTGTGCAAGATGATCGCCTTTCTAGTTTGTTTGTTTCTCCTATGGCACCTATACATAAAAAGGGAAGCTAAGTGAGCCTTCTCATTTTGAGGCATATGCAAAGCATGTACAACAATATTCCATGAAGGTAGGTTCAAAATTTTGGCTACCATAACTCTCCATAACAATGGCTACCATAACTGCAGTAAAAAGCTAACACTTTCTAGGGTCTATATTAGGATTTATGGGTAGCTTCTCAAATACGTTGCAGAAAAGTAAGGTAAAAACTAGATAAGCAATGAAATATATTCTTGTATTTTTGAACTGTGCCATTTGGTGTGCTACAGATTATTGATCCGCAATCAAAATTTGCTCCCTATACTAGGTGTAATAAATAATATATATGACATACCTTGGCATCACCATTCTATACTTCTATTCAGCCAATCAACCAAGATTAGCCTCCTCAAGGAACATTTTTTCCTCATTTGACATTTCTAAATAGAAATTATTGACTTCTCTGAATCTGTTGTTTGCTATAATTCTTCACCTTGATTACCTTCACCATCGGGTTTCAATTGCTTAGGGAATTTCCAAATTTTTGGTTTTGGTTTGGGCCCTTTTATCCTTGAAGGATGGGCCTATGCATTGATACACGTATCTTGTAGATGTCATGTTTGTTGATATATTTGACATTGGAAAGTTGTATTCACATAATCCAAAGCTTGAGTCCATTTATATTATTCTCGCTTTGGAATCATTTTGTTGAGAGGACCCTTACTATGTCTATCTCAACATAGATACAAGCTAAGTGCACAAACCTGATATAGATCTCTCAACATCTGTTTTTATATAGGTTCCCAAATTATTTCTAGTATCCTCAAGAATTGATAAATGCCTGAAATGTAATGGTAGATTTGGGAGTTAAACTCAAGCTGTAATTCTAGTGATTGACAAAGTGTTAGGGTCAAAATATGGAAATCGTGGAGTAATAAAAAGTCTCACTCTTCCCCAAAACTAGGACCCTCAAAAACTTTATGATAATTATCATGATTGAAAAACAGAACAATAATGAAACCATTAGGACATACTGGCACTATTACACTCATTTTGCATGGGTACACATAGTACCGTGCAAAGAATAAATTGTTAATGACTCATAAATGTCGAATCATTCCTTGAGATCACTTGAGATTAGAACATTGCAGTGAAACATTAATCCTTCAAACATTACTGTAATAAAAACAAATATCAAATCAATTCCAATCTTGTATCATTAGTAAGTGTCAAAATTTTCTGATTGTCAAGTGCTGATATAAATTTTATGAGTGTCAAAATCATACAAAACAATCATTTGCAGCTCTATATAAGTCCTATTTTCGCTTGAAAATAAAGATATTTCTGAATCGAGGTTTCTTACAATTATTTTTTCCAAGCTTTACCATCATTATATAATGAGTTGATGACTTCAAATTACAACAATACCCTCTTATTGCAATATGGTGTAAACAATGGTTATTTTGCTTGAATATCATTGTATTCTCATTTAAGGATGTGTCTTCATGTCCTCTTATCATGGGTCTNTTAAACCTTAAAAAAACATCAACACCAAAATTGCAGTACTTCAGCATTCAGAAATTCTTACTATTTGTCAACTCTAGCTGGGGAAGTGTGGGATAACGTCTCGAAGGAATTAAACATAAATGTATATTCCCACGAGTAGGCATCATTCTACATCCAATGGTTAGTAAAAATCCATTCGATGAGGTATTTGGAATTTATTTGTCTGATAGTTTGGGAAAGTTTTTGGTTTAGAGTGGGTAGGAATATTACAGTACCTAGGTTTTTCTAGAGTATGTCTCTATAAATGGAAAGTATGCTCTAATAGAATTATGTATGTTGATAAATTTTGTTAACGGAGTAAATGGTTGGTATTTGTATTATAAAATAAAATGTATTAACATTAAATAGGCTCCATTCATGTTATGTCCATAAATAAGTGCAAGGAATTTGTTTATGTTGGGAGTCGAAAATTTGCACTGTCCTATTTCAATTGTTGATGAAAATCAAAGTTGGAATGTTTTCCTTCTTAAGAGTCAACAAACTAAATAGGGTTTGAAAACTTTGAATTAAGAAAATATACAACTAATTATCCATTGTTAATATTAAATACTGCGTAGTAAGAACTTGTACCCAGCCATCATACATATAATTGACTTATTGCCTATTATCCACTGACTTATCGCTTGGTAGCAATGTCATAAGAGGTGATATTGGTTGGTGAAGTGGGGAGATGCTATTTCACACACTAGGTTTTGGATCCTCTAAAAGGTGAAATATTTCCCCCAAGTGAACTGATGTGCCTTGCAATATTGGTGTTTCATAACCATTTGTCCTTGTGGATACTCATTAGCTTTATGGAAGAAGGAACTTTGCTCATCCCATGGTGGATGGGATTCATGTGAAGAACCAACCATTTGGTTGATCATCCTCTTTTGATTCTCCTTATTGCTCCACTTATACATGTATCTAGGAGGATCATGCCTATCTACTATATCCTTGGCATCTACACTAAGATAATTGTTGTTGATAGGTCTCATATAGTGGTACACTTATGGTTTCTAGGTAATAATGATTTTTGCAATCCCATTAAGACAATTTCTTGAGTTTTGTTCAAAATTCCTAGAAAATGTTTATGGATTTCATAACCTACTTGATCATATATTATTAAATTATATAATATATCATCCTTTTCCGACCATTAGATACTCAAAGTTGTGTATTGATCCTTTTTACCATTATAGAGGACTATGTAAGTTAGGTTCCCAAATTCTTAAAGGGTTCTAGCTCAAAGGAAGAGCGCCTGCCTTACAAGTAGGAGGTTGGTGGTTAGATTCCTCCTTGCCCTAATGATATTGTAATATTGGTTAAAAGCAACTAAATTATTAACCAAAAAATAAGAGATAAGTGATCAAACAATGAGAGACAAGCGATTAAACAAAATGACCAAAATTCATATATAAAATTACTAAAAATGACTAAATTATTGACCAACAAATGAGAGATGCGAAACTAGGCATTAAAGAGGATGCAACACATGGTCCTAATGATGAATCTAAACATGGCGTTGATATGGTAGAAAAATAAGACGCGAAACTAGGCATTAAAAATGATGCAACACGTGGCGCTAATGATGAAGCCAAACATGGCATTGATATGGTAGCCAAATAAGACGTTACTTTGGATGCAAAACATGGTGCTACATAGGAAGCAAAATATTGGATGCTAACATGGTGCTATTAATGATGCAAAAATGGCACTAAAGGGGATGTCATTTAAGAAGAAAAAGTAGACACTCACTAGGAAGAAAAATAAGACGTTATTTAGGAAGCAAACCTTGACATTGTTTAGGAAGAAAATTTGGACGTTATTATGGAAGAAAAAAATAGACACTATTTTGGATGTCATAAAAGATGTCATCTAGGAAGTAAAATAAGACCTTTTTTGAGACACTTTAAGTTTTGTCCATGACGCGTCCCATTTAGCATCTAGTTTGACCACTCGATGTAAAAAAAAATTACACTAAAAAGGGACGCTAATTCCAATATTTGTTGTAGTGTTGGGGCGCATCACTCAAGAGTATTGAGGCTCATTACTCAGTAAGGAAGCCTTAGCTTCATCAACACCAAAATAAGCATCAACAGAACTAGTAAATGGAGTTAGAATCATCCTTAAATAAGCATTGGATGACTTGGGTGGCTTGTTGAGAAATTCAATCACCTATTGAGCAAGTTTCCCTTGCTAAACCCTAGCCCTAGCCAAGTGGTGTGCCCTCCTTGAGAAAATGGTATGTGTCATGTGATATGTTTGCATGTCAATACTTTTCATTCAACTTAGAAACTATGCCCTCCTTAGGCCCATAGTTGTTTTCTTTTTCTTATGACAACTTTTTTGCACTTTCTGCTTATGTGACGAAACCTCTAAATGGAAATTGTGCCCTTCTTTGGCCAAGATTTGTCTGCTTTTTCTTATGACAGTTTTTATGCACTTTCTTCTTTTGTGATTGAAACTCTAAATGTAATTTGCACCCTCCTTTGGCCCAGAGTTGTCGTCTTTGTGTATGGATTCCTTTTCTTGGCTTTTGGTACTTTCCCTCTTTTTTGACTGCTTGCTTTTGTCAGTCCTTTAATATTTTCTAATTATTCTCCTAGGAAAGTTGGATTTCCCAAGTGCACCCTCTTGACATGGAAAATTATTTCCACATATTTATTTGCACATTAATTAATAATAACAAGAAATCAAACTAAGTAAAATCCTCCTAAATAATAATTTAGCACAATTCCCTAGGTTAATCAATTAATTCATCTTTTGACCCCCTAGGTGTTAACAAAAGGTCAACAGTTTTGATGTCCCTTCAAGGGAGGGACATGACACTTCATTTTAGAAAAGAATACACATTTTAACATTTCCTTTCTACTCTTTGGTTGATTACTTTAACCTTCTAATCTGGTAGGACATTTCTTCCCTAAGGCATTTTTCTACAAAGGTGAGTCCTGGTTGAAGAAATTTGATAAACAATCACAAAACCTTATATAGGAATTTTATTAAACACTTGACTGCAAATCTGATTTATAACTTGTCTAAACTAAAAATTTATAAGATGAATTTATCTGATAGTTTTAAGTATAAACACTAATGCACTCAAATTCAATCTAAAAAAAATAGAACAACACAGAAATTTAGGGCCAAGCCTAGGGAAAAACCTCACCAGAGGAAAACCCAAAGAAAGAATTTTATTTATGAGAGAAATAAAAATTTAAACAACTCATAATTTCTTCTACAACATCATAACAATTTCAAAAACCCTCATCTATAAATCTGCATTGAAAAACACACCAAAAATACTCACAGTTTACCCACACGTGCTAACTGTAACAACATTTTTCTTGAGATTCGTGCTAAGTATAGACTGTACGGATTCTACCCAGCATCAAATGTAGAAAATTATGTCTCAAAATTCGTGACTGCAATTTGCCTCGATTTCTGTGCATGTACGGTCTGCAATAAATGACTGTACAATCTGGTTGTACGGTCCAATGACATATTTTTTGGGAATCGTTCCTTCAGTTTGATGATCAGTCTCTCTCTCACAAATCAGAAATTTCCTTCGAGATGTTTATTTCTCTCTCTCTCTTGTCTTCTTCTTCTTCTTCTTCTTCTGAGTTTATGTCTCTCACTTTTCCCTAGACATTCTTTTATATTTTATCTCAGCCAAACTTACCCTAACTAACTCAACCAACTTAATCAAAGGATGAGATTAGCTTTATCTGAGGGCTCTCATTTATTTCACATATTCACTTTATTAAATACATTAAATGTACTTTTTGGGTCCCACAACTTAAAGTCACTTTAAGTTTATAAAGTACAATAGTCACTTTAATAATATAAAACACACTTTACATTAAAAATTTCACTAGGAAAATTACAACTTATGTCCCCCCCATGTGACATCAAAATCATGGGGAAGGACCAACTGAGCTATAAAAACTAACACTCCCTCTTAACGAGGGAGGTCCTTCTGACAATGCCTGTACCTTCACCACCTGGGTCTTTGTCCTATGAAGATGCTCCCTCTTGCTCTGGAATGCGACCTGGAGATTCATGTCAAAAAACAACTCTAAACTAAGAATGGTAAGGGGAATCATCTCTAAACCCCTCCATCTTCTCACAACCCTCATACCGGCTGAGTCTCCTTCCAGTATAACTCTCCTCATTTGAAGGTATAATTAGTGCAGCTTCCTATGAATTCATATTTAGTCTTAGATAACCATCCAATTGACCCTAGAAACATCACTTCTCTTTCCATAAAATACAGTCTGTCTCTTCTATTCCTAAGTAAAATTGTTGTACCAACTGGGTTCTCTACCTAATATATGAACATTTCTCCTGTCTTAACAAGGAATCCATACCTGTCATCCTCCAATGATGACATAGAAAGTATGCTAACTTTCATGCCTGGAACAAACAATACCCTATTTACTTCAAGAATTTCTCCTGGATCTAGTTGGAATTTCACAATTCCAACTCCTCTTATCTCTGCTTGAGGATTTCGAATATCTGTTTCAAGAAAGTGTCCTAGAGAAATTTCTTCTATCCTATGAAAAACTCCGTACTTTCCGGTCATATGGCTAGTTGAAACTCTACCAACTATTCATGTGTCATAGTAATATGCTAAACTATTTATACTAGTCTCAACTGATTCCAAAGAAAATTCCTTTTCAAATTGGGCAGCATATTCTAGTACTTTTGATGATGTTGCTCCCTCTTTTCCTTCATCCTTCTTCTTTGTACATTGACTAGCATAGTGGCCAAACTTATTGTAGTTATAACAACGAACCTTACTAAGGTCTTTCTCCCTTTTCTTCCCCCATTTACCTTTTCCTTTGGTAAGAAGGGATACATTTTCTTCATTGCTCTGAGTACTATTCTAGAATGTCCCCTCCCGAGTCTCTTCTTCAACAAATTCATCCCATAACCTTGTCCAATAAGGAAGTTTTTCTCTAGCAACTACTCCTTGCACAAATATGTGTAATTTTTCAGTGAACCCATTAAGAACATATCTAACAAGCTCTTCATCCCCCGCTTTCTCACAAGCAGCACCCAGTTCATCTCTAACTTGAGAAATTTTTGTGAGATAAGTGATTAGTGTATCATAATCAATCATCTTTGTGTTCCTCAATCTTTCTCTGAGAACCATCTTTCTATTCTGATTCTTACTTTGATAAAGAGTACATAAAGATTTCCAAATTTCATAAGCATGTGACCTACCTGTGATGTGATGTATCACATGTTCTTTGATAGAGTGAAAAAATATTCTTTTTGCCTTGATATATTTCTTGTCAAAGTTAGTCTCCAAAACAACATCTATGGGAACTGTCATGGTGTCAAAAGCACCAACAATATCCCATAGCTCCAAATATTTGAACAATACAATTATGCTCTCTTTCTAAGGGATAAAATTATTAGACTCATCCAGTCTATCTTCATATCGCAATCCTATCGAGATCATGACTTCAAATGATAATATTTAGCTGACTGTGAGTTGAATATCTTATGTTCTATATCACACAACTTAACACACCTTCTTCATTAATCATGCTCTGATACCAGGAAGACATTAAATAAATAATCACAAAACCTTATATAGGACTTTTATCAAACACTTGACTGCAAATATGATTTATAACTTGTATGAACTAAAAATTCATAAGATGAATTTATCTTATAGTTTTAAGTATAAACACCAATGCGTTCAACTTGAATATGAATAAAATGTGACAACACAGAAATTTGGGGCCAAGCCCAGGGTAAAACCTCACCATAGGAAAACCCATAGAAATCGTTTTATTTATGAGAGAAATCAGAAATTCAACAGCTCAGAATTTCTTCTACAACATCAAAACAATTTTAGAAACCCTCATCTATAAATATGCATTTAAAAGAATGTTCAAAATACTCATAGTCAATCTACACGTGTGAATTGTAACAATAGTTTTCTCGAGATTCGTGCCAAGTATAGACTGTACAGATTCTACCCAACATTAAATGCAAAAAATTCTGTTTCAAAATTTGTTCCTGCAATCTGCCTCGATTTTTTTGCATGTATGGTCTGCAATAAATGACTGCACAGTCTGGTAGTACGATCCAATGATAGATTTATTAGGAATCATGTCTTTAGTTTGATGATCAGTCTCTCTCTCACAAATAAGAAATTTCCTTCAAGAAATTTATTTCTCTCTCTCTCTCTCTTATCTTCTTCTTCTTCTTGTTAGGATATATAGACACTTAGGAGTTAGTTAAGATCAACTTGTGTAATATATCCATTAGTTAAAGTGTGTTTCTTTAGTATGCATTATTATGCATTTGTAAATATTCTAATCTGACGGTCACGATATGTTCTAGACATAAAGTGATTCGATGGTTCAACTTCTCTTAGATCATACCTACCATTGATCCGTGGCTTAACACCCGATTGGTCTATGATCTCTATTTAAATAGCATGGAGGTTCCTTGGCTAGTTGATCAATTATGAGAAGCTCATTTGTAACTTTCTTTCTTTTGCATAATAAATTGCTCCAGGTAGTTATTTGGTTGGGGCCGTGGACTGTTTCCCTCTCGAGGGTTTTAACTATGTGACAGAGATCGGTGTATTGATCTATGATCTATTTGTGTGAAGTGGTTTCTCTAGGTGTTCGCTCTTTTGGGAGTACCATGTGTACCCGAACATGGTATCAGAGCGTTTATGAAGAGTCGCTTCAGGTTTTGATCAAGATCTGCAACCGGTGTTGCCGAAACTTTGGAAGGGTTTCTAGTTCTAGAGTTCTTGTGCATTTGTGGCCCATGGGAGTAGTTCCATTGCATCCATAGCACCGTTTCGATTGGGAAATAGTTTTTGTTTCACCGAAAATTATTTCCATTTGATCTAGAAACACCCATTTCGAAAAATCTGAAGGTATAATGTTACAGTGACAGATTTGTTTTATTTTTATTTATTTTTTATATCTCTCATATTTTATTGGTTTTATTATTATATATTTATTGTTTTAGTCACGGACTATTACCTTCCCTAGCTGCATATGCTCTTTGTCGTGCACCTTACGTGATCGCGGTGAATCAAAAAGAGAAAGAGAAAGTTTTTTTTGTCTTCTCAGCTACGTATGCTCTTTGCCATGCACCTTGTGTGATCACGGTAAATCATAAATAGCGAGAAAACTTGAAAACGTAGACTTTCTAGGGAAGCTAACCAAGATCTAACCCCATACTGTGGTAATTTTTTTGTTTTTTGTTTTTGGGTTTTTCTTGTGATTTGCAGGAAAAAAGGAAAGCACGGAGACCGAGAGAGAAGAGTAAAAAAAAAGTCTCATTCATCGTTCCCTTCTTTTACGTGCCTTTTAAACTTAGCTCGCTTGGTTCAAAGTTGCTTTATTACTTAATAGGTCTTGAGCTCAAGTCTTATTAAGTTACTTTTTAGTGCATGCAATTTCTATTTTCAAGTTACTTTATTGTAAAAGTGCATCTCACTTAAATAAAATAAAATAAAAGTAAGTCACTTAAGTCTTTTAATTTATTGCCGCACTTTTTAAAGTAACATTATTGTAAAAGTGAACATCACTTATTTTACAAAAGTGATTCACTTAAAAGGTTCAAAGGTTCATCTTGGAAGAAGGGGTTTTTTTTTTTTAGTTGGTTAAGTTAATATCTTCCATGTCACTATTGGGGACATATTCAACATTTTCTTTGATCAAGCATAACTTCATCATCCAGAATCAATTTTCAGTGCTGTTTTTTTTAAACAACCTAATTTTTATAGCTCTTTGCATCCAGACAGTTAGTTTCTGTTTTTTCAGCCATTATTTTTTACAGTATGGCCACACCTTGTGACATTCTACTTACCATTTCTAACTATTTCTCATGGAAATATCATATGGAAGATGTTCTACGAAGTAGGAGACTTTTCAAAATTACCTCAGGGAAAGAAACAGAACCCACATATGATGATAGGAAAATAAAATGGGCAAATAGATGTGATGAATCTCATGGATTTATTGGGATGTCAATCTCTACTGATTTGTGATTCCATATATCTGGAATTGATGAACTTGATAAAGATTGGGAAAAGTTGGAATCTGTGTTTGGTAAACACAATGAATTTCAAGGTCATCAACTTGACAATGAGTTGATTTCTTTCAATCCAAGTGATTTTTTATGCATTCAAGATTACTTATCTAAGTATAAAACTCTTAGACTCTTATGTGAAGAATGCAAGATTAAGAAAGAAGAAAAACAATTTATTTATCACATTCTTTCCAAACTTGGACCTGCATATTCTGTTTTTGTATCTACATTTTACTCCATGAAAGAATCCTTAAATGCAGCTAGCTATCAAGAGCCTACTCTTGAATCCTTTTGTGATTACTTAATTAGAGAGAAAGATAAGATCGTTAATCTTGGAATAATTAACAATGCAGATACATCTGGGAAAGCCTTATTGTTCCAACAGAAAGAAAAGTCCAAGCCTCCCAAGAAACAAAATTTTCGCAATAATAAGCCAAACAAGGGTCCCAAACCCTCTCAGTCAGCCCCTTATTTAAAAAATGACAAAGGATCCAAGCCAAAAGGAAAGAAGACTGAGCATCATTGCAATTTTTTTGGGAAAGATAATCATGATGAATCTAAGTGTGTCAAGAAGATGGCAGCCTTGGAAGCAACAATGAAGAAACACCACATCAACCTAGATTCGTCTTCAGAATATACCTCTCATGGACATGCACTTTGTGCTTTTGGTTACTCTTATAATGAATCTTCTTCTTCTACTTCAAATGAATGGCTCATTGATTCTGGATCATCTTATCATATGGCTAAGGATCAAGCCATCTTTTCTACTATGCATGAATGTAACACCAAACAAATATTTGTTGGTGATGACAGTTCTCTAAGTGTTGTAGGATCTGGAACGGTTCTAGTAGAAAATGTTCATTTTAGTGATGTACAATGTGTTCCAAGAATTTCCTGCAATTTGGTGTCAGTCTGTCAAATCACTTATTCTGGTGAAGGTAAAACTGTAACATTTACATCTCACTAAGTTGTAATCAAGGATTTTAAAGATCCTCAACATGTCCTAGCTACCGGAATCGTTGATGATATACCAGGTTGTACAAATTTAACAACTTTGGATCATCACCTTTTCGTTCTGTTTTTGTTGCTCATAGTGATAACTTGAGCAAACTTTGGGATGAGAAATTTGGTCACTTAAATTATCGCTCATTGCAACAATTATGTAAAGACAATATGGTGACTGGTCTTCCGATGGTATCTTGTAAGGATGGTGTTTGCTCCGGTTGTGTACTCAAAAAAATCATCAGGACAATTTTGACAAACGTGCCTCTTAGCATGCCTCGGTTCCCTTGGATCTTGTGCATAGTGACTTGTGTGGTCCTCTTCCATCTGCTTCATTTTCTGGTTTCAAATATTTCTTAACTTTCATTAATGACTACTCCAAACGCACTTGGGTTTACTTCCTAAAACTTAAGAGTGAAGTATTTAACATGTTCTTGGCCTACAAGGCCCTTGTTGAAAAACAATCTGGTCATCAAATTATTAAGTTAAGATCTGACAATGGAGGAGAATATGTTAACAAAAATTTCACTACTTTATGCACTAAAAAAGAATCCAACAACAACACACTGTTCCATATACACCATAGCAAAATGGTGTAGCTGAACGGAAGAACCACACTTTAAAAGAAATGGCTAATTGTATGATCCAATCTAAGGGACCAAGTCTTGAATATTGGGCTAAGGCCATAAATTGTGCAAATTACATAGTTAATCGCTCACCCACTAAATTTTTACAAGGTATAACACCGATAGAAAAATGGAGTAAAAATAAACCAAATGTAAGTGACTTCTGTGTGTTTGGTAGTGAAGCATGGGCTCACATTTTGGATGAAAATTGGAAAGCATTGTAGCTTAAAAGTGAAAAGTGCATATTTTTTGGATATTCTGAAGATGTAAAAGGTTATAGACTTCTTCAACCACATTCTCATGATATAAGCATTAGAAGATATGTTAAATTTGATGAAAATCTCTTGGCCTATGATCTTAACTTGGCGGGTGTGCCATCTTTGGCCTGTGAGCCTGATTCGATGATTGTGCCTTCTTCTTCTTCCAACATCCTTGACAAGTTTCCAAATTTAGTTTCTGATGATGACAGTGAGGATGAGTTTCTACCTCTACCTTCTCATGTTCCTCCAATTGTACCAACACCAATGCTTCTTCGATGGGTCCGTTCAACATGTGAGGCATCTAGTGATCTTACCGGTGATCCTAGAGATCAACGTTGAACATGTTATCAGTTTCAGTGAGCCTCTTCTCTTTTGGCTCAAATTTTTGAGAATCATGATCCAAAAAAATTTGTAGAAGCTTAAGGAAATCCAGATTGGGATGTAGCTATGGATGAAGAATATCATTCCTTAATGGCGAACAATACTTGGGATCTTGTTCCTCTTCCAAAAGGAAGAAAACTTGTCAGATGTAAATGGTTCTATAGAACTAAGTATGCATAAGATGGAAGTGTTGAAATACTTAAGGCAAGGTTAGTTTCCAAAGGTTTTTCCCAAGTTGAAGGGATCGACTACAATGAAACCTTTGCTCCTGTCACAAAAATGAACTCCATCTTCCTTGTTATTTCCCTTGCAGCCTTACATAACTGGGAAGTCCATCAAATGGATGTCAAGTATACCTTTTTACATGGTGATTTACAAGAGGAAATTTACATGGAACAACCTCCTAGATATGTTCATAATAACTCTAGCCTTATCTGTCACCTTAAGAAATCCTTAAGAAATGGAGATACATCTATGAAAGCCTTATTGTTCCAACAGAAAGAAAAGTCCAAGCCTCCCAAGAAACAGAATTTTCACAATAATAAGCCAAACAAGGGTCCCAAACCCTCTCAGTCAGCTCCTTCTTTAAAAAATGACAAAGGATCCAAGCCAAAAGGAAAGAAGACTGAGCATCATTGCAATTTTTTGGGGAAAGATAATCATGATGAATCTAAGTGTTTCAAGAATATGGCAGCCTTGGAAGCAACAATGAAGAAACACCACATCAACCTAGATTCATCTTCAGAATATACTCTCATGGACATGCACTTTGTGCTTTTGGTTACTCTTATACTGCATCTTCTTCTTCTACTTCAATTGAATGGCTCATTGATTCTGGATCATCTTATCATATGGCTAAGGATCAAGCCATCTTTTCTACTATGCATGAATGTAACACCAAACAAATATTTGTTGGTGATGACAGTTCTCTAAGTGTTGTAGGATCTGGAATGGTTCTAGTAGAAAATGTTCATTTTAGTGATGTACTGTGTTCCAAGAATTTCCTACAATTTGGTGTCAGTCTGTCAAATCACTCATTCTAGTGAAGGTAAAACTGTAACATTTACACCTCACTAAGTTGTAATCAAGGATTTTAAAGATCCTCAACATGTCCTAGCTACCGGAATCATTGATGATATACCAAGTTGTACAAATTTAACAACTTTGGATCATCACCTTTTCCTTCTATTTTTGTTGCTCATAGTGATAACTTGAGCAAACTTTGGGATGAGAAATTTGGTCACTTAAATTATCGCTCATTGCAACAATTATGTAAAGACAATATGGTGACTGGTTTTCCGATGGTATCTTTCAAGGATGGTGTTTGCTCCGATTGTGTACTCAAAAACATCATCAGGACAGTTTTGACAAATGTGCCTCTTGGCACGCCTCGGTTCCCTTGGATCTTGTGCATAGTGACTTGTGTGGTCCTCTTCCATCTGCTTCATTTTCTGGTTTCAAATATTTCTTAACTTTCATTGATGACTACTCCAAACGCACTTGTGTTTACTTCCTAAAACTTAAGAGTGAAGTATTTAACATGTTCTTGGCCTACAAGGCCCTTGTTGAAAAACAATCTGGTCATCAAATTATTAAGTTAAGATCTGACAATGGAGGAGAATATGTTAACAAAAAGTTCACTACTTTATGCACTAAAATAGAATCCAACAACAACACACTGCTCCATATACACCATAGCAAAATGGTGTAGCTGAACGGAAGAACCACACTTTAAAAGAAATGGCTAATTGTATGATCCAATCTAAGGGACCAAGTCTTGAATATTGGGCTAAGGCCATAAATTGTGCAAATTACATAGTTAATCGCACACCCACTAAATTTTTACAAGGTATAACACCGATAGAAGCATGGAGTAAAAATAAACCAGATGTAAGTGACTTCTGTGTGTTTGGTAGTGAAGCATGGGCTCACATTCTGGATGAAAATTGGAAAGCATTGTAGCTTAAAAGTGAAAAGTACATATTTGTTGGATATTCTGAAGATGTAGAAGGTTATAGACTTCTTCAACCACATTCTCATGATATAAGCATTAGAAGATATGTTAAATTTGATGAAAATCTCTTGGCCTATGATCTTAACTTGGCGGGTGTGCCATCTTTGGCCTGTGAGCCTGATTCGATGATTGTGCCTTCTTCTTCTTCCAACATCCTTGACAAGTTTCCAAATTTAGTTTCTGATGATGACAGTGAGGATGAGTTTCCACCTCTACCTGCTCATGTTCCTCCAATTCTACCAACACCAATGCTTCTTCGATGGGTCCGTTCAACATGTGAGGCAGCTAGTGATCTTACCGGTGATCCTAGAGATCAACGTCGAACATGTTATCAGTTTCAGTGAGCCTCTTCTCTTTTGGCTCAAGTTTTTGAGAATCATGATCCAAAAAAATTTGTAGAAGCTTCAGAAAATCCAGATTGGGATGTAACTATGGATGAAGAATATCATTCCTTAATGGTGAACGATACTTGGGATCTTGTTCCTCTTCCAAAAGGAAGAAAACTTGTCAGATGTAAATGGGTCTATAGAACTAAGTATGCATAAGATGGAAGTGTTGAAATACTTAAGGCAAGGTTAGTTTCCAAAGTTTTTTCCCAAGTTGAAGGGATTGACTACAATGAAACCTTTGCTCCTGTCACAAAAATGAACTCCATCTTCCTTGTTATTTCCCTTGCAGCCTTACATAACTAGGACGTTCATCAAATGGATGTCAACTCTACCTTTTTACATGGTGATTTACAAGAGGAAATTTACATGGAACAACCTCCTAGATATGTTCATAATAACTCTAGCCTTATCTGTCGCCTTAAGAAACCCTTATATGGCCTTAAGCAAGCTCCTAGATCTTGGTATGCAAAAATGGATAGCTTTCTCCTTGACACTGGTTTTTCTAGATGCCATTCTGACCCCAATGTATATTCCAAAAAAGTAGGAAACCATATCATCATACTTGTTCTTTATGTTGATGATCTTATCCTTACTAGTAGTGACCCTAAACTTTTAACCCATGTGAAATCCAGTCTTAAGAAAAATTTTGAAATGTCAGACTTAGGAAATTTGCATTATTTTCTTGGTCTCCAAGTCTTGCAAACCAAAGAAGGAATCTTTCTTTCCTAGTCTAAGTATGCATGTGACATTCTTCATCGCTTTCACATGGAATATTGTAAACCAGCCCCTTCTCCCTTTCAGTCTGGAGTCAAACTTTCTACCAATTGTACTTCTCCTGAAGTAGATTCCACCTTGTATCATAAGCTTGTTGGTAGTCTCTTATACTTAACTCGTTCTCATCCTAACCTTTCCTTTACTGTTGGTCGTGTTTCCTATTATATGCAAACATCTCATGAAAGTCACTATAAAGCAACAAAAAGAATACTTCGATATTTCGAGGTACAATTCATTTTTGGATTTGTTACAGTACAGGAGGGGAACCTTTGTTGGTTGGTTTCACTAATTCAGATTGGATTGATGATCTTGATGATCGAAATTCTACTGTAGGTTATGTTTTCTGTCTAGGATCTGAACCTGTCACTTGGGATTGTAAGAAACAATAAGCTCTTGCTCTTTCTTCAGCAGAAGCAAAATATCGAGTCGTAGTTAATGCCAGTTAGGAAGCTTTATGGCTTCAACAAATCCTTTCAAAGTTTGGATTCGAGCAGCATCAGCCTACTCCACTTTGGTACGACAATCAAAGTGGCCATCAAGCTTACCAAAGATCCAGTTCTACATCAATGCAACAAACACATTGAGCTACACATACAATTCATCATAAATATTTTTCATGATCGTGTTCTTGAAATGCTCTATTTCCCTACATATGATCAATTTGCCGACATCTTCACCAAGTATCTTACAAAAGCGAAATTTTCTAAACTTTGATCTATGTTAGGAGTTTAGGAATGTGTCATTAAGGGGGGATAGGCTCTAATGCCTGTTTCCTTCTCCTAATAGTGTCACTTTTGTAAATCCTTCAATCCTATCCCAAGTTGTTCTTAGGGGGGGATGCTAGGATATTTAGACACTTAGGAGTTAGTTAAGTTCAACTTGTGTAATTTATCCGTTATGTAAAGTGTGTTTATTTAGTATGCATTAGTATGCATTTGTAAATATTTTAATCCGACGGTCACGATATGTTCTAGACATAAAGTGATCCAACGGTTCAACTTCTCTTAGATCATACCTACCATTGATTTGTGGCTTAACACCCGATTGGTCTATGAACTCTATTTAAAGACCATGGAGGGTCCTTAGCTAGTTGATTGATTATGAGAAGCTCATTTGTAACTTTCTTTCTTTTGCATAATAAATTTCTCCAAGTATCTATTTGGCTGGGGTCATGGACTATTTCCCTCTCGAGGGTTTTAACCATGTGACAAACATCGGTGTATTGATCTGTGATCTATTTTTGTGAAGTGGTTGCTCTAGGTGTTCTCTCTTACGGGAGTACCCTGTGTACTCAAACACTTCTAATGTGACGTCTCTCACTTTTCCATAGACATTCTTTTATACTTCATCTCACCCAAACTAACCCTAACTAACTCAACCAACTTAATCAAAGGATGAGATTAGATTTATCTGAGGGCTCTCATTTAATGCACATATTCACTTTATTAAATACATTAAATGTACTTTTTGGGTCCCACAACTTAAAATTTAAAGTCACTTTAATAATATAAAACACACTTTACATTAAAAATTTCACTAGGAAAAGTACAACTTATGCCCCCCCCATGTGACATCGAAATCATGGGGAGGGACCAATTGAGTTATAAAAACTAACGCTGACCACTATATCCATATTTGTTGTCCCTTTGGCCAACCATCGCTCACCATTTTTCTTCCTTGTTGTCCAAGCTCCATAGTATTTTTCTTTTTTCTATGCATCCATCCATCTCAATTTCTTTGTTGGTTTTCACGTGGATTTTGTCCAAGGTGTGGGTTTTCGACCTGTGCAATGTTATTTGATGGTTTATATCCAAGGTGTGGGTTTTCTAACTATTCTTGGCCATTTTATGTATTTTTTTGCCAATATTCTTACCCACTCCCTTTTCTCATATTAATATGCATTACATGCTTGTTAGTCTCCCCTTTCAGGTGTTAGCCTTGAAGACCTCTCAACTTGATGAAAATACAAATCTCACTAATTTTTGGCATATGTTCATTTGGTCATCACCCTCTTCTATGACTTTGTCCTCTACTACAATTTTGTTTTTCTATAATCATGGGGATTCAATGATTTCTTCGGAATTCTAGGGATTTAGGACACAACATGACAGTGAAACTTGATCCATGACCACCTCCTATAACAATTGATGTGATAGAAACTATCCCATGTTCATGGAGTTGTTTGGTGCTAGGGTAGAGGCTTCTAGAGTGACATTCGAATCTAGGGAGGAGACTGCCATATGTCACCTTTTATTCTCTTCACATCATGATGCAGGTGGATATCCCAAATTGCCATAAATTCAGAGTATTCAAATGTTTATCAGAGGTATATGATTTTGTAGAGCTCACCGAGATATTTTTGATGATACTCATTTCATAAAAAACAGACTCTAGATATGAAAGCTACTGCGTTCCAAAGTTTTGACACATAGTAGAAAATATGCTAATGTGGCACATCGACAGAAAAGGTTGTAGATAACTTGGTAGGTATTAGGTGTTGAGTTGGCACTCCAAGTTGGCATCCCAGTGGCAGCTTCCATTTTCAAATTTCAAATTGGAACAAACAAGAATGGGGAGTTGGGATGGATGTTTCAAAAGTTGATTTCCTCGTGCTGACTTCGAACTTCTAGTTTCCAAATTCATGATCGAGAAATTCGAGATGAGAATGTTGGAATGGACCATGTGTGTTGTTTGACTTCCAACTTTCAATTTCTCAAGTCGGGATCAGGAAATTCAGGATTGAAACATTGACATGGAATGTGTGTGTTGTTTTACTTCTGAAGTTACGACTATGGATTTGTTTTTTCAATTTAATAGAGATAATTTTCGAGATATTTGGTTCATGATTTTCACTAATCTTATTCCTTCGATCTTGGGATTGATCATGTAGAATAATTTGAGCAAAGAATATAGTTCACAACCAATTGAATGCAGCACCTACAGATCTAGAAACTAATCTAGTTTGTTATTTAACCATGCAATTTGGATGTGGATGGGAGACAGAGCGACAAAGAGACAAACATAGAAATATTTTGTTGAGTAATTGAGTTCAGAGAGGATGTTCAAGCTAAAAAAATTTGAAGTAACAGTGAGAATATTGATCACTGCGGTCATTTCCAGTGCATAAAGTTGTAGAACAATTATGAGGTGGTTATGTCCAATGAAGGAGACATGATTGTTGGAAAATGGGTTCAGCACTCCCTGTGAGTTTTGTGACATGGAATAATCACCTCCTGATATCCTAACTTTGGTGATTGTGGCGAATATTAACACTTGTGGGTTTTTTTCTAACAGCAATCGTGAGTCCAACAAATGGTATCAAAGCAACAGGTCAAGGGTTCCAAAATCACCCTACTTGCATTGGTGGGGATATTGTTGGACATTAGGTTCAATGCTCCCCATGAGTTTCATGACATGGACTAATCCCCTCCCGAGATCCTAACTCTGGCGATTTTGGCGGAGATTAACACTTGCGGGTTTTGTTCTAAAGGAAATCATGAGTCCAACAAATGGTATCAAAGTAGAATTACTTGTTTAGTGATTGTGTATGATGAGGTGTACAAGGATGTACATGAGTAGTGTGTGGCAATGATAAGATAGCCGAGGCTATTAGCAACATATTCAGTGGTTGGTTTGACAAGTCCACAGGTTCAGTTGTCTCTTTCTTCATGGTGGTAGGGTGGTGTTAGGAATCACAATATTGTGAGTTAAGTTGTTGTAGTAGCTTGTCATTTGTAGCTAACGAAGCCTAAAGGTTGTAGCCCCTTCCAGTTGTAGCTGGTAAAGTTGTATTAAATTTGTTTACCCCACTTGTTGTTGGGTCAAATTTATGTTTTTAAAAGGCTTCCATGGTTTTTGTTGAAATATTGTAACTTCAAAGGATATTCTAAATGTATTTACTGATGTAACCCAAGGGAGATGTTATTAATCCTCTATCGGGATGTTGCTATTTTAATTGGTCATCATAGAGTCATGAGGTAAATCCTCCATTGTAAGTCAGGTCACTAGTACCCTAATGAATAATATAAAATATTGTCGAGTCTTCCTAGTTGAATTCAGCCTAGTCAGTTGAGTGGGGCCGAATTTTCTAGGGTAAAAGTCAGTTGACATAATATGTATAAATAAAGGAGTTGTGTTCCTCATTATAACATACACTCACTCACTTGTGTAGCACATAGGAGAGAGAGAGAGAGAGAGAGAGAGAGAGAGAGAGAGAAAGAGAGAGAGAGAGAGCAACATGGAGGAGAATACATGTTTTGGGGTTATATATTATAAATATCATATAGAGGAAGGTTTTTTTGGTTTTCTTCCCCTTGAGGGTTTCCTAAGATAAATACTGTGTCTATCTTGTGATTGTGTTTCTTTCAGTGATCCTGCATATGCTAATGTTTTTAATTTGTATTGAACACTAATGATATCTAGTCCAACATATGAAATCTTAACATGGTAATAGTGTTAGTTTTTCATCATTAAGCTAGCATAACATTAGGATCTTTAACTGAGAGAATAACAAGTACAACAATCAAACACAAGAGACAATGAACATAGTGTTTATCCTCAGGGAAACCATAAATGGTGAAAACCCCACAACTTCCTTAGAGATAGAATCAGCACCAAAATTAGAACCCAAAACAGTAAGTGATCTCCCGATAGTAGTAACCTTCTTCTTATCTAGCCCCAGTGTCTTCTCCTTCCTCAACTATGCACTACATTTGAGTGTGTATGAGATGTGTGATAAATAGAGAGTCCAGCTCTCTATTTATACTAATATCGACATGACTAAAACCCTACTAGAGTCGACCTCACTAGGAGAGTCTAATAACCCTAGTGCCCCGAAACTCCGAGGAATTTAACCCTTAGACAATAGGAGGGTTACCCACAATGACTTGACATGAATTATTTACATTATAGATCTTCCTGATAGGAACATCGAGGCA
Source organism: Pseudotsuga menziesii (assembly GCA_001517045.1). Classification (NCBI taxonomy): domain Eukaryota; kingdom Viridiplantae; phylum Streptophyta; class Pinopsida; order Pinales; family Pinaceae; genus Pseudotsuga; species Pseudotsuga menziesii. The sequence continues at coordinate 88,803 of LPNX011053242.1, forward strand.
TGACATGACTCAAGTACATCCCGAAATAAACATTGGGTTACAATATATATAAGAAACACATTCTAAAGTTACATATACATCAACACTCCCTCTAAACTAGGAAGGTATTCTTTCGACACAATTTTAAGCACAAGTCTTCTTCTCTGTATCTTATGGATCATCATCAAGTCTTTGTCATATTCAAGTCTTCTTCATCTTCAATTCATATTCATCTTTAAGTCATCTTCATCATCGGATCTAGATCATCACTGGACATCATCACTGGATCTAGATCATCACTCAATCTAGATCATCACTGGACATCATCACTGGATCTGGATCATCACTGGACATCGTCATTGGATATGGATCATCACTCGATCGGGATCATCACTACTAGATCATCATCACTGGATCTGTATCATCATCACTCGATATCGATCATCATTGGGTCATCATCATAGGTTCTATCTCTTGATTCTTCTTGTCATAGGAATCTCTACAAAGCTAGCCCTTTTTCATGTTGGATGTAGATCTACAAAGCCAGTCCTTTTTCATATTGGATGTATCATCACATAGAGCTAGTACTTTTTCATACTAGATGTGGCATCCACTCAGATCTAGTCCTTTTTCATACTAGATGAGTCTTCACAGAGCCAATCCTTTTTCATACTGGGTGTGGGATCCACTCAGAGCTAGTCCTTTTTCATACTAGATGAGTCTTCACAGAGCTAGTCCTTTTTTCATAATGGGTGTGGCATCCAAATAGAGCTAGTCCTTTTTCATACTAGATGAGTCTTCACAGAGCCAGTATATTTTCATGCTGGGTGTGTCATTCACACAAAACTAGTCCTTTTCCATACAAGATGTGTCTTCATAGAGCTAGTCCTTTTTCATACTGGATGTGGGATCCACACAGAGCCAGTCCTTTTTCATATTAGATGTTTCTTCACAGAGCCATCCCTTTTTCATGCTGGGTGTGGAATCCATACATACATATGACAATGGAAAGAACCAATCCTCTCACCATGTCATAGCTTGTATATCCGACCATGGAAGGAACCAATCCTCTCACCATGTCGGAAGAACACAACACTTATATCTGAACATGGAAGGAACCAATCCTCTCACCATGTCAGAATGGCACAGCACTTACATCTGACCATGGAAGGAACCAATCCTCTCACCATGTCAGAATGGCACAACACTTACATCTGACCATGGAAGGAACCAATCCTCTCACCATGTCAGAAGGGCTCAGTATGGAAACATCACTTCCTCTTAGGAGGAATCTCGATCTATAGAACACCAAGCTTCTCCCTGAAGTACTCAAACTTCACCCTAGCTAATGGCTTAGTCAACACATCAGCTATTTGTTCGTCCGTCGCAACATACTGGAGCTTCAATACTCCTCTCTACACCATATCCCTGATATAGTGATACTTGATCTCGATATGCTTCGACTTGTCATGGAATACTGGATTCTCTGAAAACTTTACAGAACTCTGGCTGTCACAGTATATACAAGTAGCACCTAACTGGAGATCAAATAAATCAGACAGTAGCTTACTCAGCCATACTACCTCACAACGAGCTGAACAGGCTGCAACATACTCTACTTCAGCTGTACTCAGTGCCACACATGATTGCTTCCTGCTAAACCATGAGATAATACTCAATCCCATACTGAAGCAACACCCTGAAGTACTCTTCCTATCAATGGCACTGCCTGTCCAATCTGAATCAACATAATCCTCCAGGGTAATCTTATGATCAGTCTTATACTTGAGCCCATAATAAAATATACCCTTCAGGTACCTTAGAATATGCTTTGTAGTAGACAAGTGAACATGTCTCAAATATGTCAAGTACTGGCTCAAGGTGTTCATAGCAAAGCAAATATCTGGTCTCGTGTTCATCAAGTACATCAAGGACCCAATCATCTGATGATACATCATGGCATCAACTGTCTCTAATGAAGCATAACTCAATAGCTTCAGATTTGATGCCATAGGTGTGGTTAATGCCTTGTAGTCCATCATCCCAAATCTCTTCAGGATCTCTATTGCATACTTCCCTTGTCCAAGGAAGATTCCATCTGTAGTCTGCGACACCTCCATCCTTAGAAAATAATGCATCATACCCAAGTTCTTCATTTTGAACTCAGCAGCAAGCTTTCTCTTCGTATCCGCAATCAAGCCATCCATTTCTGTCACAAACAGATCATTTACATATAGTAGAAGTACCACTGGGTTTCCATTTTCAACCTTGTAGTAAAGGTTGGAATCTACTTTACTCTTGGTAAAGCCCAAACTGGATACAAAGCTGTCAATTCTACTATACCATGTCCTGGGTGCCTGTTTCAAACCGTACAGGGATTTCTTCAATTTGCACACATGAGAATCCCTATCATGTGTCTCAAAACCGAGTGGCTGCTCAACATACACTTCCTCTTCCACTACACCATTCAAGAAAGCAGTCTTGACATCCATTTGGTGTATCTTCCATTTCATCACTGCAACCAGAGAAAGTACCAATTTGATGGAAGTGTATCTGGATACATGTGCAAACGTTTCTTCATAGTCTATTCCTTCTTTCTGTGAGAAACCATGAGCAACAAATCTTGCTTTATATTTCTCTATGCTACCATCTGCATCATGCTTGATCTTGTAGATCCACTTGGAAGTTACAACTGACTTCCCTTCTGGTCTTGGGACCACATCCCAAACATCATTCTTCATGATCGATTGATACTCTTCGATCATCGCATCCTTCCATTATTTCCATTTTTCCACTTCTTCATATTTGGAAGGTTCTTTATCAATGAAGTCACATAGTAATGCTACATAACTGGAATAGGATCTGGTCCTCTTTCTTTCTCTGAGATTCTCTTCTAGAATCCCATATCTTTCCACATCTTGGATAATCTATCATACCCAAGCAGGTTTCCTCTTATGAGGATTCTTCTCCTATGGTGGATCGACAGGTGTTTGTGGTTCTTCAAATTCTCGATCTTCTTCTTTAGTTTAATTGTTCATGATTGTATCATGAATTCTGGGAGCTTCTACTTCTTCAGGTTCTTCAGCAGGTTTCTTTCTGGATTTGATGTAGGCTGAATCTTCATCAAATGTTACGTCCCTGCTGATGCCAATAGTCTTGAACCCTGGGAAGTATATTCTATAAGCCTTTGAGCTTTCAGAGTATCCCACAAATATACGCTTCTTTCCTGAAGGATCTAATTTTGTTCTCTTCTCTTTTGGAATGTGTATGTATACAGGGCAACCGAATATTATGAGATGGCTGACTTCTAGTTTCTTTCCAAAGAAGACTTCTTCACGAGTACTCTGTGTGGAGTATAGTTCTATAAATACATTGTTGTTCTGGCTACTTCTGCCCAAAGATGCATAGGAAGATCTTGATCATGAAGCATAGCTCTTGCAGCTTCCATGATAGTTCTATTCTTACTTTCCGCAATTCCATTTCGTTGTGGATTATAAGGAGTGGAAAACTCCCTCTTAATCCCTAAGTCTTTACATAGTTCCTTGAACTCATTTGAAGTGAATTCTCCACCATTGTTTGATCGAAAAGTCTTGATCTTCTTTTTAGTGTGGTTCTCAATCAAGGCTTTGAATTCCTTGAACTTGCTAAATACTTCATCTTTATTCTTCATGAAGTAAATCCATGTCTTCCTAGAAAAGTCATCAATAAAAGAAACATAGTATGCATACCCTCTTAGAGAATTTGATGACATTGGTCCACATACATTAGAGTGGATTATTTCCAAGATTCCTTTTTACTTTCTCTCGCTACTTGGAAATGTCTTCTTTGTATTATTTCCTTTCACACATCCTTTGCAGACCCCTTCATGTTTTTCTTGAATTTCTGGAAGGCCTTCAACAACTTTGCTTGCAAGTGGTAGTGCTCTGTAATGCACATGTGCAAGCCTTCTATGCCAAAGTTCATTTGGTTCTTCTGAGTCATGAACCAAAGCTTGTTTTGGTTGGCCCTTTAGCTTGTATAGTCCTCCTTCTTGTTCCCCAATCACTATTGCATTGTCAAAAGTCTTTCCCTTTGGCCACATAAGAACTTGGCCATCTACAAAAACCAACCCTCATTCCTTTTGCATCCAATGCAGATATGGAGAGGAGGTTCTTCTTTAGTCTTGGAACAAATAATACATTATTCATCTTCAAATAATTTCCAGAGTCTAGTATGTAGGAGGACTCACCACTACCTTTTATTGGATACTGGTAGTCATCCCCAAGTTTCACCTTGTGAGGTAACTCATGTTCAGATAGCTTCACAAATGATTCTTTGAATCCCGTCATGTGCTTGGAAGCACCACTGTCTATGAGCCAATCATTGCTTCCATGTGAAATATTTCTCGTGAGAGCGGAGATCAGTACATATTCTTCATCACTTGAAGAATCACTTTCTTGTCTGATTCTCTTTGTGGAAGGTTCATCATCCTCTGCAGCATGAGCATGATGTCTTCTCTTGTTTCCCTTGTTCTTCTTTGAGTTCCCTTTGTTAGGACAGAATTTGGATATGTGACCTTTCTCATCACATGTATAACATCTAACAGTAGCCCAATATTTTCTAGAGTGATAAGGCTTACCTTTGGAGTGATGATGGTCCCTTTTGGTTTTCTTGGTGTGGGTTGTAAGAGCTTGATATTCACTTCCCATATTTTCTTCTCGAGCTGCTATCAAAGCTTCTTGTTGAGAGCATTATTCCCACAGTATGCTGAACTTGACTAACTTCTTTCTGGCATAGATCCCTTGAATGAAAGAGTCCCATGATCTAGGGAGACCATTCAAGGTGGTCATAACAATTTCTGCATTTTCCACTTCTTCATGTACTACTTCCAGCTGTTCCTTGATTTGAGATACCCTTGTAAAGTAAGATTGAATAGTCTCAGCATTCTGGATCTTTACATTCTTCAATTGGTTTCTCAGAGTCATCTTTCGGTTTATGTTAGGGAATCAAACATAGCTTTAGGTGTCTTGAGGGAGGACACATGTGGTATGAGATGATCCTTTATTGAATCAACAATGATTCTCTTTGCCATATCCATCTTCTTCTTATGCAAGGCCTTAGCCTCATCTCCCTCTTGAACTTGAACCTCCTCATTGATATAGGAGTCCAACTCATTTTCTTCTAGGACCAGGGAGATCCTATACTTTCAGGCTCGGAAGTTATCAGCTTCCTCAAGCCTTTCATCAAGCTTGGTATGATGATACATCTTAAACTGAGAACCTCAAATGGAAATACAAGAGATTTATATCTTACTAGGTCAAGATGTCAGGTCTGAATTTGGAGCTGAAATCCTACAATGTTGGTTTAGTAGAAAATTAGGGTTTTGCTTTTCTGGAGTTCTGTCCACCCAAATGATTTGAATTTGATCCCTAACTTCAATTTTGGGGAGGAGATCAATCCAGGCCTAGGCTCACTAAAAAATTCCTCTTCTATGAAAATCCCTAATTTCCAACAGCAGTGTAGGGTCCAAAACTGAAAAACCTTAGAATTGGATTCTGCTTCAACAGAAAGATGTGCCCTAAGGAGGAGAGCTATTCCACCTTAATTTTGCTGAAAATATATGTAGGAATATCCACAAACTAGGAATCCCTAGTTCCCATAGCTGCACAGTGTCTTCTTCTCAGGTTAGCTCTGATACCATGTTAGTTTTTCATCACTAAGCTAGCATAACATTAGGATCTTTAACTGAGAGAATAACAAGTACATCAATCAAACACAAGAGACAATGAACATAGTGTTTATCCTCGGGGAAACCATAAATGTTGAAAACCTCGCAACTTCCTCAGAGATAGAATCAGCACCAAAAGTAGAACCCAAAACAGTAAGTGATCTCCCGACAGCAGTAACCTTCTTCTTATCTAGCCCCGGTGTCTTCTCCTTCCTCAACTATGCACTACACTTGAGTGTGTATGAGATGTGTGCTAAATAGAGAGTCTAGATCTCTATTTATACTATTCCTGACATGACTAAAACCATACTAGGGCCGAAATCACTAGGAGAGTCTAATAACCCTAGTGCCCCGGAACTCTGGGGACTTTAACCCTTAGACAATAGGAGGGTTACCCACAATGACTTGACATGACTTGTTCACATTATAGATCTACCCTATAGGAACATTGGGGCATGGCATGACTAAAGTACATCATGAAATAAACATCGGGTTACAATATATATAAGAAATACATTCCGAAGTTACATATACATCAACAATCAGAGCTAGTGTGAATATAACAACTTTCACAAGGTGAAACTCTCTCCTCCCTCTTCGGAATAAATTATGGTTTCTGCAAAATTTGGAATTTGGAAGATCTATTTGCATAGGAATTTGCACCTCCCTAAAGCGCATCCATTGAGCCTAGGATCAAATTTTTTGGGTGGTTGATTCTCTGGGAAAGCCAAACCCTAGTTTGGCCCTGAACCATAAAACTGTAGAAAACCAGAACCTAAAATTCTTTGGAAGCTGCAACCTTGCAAGCAAGTTTTGAATGGTGAGTATTTTGGATCTTCAGAAACCAAGTGGACCAACCAACTCGCTTCAATCAAGTGCATCTCCTAGTAAATTCAACTTTTCATTATGAGAAATTTCAATTTTTAGTGACCTTCTACATAGGATGGCCCCAAGCACTAAGCTTGAGGATAAACTAGAAGGCATAGAAAACTTCTTAGCATGAAAGTATAGGATTGGTCTCATTCTCAGATAGAATAGTCTTGAGAAGTACATCAAGGATTAAGTCACGGAAGTTACAGAAGATGAAGCTAAGGAGAAGTATGAACAAGACCTAATCAAGGCAATGCGGATCATTGATGATTCTATTAAAAATCACTTGATCCAACAAGTGTCATCTAACAAGACACCAAAGAAAATGTATGATGCACTTTCCATAATGTATGAGGGAAGGAACATCAACATAAAGATGAATTTGAGAGCTCAACTGAAGGGAACAAAGATGAACAAAGGAGAATCAATTCAAGATTACTTCACAAGGGTATCCCAGTTCAGGGAACAACTGTTAAAACAATAAAATAGTAATAAATAGGTAACTATTATTAAGATTAATTAATAATATTAAATATAATTTATGAAGAGAAGTGTCTCTTCAATATTTGATGGCCAAGCCATATTTAAGGCGGCCATATTCATTGTATTTTGTCATCCATTCAATTATTATACATTTATACATTTAATTATTTGAAGATGGAACATCTTCCTCCCTAGACATGGATAATATTTTAAAATTTATTAATCCACCTTTTAATAAAATATTTAAATATAATATTTTATATTTATTATTTTATTTCAACACATTAAATAATTATAATAATTTTTATCAAATCATCAATTATTTCAAAGACATTAGTTGTCTTTTATTCCTCCATAAGTCAAAATAATTAAATGTATAAATGTATAATAATTGAATGGATGATCAAATACAATGGATATGGCTGCCTTAAATATGGCTTGGCCATCAAATATTTAAGAGATACTTCTCTTCATAAATTATATTTAATATTATTAATTACTCTTAATAATAGTTACCTATTTATTACTATTTTATTGTTGTAACAACAAATAAGTTCTATTGGAGACACCCTTGATGAAGATGAACTAGTTATGACTGTTCTCAATGGTCTTACTAGACCTTGGGACTCATTCATATAGACTTTGTGTTCCTAAAAACAAAGTATGAAGTTTGACATAGTATGGGAGCATTGCATTCAAGAAGAAGCTAGACTCAACTAACAGAGAAGACGCTCAAGCTATAACCATCCATATTAAAGGAAGCAAACAATCAAACTTCAAGAAAGGTAAACATAAACCTTCAAAGAAGAAGCTTCAAAACAAAAAGAAGGATTACTCAAAGTATCAATACTACAACTGTCATAAGATAGGACACCTTTCCAGAGAGTGTCCATCACCAAAGAAGAAGAAGAAGAAGAAGAGACATCATGCTCATCTAGCTAAAGATGAGGATGAGGAAGAAAGACCTCGAAAGAGACTGACAAAAGAAGAAGATGTAGATAAATATGTATTATTCTCTTCACTCTCTGGGTCTGTAACACCTGGAGAAGATACATGGATTATTGATAGTGGTGCTTCAAAGCACGTGATAGGGAAGAAGCAAACTCTGTCAATACTTGAAGAAAAGAGCTCTCCTAAGAAGGTAACATTGGGAGATGACTATCAATATCCCATCAAAGGTATTGGTGAATAAAGATACAAGCTTGAATCTGAGACTTCCATGAAGATGAAGGAAGTACTTTATGTACCATTTTAGAGAAAGAATCTACTTTCCATATTAGCTCTAGATAAGAAAGGATATAGAGTTGATTTTATAGATGGACAAGTACTTATGTGGTCCAAAGGAAAGACGCTTGAATATGTTGTGATCATTGGTGAAGAAGAAGGTGGACTATACAAACTCAAAGGACATTCAAAGACATCCGTTTTCCATGAGGCTACTAGCTGAAGTGAACTCTGGCATAGGGTGCCTGCTCACATCAACTACAAATCACTACAATATGTGAGCAAGGTGGTAGTAGGGTTACTAGATCTGAATATTGATCATGAGGGAACTTTCAAAGGATGTGCAAGAGGAATGAACATCAAGAATCCATTTTCGAAAAGTGAAACAGAGACTAAAGGTACATTAGAACTAATTCATTTTGATGTATGTGGTCATATGCCATCCATATCATTAAGTGGATATGAATATTATGTCACATTTATTGATGACTATTCAAGAAAGACATGGATATACTTCTTGAAGAACAAGAGTAAATTGTTCAGGAAATTCAAGGAATTTAAAGCCTTGATAGAGAACCATTCAGAAAAGAGAATCAAGGCACTGAGATCAGATAATGGTGGATAATACACTTTAAAGGAATTTGAAGTATTCTATAAGGAGGTCGGAATCAAGAGGAAACTAACCACTCCATATAATACCCAATTGAATGGTGCTGTAGAAAGAAAGATAAGAACCATTATAGAAGCAATAAAGACCATGATTCATGACCAAGACCTTCCCATGCACCTGTGGGTTGAAGAAACAAGGACATTTGTGTATGTGCATAATAGATTATCTCACATTGCTCTTGGATTACAGACGCCTGATGAAATGTACATAGGAAAGAAACATGAAGTGATCCATCTCAAGATATTTGGATGTCCAGTATATGTACATATTCCGAAAGAGAAGAGAACCAAGTTGGATCCTTCTGGAAAGAAGGGAATATCTGTTGAATACTCGGAAGTCTCCAAAGCCTTCGGGATATACATTTCAGGATTCCATCATATCGAGATTAGTAGGGATGTAACATTTGATGAAGAGGAAACTATTAATAAATCCATAAGGTGACAGCTTGAAGAAGTACATGAATAGGATGAATCTCCCAAAATGGTAGAAGTTGAACCTTCTCCTGAAATAGTAACATCTAAAGATCATGAGATGCTAGAACCCAAGAACCCCCTACTATGGATATCTCTTGAAAGAGAAAATGTGCTTGGTTAAGAGAAATCATACAAGAAGCATAGAAGTATGGAGCTCCATAAGGCTCCACAAGAAAAAGTAAAAGATCAAAGCATACTCCATTTATGTATATTTAATGTGTGACTTGGAGATCAAGAACCCACCATCTTTGATGATTTGAGAATTGAGGTGTTTTCATACTTTTGACCTTCAAAATTCTCTCAAAGTGTTCATAATTGTCCATTTGATGCGTAGATGTGATTCTAGGTTTGTTTATGCCCATAAGACTTCCCAACATAGCTCATAGCGTGCTTAGAACTGAAAATGAAAGGGCTCATTGTTGTCACACCATTTATTTAGGACATAAAAGCTCCCCAAAGTTCCCTTATCTTTCTCTAGCATGTCTAGGCCTATGGAGCGGTTTTATTGAATAGAAAATTATCTTGTTGAGAACTAGCCTCTGGTTGTTAACAAACTAATTCAGAAATAAAACATTGTTTTTTAGGATACACCCAAAGAGCTACCTCTTTCTAGAGGCATGCAACACATCATTGATCTTGACCCTAAAAAACCACATACATTTGTCTACCCATACCTCTATTGTGATTTTTAGAGCACTAAAATATAAATTTTGTTATAGAACTATTGGAAGGGAGACATAATACTCCTATAAAGAGTCCCTACTCAACTCCAATGGTGTTGGTTGAAAAAAAGAATGGAATGTTATCACATTTTTCTATTATTATATAGAATTCAATAGAGTACATACCATTTATACTTTCTCAATGCCAAGAATTGATATGCTTTGGATAAATTATATGGTGCAACATTTTATTTGTTTTTTTCTATAAAACTAATCATCTTTTATTTTTTGATTAAGTGCCCTGTGACTTGTTGGGAGAACCTTTGGTATCAGAAACCACGATCCAGGGCCATCTAAGCCATCAAAATCACCCGAGAATCTCACCCATCCCGATGGCACCAACTCTTAGCATGGTTGGATTTAAATTTCGCCTTCCAGGAGCAACGGGTTTTGATCCTGGTCCGTGAAGCAAACGAAACTCCTCTTGAACATTTTCTCTACCATAGTTTGACATAAAAATAATCATCTTAGTCACAATAGTGGATCACAAATTATATGTTTAAGAGTCTAAATGTGAATTTCCTAACATACATCTGCATTATCTTGATTACATCGTAGGAGTTGGAGTGGTTAGAATATATCTAAAGAAGGTGAGCGCCATATGATTTGAAGTGGTTAGCATATATCTAAAGAAGGTCAGAGCCATTAAGACTACTTCCTTAGGCCTCTCGAGTAAAAAACAATGTTTGGATTCCTAGTCTTTTATTAGAATTACAAATGATGCAATCTTGGTGTTAATATTGCCTATTTCCCCAATTCTTAAAGGATTTTATCTCAATGGAAGAGCGCCTTCCTTACAAGAAGGAGGTTGAAGTTTCGATTCCTTCGTTCCCTAATGATATTGCAATATTGATATTTTTAATAAAATATATTTTATTAAGATTTATTATGACTATGGGGAGGTTTCAAATCGTTTTTGTATGTTTCTATGAGGGTGGATCTAAAATGACTTCATATGTCAGTGTGAGGGGGTTTCAAAACTGCCCTTGTATGTTACAAGAAGGGGGGTTCAAAACCACCCCTATAAATTTATACAAGGGGGTTTCATAACTGCCTCCAAAGGTTTGTAAATATTTTTAGCAGGGGTTTCAAATAGCCTCTGTAGGTACCTACGAGGGGGGTTTATAACTACACCCAAATTTTTGTAATAAATACTTTTATGTGGTGTTTTGAACCACCCCCAAAGTTTTTGTAATAAATAATTTTAGGGGTGGGTTTGAACCGCCCCCAAAAGTCACTTTTAGTGTCGGTTTTGATCTCTTCCAGAACCGCCCTTAAAAGTCCAAAACTTTACTGTCAGTGCTATTGGGGGGGATTTTGTTAATACCACCCCCAAAGGCTATTAAGATTGATTTTTAGAGGGGGTTTAGAACCTCCCTTGTAGGAACCTATGGGGGGTGGGGGGGTTTGAAACCACCCTCGTAGGTACCTACCAGGGGGTTTTGAAACCTCTCCCGTATGTACCTACAAGGGGGGTTTGAAACCGCCCTTGTAGGTACCTGCGAGAGGGGTTTTTAACTACCCCCAAATGTTTGTAATAAGGAATTTTGGAGGGGGATTTATAACTTCCCACTAAGGTGTCTATTAGGGGGGTTTAGAACCTCCCTTAAAACACACTTTTGGCAGGGGGTTAGAATCGCCCACAAAATTCACTTTTAGGGGTGGTTTTGATCTCTTCCAAAACCACCCCTAAAATTCCAAACTTTTAGCATCAATACTATTAGGGGAGGTTTTCTAAAGACCACCTCCAAAGCTAAAATCACCCCCAAAATTGAATTTTTGAGGTAGAATACAAACCCCCTAAAAGTAAAATTTGTTGTAGTGTGGGGGTTCCCAACTGACCAAACCCACCATGGAGGAACCCAACCGGAAACCACCGAAAAACCCCACAAAACAATACTTCAAGAAAAATATGTTCTGTTAAGTTCCTTCCTACACTGCTACTACAAACGCCACGACAAGTTTGTTGAATGTGGCGCCCCTGCTAGGAATTCCACAGATGCAAGCTCCTTCATGTGGTTTCCCTTCATTGTTGTCATTTACGAGAGAGATCTCAAGTTGAGCAACCTTTATACCAACTAAGTCTTGCCAAGACTCTACCCCAATACTTTAACCCGTGGCTTTGTGTGTTGGGTTTTCCTTTCCTACATCCCACACTATGGCTCCCCATTATTTCCAAACTTCAAAACACTTCCTTGACTTGCCTTTCCTCCCACTTGAACAAATTCCTTTAACTTTACACTTTCTCTCTCTCTCTCTCTCTCTCTCTCTCTCTCTCTCTCTCTCTCTCTCTCTCTCACACACACACACATATCTATATGGACAACTCGGGTGGGTGGGAGCCAAGGTGTGGTCACACCCCCACCTCTCTAACTGATTTGGTCCATGTTGACGAAGTTCCATATGCAATTGTTCCCACTTATTAATGATCCTTCCAATGTTGATGCAGTGCTTCCCTCATGTTTTTCCACATTCTATCTGCATTACTCATTTTCCAAAATGGGTGTTTTATCCTTTTGAGCACCCAACCTGGAGTTGAGGCTTCTAGTTCGATCCATGGTCCAAATAAATTATACTTCCAATTGAAGTGGTCCATGTTGTCCCCAAGCACACTAAATTACTACCAACTGCGACTAGAACTTCCATGTCTCAGGTTTCTTGGATGTGGGAACGCATCTCCTTTCCCAAAAACACACCCCAACCATATGCAATGCTATTGACGGGAACCCACTTGGTTGACGAACACTTAGTGTATTTCCTAATTTTCCAACCAATGCATGGGTCCCAATGAGATCCCAAGTCATGTTTCTTAGGTGAGGTCCTTACACGTCACATGGGTAGGAAATTATTCAACTTTCCCAACACTAAGACTGTTACATCCTCCCTCGATTCAAGTTGTTCTCATCCATAACAATGACTCCAACTATCTCTAGAAACTTTGTTGCTACTTAATGCACACAACCTTTCTTCTCATTCCACCCCATGTTCTTCATATCTTCCAGTCTACACTATCCATGTTTCGTCGTCTCTCGCGAATTTCCAGGTGATCAGTTTGAGCAACCAAGTCTAGTTAATCTCTCAATAATTGAATCCGACTATCATGTAGGATGAGGAATAAGAATAATATATATTAGATGATGAATATTACAATTATGTCTTGGCATTAAATATGGCTTGGACATTCATGCTGAGGAGACGCCTCCGTTCATAATGACTTAATTAAAGTAACTATTAATTATTCAATTATTTAAATATTATCTTATTTATGTTTGTTACATTGTCACTCCCTTTAAGGAAGCTTTGTCCTCAAAGCTTAAGTATTTTCCTAGTGTCATTCTTCATTGTGACTCAGTGTTGGTATTAGAATCGGATGAGGTCTCTTGTGCAGAGACTTGCACTTCCTTTCCATTGATGATTTTTCACTGTATTGTCTCATTGTTCCTACATTTATGACCAGGGGTCCAGTCATCACCGCATCGACGACATATGTTTTTCTTATTTTTTCTATTATCAGAGTAACTATTAGATGACTTCGATCTATTTTCCATTTCATAGGCATATGATTGAGGTTTGTGGCATTGATGACCAAGTGACCAAGTATTTGCACAATACCTACATTATGTCTCTTTTTCTTGCTGATAATGGTTATCGCCTCTTGTTTTAATTCCTTCCAATTTGTGTCCTACGACTTTTGCTTTATGTCTTACTACTTCTACGTTAGGTATCTCATGCAACTTCAACTCTTTTTGGAGGTATGGTTTAAGACCTCCTAAATAGATTTTGAGTGTTTTCTTTTCAGACAACCCAAATACTCATGTCGATAAGGATTCCCACTGATGTCTGAATTCCTCAACACTTCCAACCTGTTGTAATTTGGTAAGTTTATTGAAAAAATCATCTTCTTTGATTCCTTGAAACCTATTAAAAAAATAATTTTTGAACAAGTTCCAGGTGTAGGTAAAATTATGTCTCCTCCACCATAAGTACCAATTATAGGCGTACCCTTCCATATGTATTGATGCATATTTCACTTTCTCCTCGTCAGATTGAATATTGTAAATGTCGAAGTATTCTTCTGCCTTTTTTATCCAAGAAACGCATTAGTCTTCACTTCCATTGTATTTTGACAACTCTATTTTTTCCTTAGATGGGTACACTTTGTAACAGCGACATTGATTTCCTTTTGCTTTACGATTTGATGGTGGCTCGGAACTACTGGACAATGCAAGTGACATATTTGAACTGTTTTTCTATTGTTGGCAATTCTTAACCTTTTTATTCTCTACTATCTTATTGATATCTTATATTTTACTGTTTAATTGTTCCTCCATATATGGCAGTACTTTTGTTTCTAACTCTTGCTTAAGCGTCGCATTGTTAATCTTTATTTCTTTTTGCAATTCTTCTTGATTCTTTGCGAGTGCTTCTTGGGTGGAAACATGAAATGAGGCTTCTAACATGTTCGGACTATTGACTTGGTCCAGAATGGGTATGATCCTTTGTAACATCACTTTTAATGTATTATGGTTTTGCGTCATGGTGCTCATGTTCTGTGTTAAGGTGTTTATGTTTTGAGTCATGGTACTCATTTTTTCATCCAAGTTTCTTTGTTTTTTGTTCAGTATGTCAAATTTTTCATCCAGCCTTCTTTCTAGTACTAGAATAAGCTCGTCTTTGAGTATTGTATTGTTATTTTGAATCTTTTCCTGCAATCCCCTTTGATTAGTGATAAGGGACTTGATGTCCTTCTCCATTTTTTCGATTTTCTCGTTCTATTCCACCATGATTTTGGACCTTGTATGCAGAGGTGTGTATTTCAATGCTATTTTGGCTTTTGAGGTGAAATTGAATAATAATAGTATATTATTATTATTATTATTATTCATAAAGTATATAATATTTTGTATATTAGTTTTTTTTTTAACAATTATTATAATATTATTATTTTTAACAATATTAAAATAATAATAATAATTATTAATAATGTGTTTTGAAATTTTGTAATATTATAATTAAATATTATAATATTATTATCATATATAATATATAATTTTTATTAGAAATTGTTTTGCAAGTTTACCGGCGTGAAGGTGGCGGCTATGGAGATGAGGGAAGGTAGTCGCCAAAGGGAGGGTGGAAGAAATGGGGAGAGCTGTGATGTAGCGTGAAGGCGAGCAGTGCGTGGGAGCAAACATGGAGGAGTGAGTAGGAGGGAGGGTGGAAGTAATGGGGAGAGCTGTGATGCAACATGGAGGAGGGAGGAATAAGGGATGGGCGTGAAGAACATGGAGGAGAGCAGCACGCAGGTAGGGGAGTTGGGATGAACGCACGGTGAGGGATGGTTGGCACTAGCGAGAATGGATGTTCCTTGATGGAGAATGGAGGTGGGAAGAAGGATGAAGGGTGCGGGGGAATGGAGAAGTGAAGGTACGTGTTTGGGAAAACAAATGGACGGAATGAGGGCGAAGGGAGTTGGGCTGCAATGGAGCTGGGCATGATGGAGCAGTCATGAAGGAGAACACATGGAGAGTGTGGTGGTGGAGTGGATGGGGCAGTAGAAGGATGGGGTTTGAAGGAGAAGTGGAGAGCAGGGAGCTGAGAGATATAGGTGAAATGGAGCAGTGGAATAAATCAGGAATTGATGAGCTGGGTCTGAGCTCAAGTAGGAATTGGTGAGCTGAGTCCAAGCTTAGAGTGTAGGAGCAAATCCACTTTGATACTAAATGGAGTAATTGAGTCTGGTTGATCTCTCAATAATCGAATCCAACAATCATGTTGGATGAGGAATAAGAATAATATATATTAGATGATGAATATTAAAATGATGTCTTGGACTTAAATATGGCTTGGACATTCATTATGAGGAGAAGCCTCTTTTCATAATGACTTAATTAACCCAACTATTAATTATTTAATTATTTAACTATTATCTTATTTATGTTTGTTACATTAGTCCATCCACTTGGATTCTGTTGGTTGTCCATCCCACTTCCCTCTATGCATGGATCTTCAACAACTCGATGACTTGTCACATCGTGTTGAAAAATCTTGCACTCTTCAACATCTTGGATTCATTTATGATAGCCTCCTATTGACGCTCCTGCGGCCTTGAATATCTACACCAAATGTAGAGGAAGATGCCTCAATCTCTTCTAACCAAAGAATAAGGGTGGATGGCACTCTAAACGATCACCTGCATTGTCATTATCTATAGGATTCTTGCTTAAATGCACAATAAGTGGAACGTTTCTACTGATTGTGCCTTTTCCTTCAGTGAAAAACCTTCATGCCACTGGATTTCCCTACCATATCTTCCCAACTACTGCTAAAGTTACCAAGTCCTGGCTTTGCACAACTTCATATGCCTAGGTAGAAACAATGCATCCTTCTCAGCAACAATGGTTATGTCCCATGGTGGCGTAGAAATCAACAAGGTTCTTCAATGTCGATTCCACTATATTCTCCATGGTGTTTGTTCACTTCTCCAAACAAATGATCAATTCTCTGCTTTCCTTTTCTTCTCCTTTCCCATCATGAGGTTCTATTATACTTGTAGAAGTCATTAATGCCATACTTATGAATTTTCCACTTCCCTACAGTCTCCTCACCATTTTCACGTAAATAGGTTTCTCTTGTGACAAAAATGCCAACTATTCTAGATGTGACATAGGAGCTGATTTTTCCTTTCATATGAACTCCTGTCCCAACACTACATAAAAATAACTAATGGGAACCATGGTGAAGGCCACCTCTCTCGACCATTTTCAAAGCCTCAATGGGGCTTGGTTAGCCACACCAGCCACCCTTTCTACTCATGAGTTGATAGCCTTAAAACAAGTCTATCCTGGTTCAATCTGCAAGTTGAACCTTATTGACACATATTTCTTCAGAAAGTTATGTGTCTCCCCACTATCAATCAATGCTAATACTTATTGTTCGTTTACCTTTTTTGGCACATAGAAAAACCATGCTAAGTATTCATTTTGAATCCCTGTTAGTTCCTCTTCAAGGACCACAATCAACACCTGTAACACTTCAACCGATATCTCTTCATGATCCACTTCATCCAGCTTATGTGGCCACAAGGGACAATTCTTGGTGAAGTGGTGTTTTTCATATATGTAACAAGAGATAAGTTTAGCCTTGTCCTTAGGTGTGTCTATGTTATTGGGCATCTTGTCCTTATGTTTTGAACCCAATTTAGGCTTCCCCTTCATCTTCTACTTGAAATTTCCTAGGGCTCTCTCGTTGTCGTCATCGATTTCTTTAGACTCTCATTTTATATCCTCACAGTAGTCCAACAACTTATCGGTTATTGAGATAGCTGCAACAAGGGAATTCACAACCTAGAATTGCAAGCCTATATACACCCACAACTGCAAGCCCTTCATATGAATTTTCATGGTTGTACCTATTATATTCTTACTAGCCAAAACTTGTTTCAACAACACTATAGTCTCGTCTTGTGCTTTATGTGAAGTTGGATTCGTTCCACAACTTCCTTAAGCTTCCTAACCCTACCTTCCATGTAATATTGCAATATGACATGCAACACATCCACTGCATCCCTACACTCTACCACAACACAATTGAAGTCCTTTTGCATATGTTCCATTTCACTTCCCATGGTTGTAGCATTATGACCGTGCTTATAGGGAGCTTTGAAAATCTACTTCATTCTCTTCTCAAGTGTGGTGAGCTTGTTTTTCACCTTAGGTGTCTTAAGCAACAATCCACCTTCATGCTCCTCACAAAGAGACTTTCGCATATAGGGACGCTTTTGGTTCTGCATATAAATCCAACTCATTCTACGTGGATCATTTACCCATATTGGGACTTAACAGATTTTCTACACTTCACCAAGTGTTGGTTCACTGGTACACCCAACAAAACTTGACTTCACTAAACATATTCCTTCATTTCTCATCTTTGTCAAAACTACTGTACCTTTCTAGGCGAGTTTCTTTCCACCCATGGGACTCCTCTTGGATGAACTATTAACTTTGCTTGATAAGTCACTAGGGAAGTTACCACAGTCGTTGCCTCGACCAAGAAAACACCAAGGATATTCCATCCAAACTTTCTGTTGTCACTCTACTGCCCCGGCCAAACAGTAAGGAGAGATTTTAGAATATTTTGGTTTCTTTCCACAATTGGCTTCCACTCTAACTAACACACCTATTCAAAAACTTGTTCTCCCACTTTCAATACCGAATCTTCTATAAAGGAGTGGTGAAGAGCCCAACCCAACCTCTAATACTAAGTGTCACGACCCAACTTGGAGAGTATTCAGAATGACCCCTGAGTGTCCATGCAACACTACCTGGAGACTAACTGAGGGAGGGACCAAATCGACAACCTTCCAACAGACTACTCCTAACTTGTGAAATTTACACCTAGTCATTTCCCTAACTTACCTTACTATGTGTTATACTTAGTCAAATTAACACTTATCCATCCCACAAGATTGAATAGTAAATCATAAGAAATAGTAGGATACAATATATGGGAGGCATTCACAAGCAGCCATGCCCAAAATATTTATACTTGAAATAATTCAAGATTACAATAGATAAATAGAAATAGTGGAGTGCAACTTTCCAAATCCATCATGGAAGTGCCCAACTTTCCAAACCCATCATGGAATCCTTCAAGTTGAGTTGCTTCCTGCGTTGTTGTTGCAAGTGTCACCACAAGTTTGTTTCATGTGGCACCACTACTAGGACTTCCATAGATGTGAGTTCCTTCACATGTATTCCCTTCCTTGTTGTCGTTTCCCAGAGGGCTCTCAAGATGAGAATCCTTTCTTCCAATCAAGTCTTTCCAAGACTCTTTCCCAATAGTTTAACCTATGGATTTTTGTGTTGGGTGCACCTTTCCTGTGGCTCCCCGATATTTCCAAACTTCAAATCACTGCCTTGATTCTTCTTGCTTCCCACTTGAATGAATTTATTTTCCTTGGCACTTTCACATATATATAGGTGAATATCTCGGGTGGGTGCGACCCAAGGTGTAGTTTCACACCCTTCCACTCTAACTGCTTTGGTCCATGCCAATGAAGTTTCATCCGCAAGTGTTCCCACTTCTTAATTCCAATCTTTCCAATGTTGATGCGGTATCTCCCTCAAGTGTCTCTATATTCTAACCGCGTTCCCCATTTTCCAAACAGTTATTTTTAGCCTTCCATGCACCCAACCTAGATTTGAGGCTTTTGGTGCAATCCATGGTCCACATAACTCAGTCCTCCAACCAAACTGGTTCATGTTGTCCCCAACCCAACTAAATTTCTATCGAATGCACCCAGAATTTCCATATCTCGGGCATCTTGGATGTGTGCACGTTCCCACTTTCTTGGAAACACACATCAGCCATCCGCAATGTTGTTGAAAATCACCCACTTGGTTGACCAACATTTAGTATGTTTTTTCCTAAGTGTCCAACCAATTCCTGGCTCCCAATGAGCTCCCAATCCATTTTTATTGGGTGATCTCCTTGATTGTTGCATGGGTAGGAGGTTATCCAAGTTCCACATCACTGAGACTATTACAAAAGGGATGAATTTTGAAAATGTACAATTTGGGGTTGAAAAAAGATTTGTTGATTTAGTTGATGGATCGGGGTAGTATAGGTCAATTACTTTGAAACAAGGCATCACATCCTTGATTTTAACAACCAAATTAAGAAATTGACTAAATTTGTAGCAAATTTCTATTTATATAAATATAGGATGTTAAAGTTTTGATTGTTTAATAATTCCAATCCATCTTTAAAAATTTAGATTTGCTTAGAATAGACAAACAATCTAACAATGGGACAATGTTCCATTATGCATCTAACTTTAGTGATGGTGGATGTCTTACCATGTTTAAAAATTTATTTGTATTCATCTTATATTCATAGCTCGATTGAGGTTTTAATTACCACATGTTGAGATTATCACGTAAATCTTGTTTGTTGAACAGTTAATTTTTTTTCCTATAATATAAAGCGGATATTAGTTTATGTTTCATTACTCACTTGTGGAGCTATCAATGTGTATACTTTTCATAATATTCTAGGGGAACCAAAAATATAGCACTACTAAGGAAATCTAGCATATATTTATATTTCAAAAAACCAATGTAAATCTATATTAAATCTCGATCTATTATTAATTACTAAAAACTATCAAAGAGAAATTGAGGTGCAAATATTTTTCTTAACCATATAAGAATGTTTGAATCTTCATTATCTCCATAATATAATTTCCTTTGATAATATAAGTTCATTATATAATTAACTTTTGAAAATATACAATCTATTTTTATATATTTTATTCTTTACTTAAGGTTGGCATTCAAGTATTTATTTGTTATTTTTTTTATTATCTTCTAAATGACAAGTATCAACTCACATGAACGTTGCACATATAAATCATAATTGGCTATTAAATCCACCTCTAGATATAATGAGCCACAAGATAATAAAGTGGTTTCATTATTATCATATTGATTTATTATTCCATACAATAGTAGAGTAAGGCGGTGGGATATCAGAGTAGAGCGAAGGTCACAATCCTTGTTTCTTGCTAAAGTGTTTAGCTTTAAACACTCTAGTGTTTTCTCTAGAGAACATCTTTTGTTCAAGGAGTTACATGTGTATACATTTTATTACTATAATTTTATTCTTCTTTCTTTATTTATCTTTCACTCAAGGTATGATTCTAATATTATATATTATTCATAAGTAATCACTCACTACACAATAGAGTACATAATCTCATTGTATTGGTAGAATCATTCCGAGATATATTGTGACAATATTGTCCATTGGAATATTTAAGGTAGTTTACATATCGTAATGGTACCAAAGCGATTTTCTTTGGGGTTTCTATGGAATAGGTCGAGTATCTAGATATCAGCATAAGGCACTGAAATCAGGGTCATGCCCAAACCATGGTGGTTGAGTGCAATAATATTCCAAAGGATGAATTGGAGATGAGATTTAGAAAATTGGAATATAAATCTTTTGAATATACAAGAACAAGAATAAGATGGTATTAATGATGGTTTTAAAAAGCGAGTTCGAAACTTTTGAGGAGTTTATCACTTCATTAATGTTAATGTGGAGTCTAAAGCTAATGAAAAACTTGAAAGTAAATCAGAATTAGACAGGATTTAAGTGATCTTCATAAATATATCTTCCCATCTTATGTTAAAGTGGACATCAAGCCCTGTTTAGGTAACATTGTTGTGTAGTTGAAACATTTTCTACAACAACTATAAGTCTATTTAAGTGTGCATGACCTATGAGAATATGCGAAGATATTGTTTTTTCTACTAGATCTAGAGGGAAATACTCAAAATTGGTGGGAAATGTATACAAAATACTTATATTGGAGGTTGATTTGCTAAGAACTAAGTGGGAAGTGTTTAAATATTTCATTAAGTCATAGTTTTACCCTATTAGGTACAAAGAGGGACAAAGGATTATTTGGCACTATTAACCACAAAAACAAGGGTAAATTAAGCAGGAGTACATGTCCAAGTTTAGAAAAAAAACACTTGATTAGAGATATCTTCCAAATAGGAAATCTACATAGTCATTTAAGGAGGAAAGATTGTGTTGCGCTTTAAACCTAATACCACTATTGAATCTTGTGTGTAAGCATAGTAATTCAAGATGGACAACAAGATAAGAGAATTGTCCTAACAAGGCTCTTTGAAGGACAAAAAGTAGTGAAAAGGGAAAAAGAAGAAGATTGACACCAATACACATCAAATGATCCAAACAACCATTGTAACATTGATGGTCTTACTGAGGATAAGTCTTAGAAGCTATGTCCTGACTTGAATCCAAGGAACCACAAGGAAGAGTGCAAGAAGAATAACATGTTAAAAATCGTTTTGGTGAGCCATATAGAAACAAACTCAAATGTATATGAGAATATTACATACACCAAAATATAGAGGGATATGGACATCATAAATCTCCATCATAAGGAAGATAAGTGTTGGCACCCTATTTTGTATTTTTGGACTCCTACGCATAGATTAAATCTTGCATGGCTCAATTTTTCCTTAATTTTTATGCTTGCAATATAATGGAAGCTACATGGATGATTGGTACCACATGCAAGGTGCCCTACATGCCCTCCAAGAATGAGTTTTTTTATCTCTATACTATTTTGTAAATGATGTCTATATTGTGTCTGCGAATGAGTCAAAAACCATTTGTGTTAGCTACATATTGACCAAGGTTTGATTGAAAATGCTTGGAGTAGTTTCTAAGGGGATGATGAAAATGGTGATGATGATGATGCTAATAATGAAATTGACAACGATGATGATGATGATGACAATGTTGTGAATTTTAAATGATATTTATGATGACGATGATGTTGATGATGATATGAGTATCATGAATGTGTTTATCATGATCATGATAATGATGATGAAGGTAGATATTGTCATGAGTGAGTCAAAACCCATTTTGTGTTAGCAACATGTTTAACAAGGGTTGATGGAACATTCTTGGAGTGGCTTCTAAGGTGGAAATGATAATTATTACTAGTCCATGAAGGCATATTAGGAGGGTTTAAACCTTTAATAATGGATTCGATGTTTCAAAGTGTATTACTTTCAAGAATACCATATATCCATGATCCTAACCAAATATGATTATACTCGCTCTCACTACCATGAAGATAATAACAATTAATTTGGTTTATGTAAGACATGATAGTTTAATTGGACTATTTAAGTATGCAATATAACTCCTAACCTCTATCCCATAACCTCATACTAATATAACCCTTACCCATATACTTTTAATACAAGCCTAAAAACTGCATAATTATAGCCCCTATTAATATAATTTCTAACCCCGTACTCATATAAATCATAATCCCACACTAATGTAATACCTATTTCTAATATGACCATGAATCCCTAACCTATAATATAACAATTAACCAATAAAATAAATGTTAATACCTAATTTAACCACTAACCCGTGACCCCTTTGTATGGATTCTTTGTACGCCTCTAAGTGAGATACAAGGCCATATGATTGTTTTTTGCATTAAAAATGGGTATTTATGTCTAAACATGATCAAGGGGTGAAACAAGGGGTGTCTAAATCATGAAAAACACCTAGAAACCGCAAGACACACCATCAATAGGGGGATTTGTCCTAAGAGTTGAATGACAATGATATAACATGATGATAAGATGATGATGTTGGTGACAATGACAATTTTTATTTTTTCATCATCGTTATCAATTTTCATCATTGTCATCATCACTGATTATGATGATGACAACAATGATAATGACAATGAAAATCATCATGAGAACGGTTGTGATTATTAAAATGTTGACAATGATGATGATGTTGAGGATGAGGATAATAGTGATGCCAAGGATGATGATTATGGAAATGGACTAAGATGATGATGATGTTGATGATAATGAGAAAAATGTTGGAAGTATAAATAATTGTCATTGAGAATTTAAGAAATCACACAATATCGATTAAGTGATGTTATGTTAATGAATAGTTTTTTATATATACATATATAAATATGAGGGAAAACGGATTCTCTTAAGTGATGTCATTAATTGTGCTTAAGCAATGATAGTTAAATCACATTGCTTAAGTGATGTTTGTCAAGGGAAAATTAAAAAAAATGATTTCACATTTTTTTGTTGAATTTTGATGTTAAAATGATTTTTTCATCAAATTTTATTTCATACATTGAATTTTCACTCCAAATATAGTAGTAAAATAATAGTATATCATCAAGATACAATATCACAAATCTACCCAAAAATGGTTTCAATACATCATTCATGAATTTCATGAATGTGATGGGAACATTTTCCCATCCATGTGACATGACCAATAATTTATATGAATCTTCTTTTGTCTTCAAAGTTTCCTTCCACTCCTCAACTTCCCAAATCTTAATTTGGTGATAGACACTCTGGCAGAGGAGATTTCTCTCTGAATACTTGCAAAAGAACCTACCTTAGATCAACCAGATCTAAGGATAGAGTTCATGGTGCAAGGGAGGAGCTCAACCTTGACTATTAAAACAAGAAACAAATATTTTTTTATTTATTTTTATTTTATGATCTAACTAGTAAAATGGAAATATAACATACCTTTCAATAAGACAGGCCACTGCAGTCGTTTGAGGATGTGGTCTGACAACTCCCACAATCTGGGTCTTCATTTTTCTCCAAAAGGGGTTGCCAACCTAGAAAGGAATTAAGGGTCACACGGAGTGAACTCAACATGCAACGTGGAATAGTGTGGCAAAAGGTGTAGGAATATGGAATTTTGAGGGTTCCAAAGTGTAAGATTTGTGTAATGTTCAAAATTTTTGGAATATTTGTGGGGAGACATTCACAATGTATTTATAGGATGATCTAATATTTTCTTACCCATGGTATTGGTCCATGGTTTTTCATAGTGCATGATATTTGTCCATGGTTTTGCACCCATTCACATTTTAGGGTTTTTTTTGTCCTTGTTGGGAGAATGGGGGTTATGTTACAATAAATTCCCAACTTCTGTGTATTTATGGGGGAAGGAATAATGATGTTTTGGACCAATTTTGGTGGAATTTAATTGTGAAGTTCATAATAGATGAAATAATGGTGGGATTATGATGTATAAATATGGTTTGGACCATAGAGAGCTATGTGGACAATTTTTGGTGTTAACAGATTTCCCCCTGATGTGTGAGGGCACGAGCCCATCATATGGCCGACATACATCATAGGATCAATGGGGAAATGGTGAAAAGTACAGTGGAGAAACCAAAAAGGACATTGGAGGATTCATAGGATCCTCATTCAAACCACAATGTCTTTTGATTTGTATTACTTCTCAAAACTGGATGAGGTATATATAATCTCATACATATAATATATGGATGAGACGGGAATACACATAATCATATCAATGTTTCAATATACAAATGGGAATCAAGGCTCAAACAATGGGAGTTGATCAATACATACAACTGGAAGTACATAATGATGGCCTCAATGGAAGGCTAAATACAAATACTGATATGAAGAACTGGTACATAGAAATAATGGCATTTTCTTGGAATGCAATATCACAACAACTGATGCTCTGTTGAATCTGAAGGTGTACACAAGTGTATGGACTCAAGGATCGAGAGTCAGAATATATGATGTCACACGGAGTGAACTCAACATGAAACGTGGAATGGTGTGGTGAAAGTTGTAGGAATATGGAATTTTGAGGGTTCCAAAGTGTAAGAGTCATGTAATGTTCAAAATTTTTGGAATGTTTATGAAGAGACCATCACAATGTATTTCTAGGATGATATAATATTTTCTTACCCATGGTATTGGTCCATGGTTTTTCATAGTGCATGGTATTTGTCCATGGTTTTGGACCCATTCACATTTTAGGGTTTTTTTGTCCTTTTTGGGAGAATCAGGGTTATGTTGCAATAAATTCCCAACTTCCTTGTATTTATGGGGGAAGCAATAATGGTGTTTTTGACCAATTTTGGTGGAATTTAATTGTGAAGTTCAAAATAGAGGAAATAATGGTGGGATTATGATGTATAATTATGGTTTGGACCATAGAGAGCTATGTGGACAATTTTTGGTGTTAATAGATTCCCCCCTGATGTGTTAGGGCATGAGCTCATCATATGGCCGGCATACATCATAGGATCAATGGGGAAATGGTGACAAGTACAGTGGAGGATTCAAAGGCTCCTCATTCAAACCAAAATGTCTTTTGATTTGTATTACTTCTCAAAATTGGATGAGGTACATATAATCTCATACATATAATATATGGATGAGACAGGCATACACATGCTTGTATCAATGTCTCAATATACAAATGGGAATCAAGGCTCAAACAATGGGAGCCAATCAATACATACAATTGGAAGTACATAATGATGGCCTCAATGGGAATCTAAATACAAATACTGATATGAAGAACTGGTACATAGAAATAATGGCATTATCTTAGAATGCAATATCACAACAACTAATGCGCTGTTGAATCTGAAGGTGTACACAAGTGTATGGAGTCAAGGATTGAGAGTCAGAATATCTGAGGTATAATAAAAAACATCTAATATTGGAGATACATGGAAGAATGGTAATGAGGGGATTTTGAACACTTCCACCAACACATCCTAGATATCACAAAGGACATGAAACTGTATGGGTCCCAAATAGACTCACTGATGCGCTAGAGTCAAGTGACAGCTAAGGTCTTCGACCAACTAATGAGGGAACCAATACCATGCATGAATCTCAATGGTGTGATGATGTATTTGAAGTCGAGCACGTGAGACAAAACCAACCCAAAAGGAATTAAGGACTCCTTTCAAGTGGTATAAGGAACTCATCAATGAGGTGGATGAAACCAAGATATAGGGACCTATAGGTCTATCCTCTAGAATATATGTGTTGACATCGATAGGGGGAGACTTGCAACTACCAAGGAAATGAGGTTTCCTTGATAGAAGTATGAGGGGGACAACCAGATATATGGCACAATAAGGGCACTGAGAATTTGAATGGGGAACAGGGGCAGGGGAGTACGGGGGACTCAAACTTCCTTTATTTAGAGTATAACGGCAAGGCTGACCTAGCAGCATACGAATCTAACTTCATGGGGAGGGAATCATAGCTGTGGAACCTGGGAGATGATTGTAATGGGAGATACTTGGGGAAGGAAATGGACAAGTGATATCTAGGGGATCCAAGGGAGACACATCGCATAGTACTATGAACAAAGGAAACTGAATGGGGGAATTTTTCCATAATGGGAGACAATATGCAATATATGTAGGCACCAAAAGGCGGCGTTTGGTCCTTATTCATAGTTTAAGGAGATCGAAGAAGGGATAGAAGTGTGCTTAGTATGATACTATCTCGTGAATTTTTGTCAAGCCCAAGACGGTAAATGCTCAATGGTGTTTTCATGTTTAGAGAGTTTGAAAACACAAATAACACTCCAATGGGTAACTTTTTTGTATGGTAATCTCCTAAGCCCAAAAAATGATAAAAGTGTTCAAAGGAGAACTCTTCCAACCAAAAGGGTCAAAGACACTTCTTTTCCGTAGGTGGTCCAACCAAGCCAAAAAAGGTTAAGCCTATATTGATTAGATAGTCATTCAAATAATTTTACGAGCATGAATGAAACCAAGTTTGCTTGGCCATATTTTCTTTCTGAGAGGGACGGAAAAGAGCTTAAATACAACCCATGAGTGAGCTTTTTCGTAAATTACGATCCTAATTTACAAAAAGAAACAAAAGAATACAAAGGGAAATGTTCCTAGTTGGAAGGTCCTACGGTGGTTCTTTTCTTTAATTACCCTACATGGCCCAAAAAATGGATAAACGATGCCACATAGACGCCTTTTGAAATAATTTAATGAGCATGAAAGCAAGAAAGCTTGCTTGAAAATATTTCCATTCTTTAAGGAGTCAGAAAAGAGATTAACAGAAACTCTGTAATGGTCAGTTAAGTAAGGAGGAATAAAAAATAAGAGTGGAAAACTGGTGGGTCTCCTTGTGAGATAATGAATGGTGGTAAAATAATGTAGAGTTTGCAGTATGGATGGAGCGGAGGGCTCGTGAATATGCCAATACATAAGGGGTTTGAATTTCCTGGTGGAACACAAATTGAGGTAAGTTCGAGAAATGGACCATAAAAATATAGGGAGAGCATGAGAAGTGAGTCCCATTGGTGTGAACAGCATGAAAAATGGACGTTGGATGACTCTGTGATGCACAAAATAATAATTTGACCAAATGCAGACCTATAAACAAGGGGGAAGCACATGACACATGTCATTTTCATTGTTCAGTGTTGAGTTGGATTAGAGGGCCCTGGAGCAAAGTAGTTTATTTATTTCGATTGGACCATTGGTTTCGCAATTTATGAGTTGCAGGTAAGAGATCTCACCTAGTCTGTCATTTTCATGCATTTATTTTGTCTTTTTCTCATTCTAGGGATCCTGGACAAGCCCAAAGGAATTTTGAGTTTGGGTCACACTTTTCGAGGGAAAATGCACCCAAGTTGCACCTATTGAGCATACATGCACAACCAAGTCGCACCTTTCAAGGGTTCTTATGCGATTTGGGTCACACATGTGTGAGAGACAGGAGCGACCCATGTCGCACCTGTCAAGGGTTCTTATGCAATTTGTGTCGCGCGAAAAATATTGACAAGAGAGGCCTAGACCAGAATGGAATTTTTTTGTTGAATGTGGTCTGATTGAGACTTCTGTGATGTGTAGGATTCCTAGAGTTTGATGGCGGGAGAGAGGCATTGGGGACGTAAAATATGAGGTTGAGGAGGATGGTGTAGTACATCATACGCTTGCCTAGAGTGGGATTTTGAAGTTCTTCTAGATCCCTTTGATGCATTCAACAAAGTTATTACTGAACAAGCTAGTGATATTTTGGGATAGGGATGTAGAGTGCTTCATCATATAGGGTGAGCAGTTGGAGATCACCCTTTGAGACATGTGCGTTTTTACTAGCCTCCCATTGTTGGGTGTTATCAAGAATATATCGCCAAAGATTCCGAGGGGGGTGTTGATGGATGACTTGTGTACCCAACATTGCTATGCCACAACTTATGTGCATGCATCATACATATTGGTGTGTGACACTAAGAGTGTGGTGAATCATGTAGTCGAAGTGATGGTGTAGTGGATACTGGGATCAAAAGGTCCACATAAGATATTAAGAGGCCACTTGCTGGTGATCAAGATTGTGTTGAGGGGAACCTACTATGGTAGGGACCAGATGTACCTGAAAACAATTTGGCATGGGATGAACCAGGATATCCTGGAAGATGTGGATTTCTACCTCCCATCTTTTTTGTGATCATGCTTCTTTGAGTGGTTACTGACACTGCAACTACATCTAGAAGTGCATGATGGGGGACCACGTGAGCCTCAGATGAGGCAGTGATGTGAGGTGATGATCAGGGAGGGAGCCGGATTGGTAGTTCATTTCTTCACCTGGGATATTTTTGCACAGTGGCAGCAGCTTCCTGTTCTCACAGAGGACTATCCATACACAGGTATGGACTATCGGGGAGATCCAGAGATGCATAGACCTCCTAGATAGGTATGGGGACCATATGGTACGTATAAATGACTTTTTGTGGTTTCAGTCTATTGGAAAAAATATTGTCTTGAATAATTTACCTAATATTTAATTATCAATCGGGGTTAGTAGGAGTAGAGTTGCTACAAAATATATGTGAGGTAGAGAGTGTCGTAGTAATAAATTAATAAGCCAAAGATCAAAAGAATTTAAGTTGAACTTCTAAGGATATAATTAAGTTAATAAAAACAAAGGTAACATCAAACTATTTATAAATGTCCATATATAAACACTGTTATGACAATAAACTATTATATCTAAAGAGATTGATTTTTACTTGAGAAAATGACTACATTAAAAAGGATTTACAATGACCAAATAGAAACTCTACATGCACTAGCTAAATCATTTCAATTCCACTCTTCTTGATTATTCTGAGGGTAGGCATTTACTGTAATAGGAACTGGGGCAGGAGGGGTATAAAAATGGCTCTCAAAAGAAGTATACAAGCTAAAGGGAATTAAGTCTAGTTTGATTTCTACAAAAATGTGCAAACTGAGAAATGTGCAGTTACAGGAAATAGTAAACATGATTGTTTATACACAAGTGACTCCTATTTACAAAGTATTATATAAGAAGAGATATAGTTTATGAACAAACAAAAAACTCACAAGGATGATTTGAGTT
Source organism: Pseudotsuga menziesii (assembly GCA_001517045.1). Taxonomy (NCBI): domain Eukaryota; kingdom Viridiplantae; phylum Streptophyta; class Pinopsida; order Pinales; family Pinaceae; genus Pseudotsuga; species Pseudotsuga menziesii. Next base: position 118,736 of record LPNX011053242.1, read on the forward strand.
CTATCTTATAGATCCTTTTCACAATTGTATAATTTAAAAGAACAAATTGTATTATAAACACCTAATCTATCAATGCATGTAATTTAAAACTTATTTACAAAGAAACAACTTAAATCAAAGGATGAATTACAGATCAATATAATGAGTTACATTACAGAACATAATTCTTATACATAAGGTAAAAAGAAAGAGGAAGGAGAAATGAGTTTTAACAAGAAGTATTAAACATTATTATCTAAAGTTCTTTAAAAGAAAATATAAACAACATCTTACCATTACTATTCAGATAGAATCAGAAAACTACAAAGATAAACTTTGAAAATAATTAAAAACACACAGGAATGAATGTGCGACTATCTGTATGACGGTTTGTTTGAAGATAGTCTGTTAACAGATAGTCATACAGATAGTCTGTTAACATTTTCTTCAAAGCATGGTAATGACGGTTCCTATCCATTTCCCATGTCTTTAACACACAGAAATATGCTACCAATAATGCGTAGTCTATTTTGCGATATGGACAACAGGCTGGATACACTCTGCATATATCTAGTTGAACACGTGTATGCTTGTTAGCTCGTTAAAAAGACCATATAACCTGCAAAAAATAATACACACGAATTAATATAGAATATGTGCTTCATATTATGCCAATTTTAATTATTGAAACCATAAAATGATGATAATAAACATAATTGATATAAACCTTAAATTTATCCATACCTGAAGCTTGAATAGTGAGCTGCATGGTCCAAAAGACACTAAAAAGTAACAAAACATATGTTAATATGTGAATTATTGAACCCAAAAATAGTGACATATGGGGACAAACATTCCCCCAAAGCGGAAGAATACCAGGTCCCACTGGTGCAAAGTAAAAGATATCATGAGGAAGGAGGCAGAGCTGCATCAGCAGCTGCCTCCGACTTGGATGGAACAGATTGCTTGTACTTCAACTTCCTCTCCTGTGCTTTATGTAGAGTATGCCTTGCTTGTTGATTCCTCTGAGATATAATAAGGGTATTATGTAAATCCTCCATATTTTTAATTTGTAACCATAGTTCTCTATTTTGTTCATGAAGTTCTGAAATTAACTTGAGATGTGCTTCATTTTGCTTCACCGTTTGAGTTAAATCATAAGTTAATTGTTCTAAGGTGGGATGCGGTGGCGTCAATGGTTCTGGGGATTGGTTAAAATCCCGTGGAGGACTTATTTTTTGAAGGCGAGTCCAAATCGACTATATAAAGGGGTATTCAGGGCTTATATTTTGAACAGATGTAGGGATGTCCATCTGATTGATGTTGTTATAGCAGATTTCGCCACTTTAGGTGAATCACACTTTGTATGGCCTTCCCCTATCCCACTGCAGACTCCTTAGACCCTATGGACCATTTTTTGTCCTTTGATGTTTCCTTGATCATCCCTAAAAACACATGAAAAATGCTATACACGACTTTTAAACCTATAAGCGCGTACATATGCAGATTTGACTACTAAAACCACGTACATCGGGATGTGTGCATAATCCAAATCCTTTTGGAGTTTTCCTTGACATGGATCCAACTCATTTGGCTCCTTGCCTTCTCTATGCCTTGATATCGCTCAGATTTGACCTTTCATTACCCTTTTGAAAAGCTATATAAGGAACCCCTTGGTACATTGAAGGTATAAGAGAGAATTGAGAGCAACGAAACTATAGTCCATTGTTGCCGATACTTATGCTTGAGTCTGCATCCCTTTGTCCCTTGGAGCACTTTTGCGTTCTTCCCAAGCTTGCCTTTTGCTTGTGAGCTTGCTATCGAGAGATGGAGGATTCAAGTGGTGGAGGCCCAAGTGGGGGATTCAGTTTCTCTGGTTCACAGACGTGTTGTCAGAGGTTGTATCTTGTAATCTTTGATTTATATTAATAGAAATATCTTTTCTTGTCCAATAATGTGTGTTTGAATGAATATTATCCATGGGATCATGTCAAATGCTTTTACATTATTGATTATATATGCTAGAATAGACCTAACACCATGATATATAGAATTATTGTATTGTTTACTTGTTGTTGAGGAAGTAACAGATCAATTCAAGCTGAAGATTGGAAAGCTCAATGGGGATCTACTTCAACCGTCCGGAATAAGGTACGAGGTCTGATCCTTTAGTGTTAGACATTTTATTTCTATTGCATATTGGGAAAGATTGATTTCTGGAGTCAAGCTGTCTGTTGTGGTACCCCAAGCCATAGGAATTTCTCTTCGTAACAGAATTGGCGACTCCACTAGGGAGTTCCTAGTAGTTGTCCTTTGGGGTTTGTTTTCTCGGCATTCAATGAATTTGAATTGCTCTTTATCTCTTGTTTCTGTGTTAGGTATGGGGGCATGTATCCCTGGTAGAGTCTGATTGGTGTGAAGTTTGTCTCAGCCTGTTTGTTTTCCTTGAGTTTGTGCACCTTTCTTCCTGTACACGAATTTTTGATTTACAGTCGCGTATACATGCGGTTTCCGCTATGATTTCCGTGTATACAGGCGGGTTTACTGCAAATAGTCGCATATGCCCTTGATTTTGCCTTTTTGGGGAAGATAATTGGTTACTGGGTGAATTCTAATATTTCTGAGTCTCCTTTGGCACTTCCTGAGTCTGTTTTGACCTCTGTTTCTGACCAGAAACATTTTTTTTTAGGATTTTTTTTTTTTTAAGATAGTTCTTGTCATGGCATTTTTGATTTTTTGTTTGAGATTAGTGCATTAGAGTTCTTTTACCTTAGTGCTTTGCTTGAGTGCTGTTTGGTGTGCTTGTAGAGTCTAGGGGTCATAGAATCATTCTTTTGCTTTTCACATCTCTTTTATTTTCAAAAAATCCAAAAACATTTGCTTATCATCATGCATTGCATTTTGCACTTTGCATTGTACTTGCATTACATATATTTTCTTTGGAGTACAAGTTAGGACTTCATATAGGAAATTTGCATTCATCATTTGAAGAAGAATTGTGCATTTCACGTAGTAGCATACCTTGTTTTCATGGACACAATGCATTTGCATTGATTGTTAGGTGTGCATTTTACTTCCTGTTGCGTCATAACACCATCAATTGCACGATCATATCCCTTTTTTGAGTAATAAAGCCAACTAAAATCAACGCTAAATAAAATGAATTACACTCTTTTCTTTTCTAGGGTGCACCAAGAAGCTTAGGTTTTAGGATCTTGGAATAGTTCATTGTAAGTTAATTCTCCAAGATCACTAAACAACAACATCTAGTGTGTCTATCAAAGTGAGTGTGTGAAATCCTTGGTATAACCAGTGTTCTCAGGGTCCTCCTCTCAAAAGGGAGTTAAGCATGAGGCAGTGTGAGCGGTTATTGATTGGGATGACCCCTAGTCATAACTGAGTAGCACCGGAGATATTTCCAGGATTGTATTCATATTTGGGGGCTCTTTTGAGAGTTTCGGGCTTTGCTACCCTGCCCATACGGTCAATCCCGCCTGCAACTATCTGCCTGAGAATTGAGTATATTGAGGTGACCTTAGTGGCCTTACCTAGGATATTGAGGGGGTACTTGTAGAGGTTATTCTACAGGTGTCCCGGCCAGGTTGGGGTCAGACAGCATAGTCGCTTTACGTGTTGAAGCTGAGGGCCACAATAATTGGTTACGTACCTCCACTTGTTGTGTATGGGAGTCTCAATCCTCTCCTAGGCGAGACATACCTGTTTCATTCGGGAGCTCACTTATCCAGCCCTTGTTTGCTTGCATTTGGCTTTAGATTTTATTAGTGATTGCTCTGTGCATGCTAGTTGGCCTAGGGTTTACGTAAATAGAGAGTCTTTGCTATTTTTTGAGTCATTGTGGATTCGAGTGTGGTTCCTCACTGTTCTCATCATTTAGCAGGGCTTCTGCCTTGTACTTCTCCTCCTTTGGGAGAGAGACCTAGACAGTCCGGGCGGACTATGTCACACACTGATTCACACACCATGGGAGACCATTCAGAAGATATTCCTAAACCACCTCCTCCCATTCGTGTAGACGATGGGGAATTTACTCCTACTTATGATCCTTCACCCGAATTAGCTGAGTTAGGTCCTATGATTTATGAGATAGGACCCTTGCGTGATAGACCTACTCACTCTAGGTCTGATTCCCCATTGACACGTTACTACTATGGAATGCCGGAAGACACCGAGATGCATTTTGAACCTGCCAGCACTAGCTACGGTAGTTATGCTACCTCTGGTTTCCCTACACATGATTTGACATTTCATGTCGAATCTGATTTTGAGCCTAACACTATGCTTGGGGGCACTCTCATTCCTTACCATGCGGAGAGGTTTGGGAGCACTAGTCACATTGCACCTTCCATCCCAGTGGTGGAAGCTACATCATATCTCCCTCCTAGGTCTAGGTTTAGCGATCCAATTAGGATACCAAATCCGAGACGAGTGACGATAGGCGGTAACACATATATTATTACTTAGGTTCCTTCGTCCTCAGCTCCTAGTTCTTCAAATGTACATCCTCCACCTTATTCACGTGGTCCTTCGAGCCGATATATGGCTACGAGTCAGGTCCATACTGTTGTTACTAGGCCGATTGTGTCTCAAGTTCACATACCACCCGCTGCATTGGGAGGCTATGTTCATGCTTCTAGACGTCATCTTGCTACTTCCAGGGATTATATCCCTACTTCCGAAGCGTATCTTCCTACCTATGGAGTGTCTCATGGGGCATCGCATGCGATGACCTATGGACCTTATCATGGGACGCAGTATGGACAGGTTTCTTCACCTTATGGAGGTGGGTATCAACAACCTTCTTACTCTCCTAATTACAGCTTTGTAGCTCCTACTAGCCAAGGTCCACCATACTATGGCACTTCCACGCCACCCTATACGGGTCAGACAGGAGGAGGACACTATGGCCAAGGCCATGGTGGTAATCAACCCTATATGAACTAGGGAGCGGTCCATCGACCTCATCATCCTAGGCTCCCTTTCCTTGCGACGCTTAATCTTCCTGACTTATCGAGACTTACGAACAATCTTGTGGCTCATGACCCGACTTGGTCAACTGTCCCTACCAAGCTTCCTTCGGACATACCTAAGTTTGAAGGCAAACTGGGAGAGGATCCGAGCGAACACGTTACTACGTTTCACCTTTGGTGCTGTTTGAATTCGTTACATCAGGACTCAGTCCATTTGCGACTATTTCAACGCACCCTCACAGGGCTTGCTACAAAATGGTATATAGAGTTTCCTAAGGGAGCTTTCGCTTTGTTCAAAGATCTTGCGATGACTTTTCTTAATCACTTCCAGCTACTAGTGTGCTATGAAGTCGGTACTGAACTCTTGTCGACATTTCGGCAAGATAAAGCCACACATATTTCTGATCATATTCAAGAGTGGCGTAGACGGAAGAGATTAATTAAAGCTTTTATACCATTGAAATTCCTCCTTGAGTGGTTCCTCAAGTCATTATTGCCATATATAGCGAAGGATGTTTCCACATCCAGAGTGTAGAATGAGGAACAAGCGATCTTTAGGGCGCAGGAACAGGACTTGAGGTATGCTCAGTCCGATTTATTGTATGAGATTGTTCCCAACGCTCCTCATTCCATTTTCGATCCCAAAGTCAAACCTGGACCACATGCCGATAGCATTGTGGGTTGTGCAAGTTCGAAACCTACGGATTTGGTTGAAAAACAAGCTAGTAAATTGTCAATCAACCAATCTGCTTCAGGACAAGCTACAGCTTTGTCTCAACCTGCCCAAATGGTGAATGTACTTTCTGTGAAATCGTCAGACCAGAAGGGTAACCAGTAGCCTGGACGGAATAGAAAAAAGGGTAAAAATAATAATCGAAAGGGTGGGAATAAGAATGAGAATGCTAACAATATTGACAAGAATGGTAGAAATGCTGGGGGGGACAAGCAAGCGAAATGTAAGGTTAAATTCCCTTGCAAGCTATGTAAGGACGATCACCTCACTTACTTGTTTCCACGGATTGAAGAAGCTTAGAGATTCTTAGCACAAGGTCCAGCTGTGCTAACTAACTCTTTACCGCATAACCAAAATATGAACTCGAAGTCCCATGACTAGTCTAGTGATGATGATCCACCGAAGGGTAGTGATCGTGGGTGCATTAACATGGTCCGTGCTACGAAAGTTGTGACTTGTGTGAAAGATTATAGTTCGTCACAACCCAACCCAGGTAAAGAGCCTGATCCACTAGGATCCCCTTTGCACATTGAGAAACCTATGGATAAACCTAAGGCGGCACCTTGCATTCCTAAGGGAGTTCTTAAGCATTCGGGGCATAATCCAAATGCCCGAGCCACCCAGAATTATTCAGTTGTCGAGGATTTGGGCCATACTCCTTGTGTGATGTCTGCATTGGAAGTGCTTCAGAGTTATCCTTTGCAAAGGAAGGTGTTGCTTTCTACCCTTGGTGTGAACGATGATAATTTTTCCTCTATGATCAAATTTGAAACCACAGGACATCAGCCTCGCTTTCCCTACTATGTGTCTCTTTTGGTGCACGTAGAATGTCTTGGTATGACTGTCAAACGTACTGTGATTGACGAGGGTGTTGCTGCTTCTGTGATGTCTTTGGCCTGTTGGAAGGGTCTCAGATCTCCTGAGCTGTCTAAATCAGCGACTATGTTAACTACTTTTTATGGGAGATCTTTTAGGCTGCACGGCATCCTTCCTTCCCTTAAATTCTGTTTGGGGGGAAAGACGGTTGCGATAGAGGTTGAGGTGGTTGATGCACCCCTTTACTATAATCTCTTGCTAGGTAGGAACTAGATGTACAGTATGCAAGCCATTGCTTCTTCTTTTTTCTGCATTGTATGATTTCCACATAATGGGAAGATTGTAATGATTTATCAGATGACATTCAAGAATCTGTCTGTTACAGCATCTTCGGGAACTTCGATCCCAATCGTTGAGCACTCTCAGCCGGCAACTGGGAGTGTGGGTGTAGGCATGTATTCATCCCTCATGGGAAGCTTTATTTGTCCTGCACCAATCCTCATGATAGGATCTAGTTCCGATGAGGCTTCAACTTCTACGATATCGATGTATTTTCGCATGAGTCATATGGAAGATCCTTGGATTCTTCCTTCACTGAGTACTTCGAGTGAGCCTGTCGAGATGAGTGTGTCATTTCTTACAGCTATGATAGCTTATCAAGATAATCTCAAAAGTGTTGCAGGGCCTCATTCTTCCTCTTCGCGGATGGAGGAGGAAGACCCCTATGTGCTGCCGGCATGGGCAGTACAGTCTTCTCATGCCCACGACTACCTTGATACGGTGTTCCCGTCGGATGAAGCGATTATTGAAGCTATGTCGAGAGTTGAGCCACCATGGGAGGAACTTCATCATAGATCGTACTTCCTTCCAGCGCTTGATCATTTGGAGCATGAGGATTATAGGGAGATTCTTAGTTAGAGAGTTGGTAGTCCTGTGGTTCCATTAAGCTCTCCTAGTCCAATGGCTGATGGAAACATGGCAAACATATCTTCAACAATTCCTATCAACATCTCTCGCAATCCTGGCATAATATAGAATGTCTATATTGGGGCGGAATGTTCCCAAGCTGAGATTCTGGAATATACCGAGCTATTCAAGGAATTTCGTGATATTTTTGCTTGGTCTTACGACGAGATTCTAGGTATTGAACCTCATATTTTCGAGCACGAGATTAAGACTTACCCCAATGCTAAGCCTGTTTGAAAACGTTTACGTGCGATGAACCCTAGGAAAGCACCTGCCATTAAGGTAGAGATAGAGAAATTGTTGAAAGCCGATTTCATCTATCCCGTTCCCTTGACGGAGTGGGTTTCAAACCCGTTCTAGTGGATAAGAAGCAGGGAGTGATCTGCATATGCACTGATTCCTACGATTTAAATTGTGCCTGTCCCATGGATAACTTCCCCACACCATTTATAGATCAGATTTTGGATGAATGTGAGGGGAGCGAAGTGCTCTCCTTTATGGACGGCTTTTTCGGGTATAATCAGATTCAGGTTAAACCTGAGGACCATCACAAGACTGCATTTATTTGTCCTTAGGGAATGTTCACATATCGAAAAATGCCTTTCGGCCTTAAAAACGCCGGAGCTACATTTCATCGGGCAATGACCTTGATTTTCCATGATCTCAAGTCCATTATCGAGGTATTTTTGGATGATCTCGCTGCTCATTCTCCTATGAGAATGCGTCATCCCTATCACTTGAGATTGGTATTCGAAAGATGCCGGCACTATTTAGTTAGATTAAATCCTCACAAGTGCATCTTTTGCATGAAGTCGGGTCATTTGTTAGGATTCATCATTTCGAAAGAGGGTATAAGAGTCGACCCCTTGAAGGTTGAGGAAATACTTCAGTTGTCTCCCCCGAAGAATATTCGTCATCTTCATTGTTTTCAAGGCATGGAAAACTTCTTACAAATATTTGTGGTCAACTTTGCCAATTTGACTAGAGGCTTTATGCATCTCTTAAAGAAGGACACCCCCTTTTATTGGGATGAGCAAGCCCAGGAGTCCTTCGATGCACTCAAGTGAGCCCTAGCATCGGCCCCGGTGATTAGTCCTCTAGATTATAGCCGTGATTTCTTATTATATGTGGCCGCGTCCTTAGATAGGATTGGTATGGTCCTGGTTCAAGAGGATGAGGAGCTCCAAGAGCATGTCATATATTATCTGAGCTGAAACCTTATTGATGTAGAGATTCATTATTCTCATGTCGAGAAGCTTGCTTTAGCTACCGTACATGCGGTTCAACATTTGAGACATTATATTCTCCTTCGCTAGACCTTGGTTGTGGCCCGTGTCAATCCATTTCAATTCGTCCTCACCCGAAGGATGATTGGGGGAAAGTATAATAAATGGATTGTCATTCTACAAGAATTTGATCTTGAGTTTGTTTCGGCAAAATCAAAGAAGTCTTTAGTCTTTGCAGAACTCATATCGGATTTTCCGAGTGAGACCGAGGAGTTGGTATGTGAAGATACGTTTGTTGATGAACACATCTTCTTAATCTCTATGTTAGACCCATGGTATGGGGATATCATAATATATTTACAAACACTAAAGACCCCTACTCACCTCTCGCACGAGGAACGACGATGATTACGTCACGTCTATAACAACTACCTTATAGTGGACAATACTTTGTACCGCCATGGGGTAGATTCCATTTTACGATGTTTTTAACTCATGATGAGGCTGAGGTTGTGCTGAATGATTGTCATGGAGGGGCGTGTGGTGGTCATTTATCTAGGCTTTCTACAGCTCAAAATATTTTGAGAGCGGGTTATTTCTGGCCATCGATCTTTAAGGATTGTGTTGATGCGGTCAAGAGGTGCCACCCTTGCCAGGTGTTCGCACGTAATATGCACTCGAAACCTGCCCCATTAAATCCCATTATCATCGCCGGTCCCTTCACTAAGTGGGGGCTCAATTTTATGGATTGCAACCTAGCTTCAGTTGGGGGGCACCATCACATTATAGTGGCTGTTGATTATTTCACGAAATGGGTTGAGGCTATGCCTACAGTAAAATCCAATTGTGAGATAGCCGCTCACTTTGTGTTCAACCAAATTATTACTTGGTTTGGGATTCTGAAAGAGCTTGTCACTGACCATGGCTCGCACTTTCAGAACCGTATGATGGAAGAGTTGGCATCCAAGTTAGGGTATAAGCAAGAGCACTCCGCTTCTTACTACCCCCAAGTGAATGGACAGGTAGAGGCAGTGAATAAATCACTCAAATCCATTCTCCAACGAACCATCACACAAAGCAAGAACAATTGGCACGTTATGTTATATCCTGCTTTGTGGGCATACCGAACCATGATTAAGACTGCCACTGGTTTTTCTCCATATCATCTTGTGCATGGAGTGGAGTTGATATTGCCGGTTGAATGCGAAATTCCTTCGTTGAAGCTAGATATGGAACTCTTACCAGACACTTCACCTTTGGAGGAGCGTTTGGTTCACCTCAAGCAACTTGATGAACAGCGTCGGGATGCCTTGGTGGTTCTAGAGGTTAATAAGCATCGCGTTAAGGTCCAATACGATAAGTCTGTTTGTCCAAAAGTGTTTAGTGAAGGAGACTTGGTCCTTTTGTGGGATCAACTAAAAGAACCCTTGGGGGCAAGGAAATTTAATCCTATGTGGTGTGGTCCTTAGGTGGTCAATCATGTGTTAGAGAAGGGTTCCTATGAGATAGTGGACTACGAAGGAACAGCTTTGGCGGAGCTTAGAAATGGGCTCTATCTCAAAAAATACTATGCATAATCTTTAGTCAAGGCTGCTTGTTGTATATTATTATACCGCTTTGCATAGTTAGGTCTTTTTCTTATCGTGATCGGGTTTGTGATTAGTTTCCGTTTCTTTTGGAAAATATCAAGGGAATCTTCCACCTACATAGGATTCGCAGATGGTGCATGTTGATGAAATTGTCATTGATGCCAACATGGTCTTGATGTCATCGATATCACCACTTTGTTGAACTCTTGAAGAAGCCCTGCTAATGATGCTGAAGACCCTAGAGATAATCCTGAAGCCTTGGCAGACAATGGAGAAGCCCATGAAGTCTTGGAACCCTTGATGAAGACCCTGATGACCTTACAAAGGTCATGAGCCCACTACTGGCAATTCAAGTCATTTCATGATGGCCTGCACAAATTGAAGAAAATATGAGTAAAGGATCTTGTCAATGCAAGCAAGACCCTCATAAGATGATAGCCCTTGTCATGCCCTTTCCAACGGTAGGTGGCACGTCACGTGGTTCCTCATGGTTGATGAGATATTAACTTTTGAAGTTGACCCAACGAAAATTATAAGTCAGCTCAGTCAAACACAAAGTCGGCTCAGTCAAAGTTTTATTAAAAAATAATAAAATATTTTTATAGTATGTTGGCCCCATTAAAAATAAATTAAATATGTATGTCGGCCCTAAAATTATGGAGGATAAACTAGTATAAATACCCCATGCAACTCTTCATTTTTAACATGGAAATTTCGGCCATCTCTGAGGCAGCCGCAGGAGCAGTGGAAATTTTTTGTTGGGAGCAGCTCGTTTTGTGTGGAAATTGTCTGTGGAGCAGCAGATATTTAGGGCTGGTCATTTTCTACAACAGTCTTTATCCTCAGGCTGCTACAGCAGCTCTTAAAGGTTTGAGATTTTTCAAGTTTTTTTATCTCTGTAACCTCGTGGGGGCAGCATCTCTGGAAATTCTAGCTGACTGAGGAAACCTATAGCAGACCTTTTGTTGAGGCAGAACCAAGCTTGAAAAACAGTCCTCTGTGGAATTTTTGTGAGGTTCTTGGCAGCAGCTGAGAAGAGACCCGAGGTTAAGTGCAAAAGCAGAACCAGTGGATCCAAACCTTCCACGGAGATTTTGTTTTTGGAATGAACCATCTGATTTTTGAAGAAAGAAAACAGTCCTGAATTTTCAGTCCAAGCTTGACCCTGGTACAAGATTGATGTGCTCCAAAGTTGACAAAATTTGCAAGCATTCTCAGTCCAGTTTTGGCATGATTTGAGCTTCTTCCCCACCATATACACAATCTGGTTTTGATTTGTGTGGGAGGTTTTGCACAGCATAACAATGATGACAGCCCTTTGAAGAATGTGCAGTGCTAGAGTCTAAGCTGAATACACAGTCTGAGTTTTTGCAGCGTAGCAGCAGCCATGTTTTTAGTGGTCTGAGGACATATGGACGAGTGGGCTGAGGTTGCCTATGACCTATTCACAAGCATTCAATTAAGCCAATACACCAGTCCTGAATTTTGTTATGAAAACTTCTGTCTCTGCTGCTAAGTGACAGTCCAGTTTTTGGACTTGTCTTGGGGTTTTTTCCCAACGCACAAACAGTCTGGTTTTGGTGCTTGAACAGTCTGAGTTTTTTGGACTCTTTCACAGTACACCAGTGCCAATTTTTT
>LPNX011053253.1:0-11839 GCA_001517045.1 Pseudotsuga menziesii
AATAGAAGCATTATGATCCCAAGCATTATGTCAAAAATATGTTGGCGCCATATTTTTTGTTTCACACATCGCGCACGCGATTTACAAGGACATAACGCGCACGCGATTTATATGAACATAACACGCACGCGTTGTTTAGTGTTAAATCGCGCGCACGTTTGGTAAATTCAAATTTTTATTCCCTCCAAATGATAAGGCCGAGCCTCCACCCATGCTTTCGTGGAATTCCTATGCCTATGTGTCTGCTTTGCACTTTGCTTCGGATTCAACATGCCTGTGCCTTGGAGTATGATAAACCATGGCAAATTCAGCGTTATATCCATATTTTCAATATGCTCATGTTTAACGGTTCGTCTGATTGTTCTGCACACCTCCATTTTTTATGAGATTTTAGAAACAGATATGGTTTTTTTGGCAGATTCTAAATATGTAAATTTTAATAAGAATACATAATTTTTTCTATTTTTTTCTTATTTATCTTCTGTCATCACTCCTCAACTCAAAAAACACACTGGTAGTGTTTCTCTATAACTTTTTCAATTCTTGATCACTTCAAACAAAAATTGTATGGTGCACAAGTAGACACTAACCTCTACGTTCTATCAAAACCCCATTTCATGATTTTTGCATTAAGACCTTCAAAGGCTGCACCCACAAAACACGTACCATTTTCGAGGTTTTCTCACTTAGACAATTATAAAAATATTATAAAATTACTAATTTAATTTTTGAAAAATAATGCCGCACTAGTGCTATGGGTTCTCTACATGGATGTCAATTTGTGTAGCTTGATTCGATCATTTAGGCCCTCAAAGGCTGCACCCACAAAAACATATACCTTTTAATTTCCCTGAAAAATAAAAAGTGCCTGTTAGGAAAAATGAGATTTGAGATAGCTATGCAAATTTTCGATACATAAAAGTTATATATTCGGAAAGGTGATTCAATTTCCTAAATTTCATGTTTTTTACTCAATGCAAGATATTTTGCATAAGTATCTCAAAAAATCCAAGTAACTTGAGGGATGCCTGATTTTTCAGGTTTCTATTGCATCTAACGTGCACAAAAAGGTCCCTCATCTTCTTGCACAGGCCCCGGGGCGTTTTTGTGTTGATTTCCACATTGGGAAATTTCATTGTTGTGGTTACACAGCGAATGGAAGAGAAGACCCACAAATTTTGGGTGGTTGCTGAGGTTGTTTTGGCCACGTGAAGCCCATAAACGTTTCTGAGTTTGAATCCATGAGACAAGGATTTGAGAGGTTCTTTTTTTCCTATGTGAATCCATTAAACCATTTCTAAATCTGGGTTTCTCACCCAAGGGCTGATTTTCCCCATTCACCAAATCATTTTTGGTTGGAAAGGGTTTCCTTCATACCCATATGCTAAGTTTTGCTATTGTGGGAATCCCGGTGATGGCTTGACAAGTAAGTCCAAGAAACCCATATGTTATTTAGATTCATGTGTTTGATTAGCAGGCTGGTTTGGCTAGGTAAATCCAAAGAACCATCAGTTAATTGGTGGGCTATGTGTTTGATGAAATGTTTGGCTTGCTTGAGTAAGCCAAGGAACCCCATGTATTTAGCTTAACTAAATAGTCTATGAAATCCAACTATATGTTTTCTTGACTATGGGTGTATGGTTTTGCCTATGTGTGAGCCTTTTGTTCCCTAGTGCCTTGTGGAATCATGCCCAGCTCGTGGGTGGCAGTGATGTTGACAGATTGATGAGCTCACTAGCCTACGGTTGGGTGGAATGTTGTAGAGACGTACCTAGTTGCGGGACAATCTTATTTCAAGATAAGTATTCTTGTGAATTTTATCTCTGCAACTGTATTTGGCTATGAATTAACATGAACATGTAGAATGATTGAATGCTTGAGTGAATGTGTTTGGCTCCCGTTGTATGTTAATGATTTATGCATATATGTATTTTTTGAATCCAATGCATTTTCATGTTATTGATGATAGAAAGAGCACTAGTGGAGCATCATTTTACTTGGGAAATTTTTTAGTATCACGGATAAGAAAAAAATGGTCCTCCATTTCACTTTCGACAACAGAAGTTGAGTATATTGTTTTTGCATCATGTTGTACTCAAAGTCATCTGGATGAAACAAACATTAGAAGATCTAATTGTGAAATATGAGGACCCAATTGTGATACATTGTGATAACATGAGTGCTTTAAACATATCCAAAAATCTAGTTATGCACTTCAAGACCAAGCACATTCCAATAAAATATCACTTTTTAAGAGAATAAGCGTCACATAATGTTGCCAAATTGGATTTTGTTGATACATAGGACCAAATTGCAGATATATTTACTAAACCACTAACTCGAGGGTCCTTTGTATATCTAATGCAGAAGCTGGGGGTTATCCCTCTTCCTTAGGATAAAGCTGGAAATTGTACCCTATCACAAAAGGAGGATACAGTTGACAGGGGGAGTTTTGAGATCCTTTGTCATTAATGTCAAAGGGGGAGAAACTTGGAGAGTTGTTGTCATAAAAGACAAAGGGGGGTAATGTTGGGCATGATTATCATTGATTTCAAAGAAGTTCATTAATAACAAAGGAAAAGGATAGAATTTCAGTGTAAATGGTCAAAAGTCGAAATTGTTGAAGCAAAATGGTCAATAGTCAAATAAAGTATGTTGCTTGTCAATAGTTTTTATTCTATTCTTCCATTGTTAGTCGAAGTCGATTATGTGTCGATCATTATCCATTGAGTTGAAATATGAATTCAACCACAACTCCATAAATTAGAGTCATTAGAATCTAGGTCGACGTTGAATCTGCAATTCAAAGTCACATATAAGTGGACATTGGATATTCGTGAGTCGAAGTTAAAGTTGCAATAAAAAATTCGGAGTAGAATTCAGATCACGACATTGAAATCAACTAAGTCGAAGTTGGAGCTCAACATGATCGACATTGAAATCCGCTAAGTCAGAATCAGATCTCGGCATCAGAATTAGTAAGTTGAAATTGATGGAGTTTAGATTGACATCAGAATTAACAAAGTCGAATTCGATGTAGAAATAGAATATTTAATGCTATGAGTAAATAGAGCCTTGATGCTTAGAAGAAACACAAGAAGTAGATCTTGGTACTAAGATAATTCTCACAAGCATACACAGGAAAAATAGAGAGAAGAAGAAAGATTGAATCACATGAATGAAGAGATGAGTATTGGAGTGTATCCTTCCATTGAATAATGATGAATAACAATGTACATAAATATTACATCCATTATAGGTAATTTCAAGTTGTATGGGAGATAATTCATCAACCTCAGAAAGGTAGACTTACTAAATATGATAAACCATCATATGTGACTAAAGCACTTTCCTAATCAGTTAAGGACCTCACAGATTAGATAAAGAATGAGTGAGTTGCAAGTATGATGGGAAAGAATGCTAATCCTGTAATCTAGATAGAAAATCATGGAGGATGGGTTGGAAACAAAATATAACAGTTTCCTAGTAGACTAGCTTTACCTTATCCACTGAAAAACTGGAATAAAGCAGGATAAAGGAAGAATCTACAGGAAGGTGCAATTACTAAATATGAAATTCAATAAAGTGGATAGGATCAAACTAGAATCAGGATAAAATGACTCTTGGGGTATATATGGCTACTGTTGACCATGTGGTGCAAGTGGATGCCAACTATCTGGGCTAGTGGATAGGAAATTAATAAAAAATTAGTAAATATTTTATCCTAAGTAGTGAGTGAGTTTATAATATTCCCACAACCCCCTTTCTTAAGTATGACTTTATGATGGTATGTAAAAAATATAGGTGTATATAGGGCCCATCAATAAGGATATGGTCACCCTTTACAATTTTCATGTCCAGAAACGTGAGGAAAGAGTTAAAACCACATGGGGAAAATCCTCTCTCAATAAGGGACAAGGCACAAAATTTGAATAACATGTCTTCAATAGGTATTTATATTCACTTGAATGATCTGGATGAATTGCTTCCGGTGAAATACTTGATGAATAGGTTTGAAGACTCCATGATCATGCGCTAGAGTTTAGAATCTACAAGAAGGAAGAGGAGAGACTCCTTGTATCTCATCATCTGATGAAGTAGGAGAATTATTTGAATGCTTATTGTTGCTGAAAAACTATGAAGTGCAAACAAAATCTGATTTGGAAAATATATCTATGCATAATCCTTCACAAAGAGTACAAAAAATAGGACAATCAGTTACAAATCAGTTCTTTGAATAAATGCAAAATTGTGATGTGGATCATATATCATTCTTACAATCTGTTGTAGCACCTTCACTAATATAAAATGAGGATGAAAACACTATGATAGATAAGAAAAAATAGAATATCAAATATAAAGGAACAAAGGTTTAATGTTCCCATGAGGATATAGGGCTAGACTAGGAAAAGGATGAGCAACTGGGAAAAATTGATGAGTGTAAAAATCTGAATGATAGATGGACTTGAGATCTAAACCATAAGTGTTTAGAACATATAAAAACATGCGTAATATCACTCCAATTATGAATAAGGTCATGGATAACCAGCCAATGAAAGATAATAAAGACTGAACAAAATATGTAATACTAAGTAACACTCCATAAGAGACCAATGAGGAATCGACTAGTGAACTTGGGATTTGTATAGTCTTAAGAGTATTCAGAGGTATGGTAGATGGTATGGATGGTGGTATGGATGGTTTCATGACAGTTATATCATCCTAAAAACATGATTATAAATAAGATATATAATCACGTAAATGAAATTAGGAAGAGTTGCTTACAGACAAGTCAGTATCTAGTGAAAAATCACAATTATTGGGGGATGAATCTAGTAGATTGATATGAGGATCATTCAAGAAAGGTTCTGATATATCAGAAAATGAATATATATCAGAGAAATTCAAAAGGTATTTAAATATAGCACTCAAGGTATAGGTTATATTACCTTGGGGCTGCACACTATGATAGTGTTTTGAGGGTTTAGTAGGCTTCTCTAGGTCATCTGGAACTTCAATGTTGTGCTTCTCAAGTAGATGAGAGATTATGTCCATATTATTCTTGAAACATTTATTATCTGAATGAAATAACTTGTTTCAATAAGAACACTTGGATGTGCTCACTTTCTTTTTGGCTTTCTTCATTGAATCTTCATCGGTAGGCTTCGAACCCTCATCTTCAATTTCTGACTTTGGCTTCTACTCTTTCACAATTTGCTTCTCTTTTGATCTAAATTATTTCTTCCTTGAACCATAATAGAATGATACTCTCTCTTGGAAGATCTAAGAGCACACATCTAGATGAATTTATCTTGCTCCTTTTCTAGCGAATCAAAGAAAGTACTCAAAGGAGGCATTTTCCAATTCGAAACAACAAGCCTAGTAGCATGAAAAGTAGACACAAAAACTAAATATTCAGTACCCAATTTAGATAGAATGGAAAGGATTAATCAATCATATATTTTCTTAATCCCACAATACTTGAGAATTAGAACAAGTGAATGGAATTTTGTGAAGAAACCATCAATATAATCAAAACCTCTTAGACTCATTGAGAATAACTCAATCTCCAATTGATACGCTCTTAACTCATCTTGAACTCCAAACAAAGACTCAAGTTTGGTCCACACTTGGTTTGGAGTGGTCAAACCATCTATATGAAAGAGTACATAAGGAGAAATAAAGTGGAAAATCCATCCACATGCTTCATCCAACCTATTATGCCACTTAGCTTTCTCAACAACAAAATTTGGTTCATTCTCCAAAGCCATATAAACTCTATAGAGTCCCTTACTGTGCAATAGAATGCAAATTTTGGATTTCTATTCATGATATTTGAAGGGATTAAAGATCATATCTGTAGAAGAATCCATACTTATATGTTGATGTGCTCAAGGAGATACTCTCAACTTGCACAAGTGAAACTAGGAGAAAATCATTTAAGCCAAACAAGCTCTTCTTCACAGAAGGATAGGAAACTAGATGCACTCCTCAACTCTGCAGAAATTGCACAACTTTGCGCTATGATACCATGTAGAAATACAATCTCTAATTATATGAGTAAATATATCCTTGATACTAAGAAGAAGCACAAGAAGTAGATCATTCTACTAATATAATTCTCACAAGCATAGATAGGAAAAATAGAGAGAAGAATAAAGATTCAATCACATGAATGAAGAGATGAATATTGGAGTGTATCCTTCCATTGAATAACTATGAATAATAGTGTACATAAATAGTGAATCCCTCACTAGTAAATTCGAGTTGTATGGGAGACAACTCATCAAGCTGAGAAAGGTAGACTTACTAACTATGATAAATCCCCATAGGTGGATAAAGCACTTTCCTAATCAGTCAAGGACCTCACGATTTAGATAAAACATGAGTGACTTGTGAAGTATGATGAAAAAACATGCTAATCTTGCAATCTGGAGAAAAAATCATGGAGGATGGGTTGGAAACAAAAGATAGCGATTTCCTAGTAGACTAGCTTTACCTTATCCACTAAAAAGCTGCAATAAAGTAGGATACAGGCAGAATATGCAGGAAGGTGTAGTTACTAAATATGACAGTCAATAAAGTAGACATGATCAAATAGGAATCAGGATAAAAACACTCTTGGGGTATATATAGCAAGTGTTGACCATGTGGTGCAAGTGGATGACAACTATCTAGGCTAGTGGGTAGGAAATTAATAAAAAATGATTATATATTTTATCCTAAGTACCAAGTGGTTTTATAATATTCCCACAGTCAAAATGACAGAGTTATAAATGGTGGAATGCACGGTGTATTTGCGACATGGATTCTTGACATCAGAATCGATTAGTCGGACTCATAATTGAAAACTTCGACATGCTATAAATCCAAGAATAAAAGAGTTGGAAGTTTACATGTCTAAAGTCAGAATTGTGAAGTCGAGTACTTCATAAACATATCGTTAAGCTTGTAGGATTAAAGTGAGAAGGTAATTCTAAGTAAGTATTATTTGTAAAGGGCCACGATGAAGAATTATGACTATTAGGAAAAGAGGCACAATTGAGGGTATACAAACAAGGATTTAGTCTTCTAAATGGGGTGTCTCGTTACATTAAAATTGCATATCAAAAAGTGTACAGAAAACAAAAAATGTATTATTATTCAAGGGAGGTTGGGAGGTGCAAGGGAAGGAAACAAAATTCTTGTAGGAAGTTGTAGCTTCCTTCCATTTGTTTCAAGTAAACAAGGTTGTCACATCCCCTCCCGCCTTAGAGGAGAAACACGACCATAGTTCCACACATTTGATGAAAGAGCATCCAGTTCGAGGTTCACTCTATTCAAGTCTGTGCATAAATCCTCTAACTTCCCAATAGCAGAGAAATTGATTCTGTTAGTGATCCATTCAATGATCTACGAAGAAAAATCCCAGAGGAGATCAAACAGTGGAGAAAGATCGCAATGGAAATCAACGGTCATAGTATGTTCCGCATCTGGAAACAGATCAATGGCTAAGAATCAACCTGCAAGAATCAATGGTGCAGAAAGCTGGAGTTTGTGGAATCGGGGAAATATGGAAACTGCAATCCTGCATCCCGCATCCCACATGCATAATAGACCATTGCGGAAATAGATATTGTGAAGCCGCATCCTACATCCTGCATGTGGAAAGGAGATTTGCGGAAATAGATTTTTACAGAAGGACGTTTCTGCATCCTGCATCCTGCATGCCGCAAGTTGGGGAAAGAAGAGTTGCAGAAGGAAATCCAACTTGTTAATAGAAGTCTTGGATAGATTTTATCATTCAGGCCATCACCAATCCGACAATCTAAGCCCCATAACATAATTTAAAAATGCATTGAAAGAAACATACATAGATGCATACAATTGTAATTATACAACAGAAGCAATTTATCAATTCAACACATTAGGCATGTTCATCATATTTCATTAAGAAAATACAATTGCAGAGGTTAACACAAAAATACTTATCTTTGAAAGAATCTTTCCGGCAACTAGCTATGACGCTGCAATGTTCCGCCCAACCATAGGCTAGTGTGCTCCTTAATCTCTCAGCATCAATGCCACCCTCGAGCTGGGCATTATTTCGAAAAGGAACTAGGGTACACAGACTCACACACCACAAGGATATACACCCACAGTCAAGCCAATAACCACATCCAAACATAGTCAGCCCAATAACAGATGGGTTCTTGGACTTACTCAGCCAAGCCAACACAAGGATGCACTACATAGCAAAAGACAAGTTCTGTGTATGGAAAAAATGTCAAATTGAATATGGCAAATGGGGAAAACAACCCAAGTGACCCAAATCATTCAGAAAATGTTGGATGGCCTTCCAAAGGAAAAAACGACCTATGTTCACACCCAAATCATTCATACCAAACGAAGAATGCCTACACAGCAATTACAAGTTCTGGGATTTAAGGAAAACATCATGGAAGCCAAAACAACAATGGAAATCAGGGAACAACAACCCTATGACCAAAATTGACTTCACAGAATACTCAATATCTTCACGTGGGTGAAGACGGCTCAACAACGCCTCCAAAATCATGGTTCCCTCTTCAATCTGCTGGGCATTGCCAAAAACGATTCTCCAGCCATGGGAGAATGAAAACAAATGCAAAATCGTGCAGGGGAAAAACACAGGATGGAGGACTGAGAAGAAGAACAATCAGCTGCGTGAGTGCTCCCCGTGAATGAAGGATGGATGATCAAAATGTCCTGCAGCTCCCCAAAATGTGAGGGAAGATGAAAATGTGAATACATGAGGGAATCAACATACGATTTTGGGTGTTTTCTTGCCCATACTCTTCCCATTCCCATGCAATAACTACCTCAACCAAATTTTGGCAGAAATAAATGATTGGGGAAAAAGACAAGAAATGGGTAGTTGACAGTTTTGATGGGTTTCCCCCAATGGCTCAAGGTTAAACACCGCCTCCCCCTTATCCTTAGGAAATTCATGCCCCCATCTCATTATTTGTTGCAATGACATAGCTGGTTGTGGGTTTTTAATTAAATTGTGTTTTTACACGATGCCCAAATTATAATGTGTCAACTAGCACAAAATACAATCGACATCGATTTTAATCGCCGAAACATATAACACTAAATTGATGGTGGGGCTTTTGCCTTTATCTCTACACCATGATTAATTACAATATATATATCATATACATTTAAAACCAGGGTGTTACAAAGATATCAGTGCATCTTTCGGTTGTAGATGAGAATCTTGGGTGTTGTAGCATCTTTCACTTGTAGCTAAAAATTTTGTGTGTTGTGGCATCTAGCAAGTCGGTGCTTGTAAAATACTTGTAAATACAATTTTGCAGTAAAAGAAAGTGTTTGTGGTTTTCTCAATTGGGTTTCCACGATAAGTTCATGTGTTTCGTTTATATTGTTGATTTTATTTTTAAATAGTCATAAAAATTAAAGAAATATCTAAATACTAATTCACGTGCCCCCTTCTCAGTATTTCTTGATTTTCAACAAAAACCACCCTGGATCCGCTATCAACTTGCATGCCATGAGTTCGAGCATACCGGTGTAACATTTAGAACTTCCACTTGGCTATTTAAACTTGCAAGTTGTCAAACATTGCATCAAGCCTTTAAACCTTTCCTTGTAACCTTTGAACCATATAAACACCAACACATGATTACAATCACCGTTGCATGATTTTCAAACCTAAGTCAAGACCTTAGTACATACCATACATGTATGGTTTCTAAACTTTTAAACATTAACAACGTTAAAACCAAAAGGTCGCATAAGGTGGGTTAAAAACCTTAATTAAAAGTTAAGGTTAAACTTAGCATATAAACCTTAAACATAAACCATTCCTTATGTAGGTAAACTATAATCATAGTACTAAAAATCACATTTACCCAAGACTTAGGAATAAGGATAATCCTTAGGGTACTAACCTTAAATTATAAAACAAACGCAGACGTTGAACATCAAATACCCTGGTAAAAAGTTGTAAGTGTATACAAATTATGTTAGCTTGGTCAATCAACGATCCCAAGTTGAAGATCGATACACTACCATCGTGCAACAATATAAAGTTAGAGACTAAAACTAATTAAATAAAATTATGCTTATAAAAATAAGAGTTATATATATATATATACACAAAATTTTAGTTTTTTTAATTTTATTGTATTTTTGGATTGTGACATAGACAAAGCGCTATTAAAGAATAAGGGGTTGGAGCACGACAACACACGAAACAAAATATATGAAGTAGCTTTTGTAGCAGGGAAAATCACTTCTAAAAAAAATATAAGACAAGAGAGGAAAAAACTGGAGCATCGGATAAGGTACGGTAATATGAAATACCAACAAAACAAAATTAATATTAAGAGTGTGATGATTAAATACATAACATTTGTTTCTTGTTCAGGTTGATGAAGGAAGCCACTCAATGCATCATTAAGACCAGCGTAGATCCAAATCCTAGGCTCTATCAAGCGCCGAGATAGATCAAATCTCTCCAGGTGTAAACCTCTTCTTAAGTATCTATCGATTTGATTCAAACCAAAGGACACATTTTTTAAAATTTAAGGTCCACACATTGAGAAGTTCTTCCGCCAACCTCGGCAGGATCTACAACTTGTTATTTGCGTATACAATTCAAAGCACTGCATTTTCTCCATTATCACAACCTAGTATCTTGCTTTCTCGGATTTGTATCTTCCTCTGTCAGGTCAACAATTCGAATAATACTATTCTTGGATTCCAGACATTCTGGTGGCATGATACTATTGCCAAATTCGTAAGCATATTTCGTTTCCATGTCCTTTGCTTTGCCCCAGAGTGTAGAAAACAGGCCCACGATGATCAAAATTTCACCCACCACACTACATAGCTTGCATCAATATTAAAAAAAGTCAAGAAAGCTTGTCATTCACTAGGGTTTCTCCCATGGTGGAAAGCATGTCATACACTAATGTTCCATAGTGTTTCTGTCATACACTAGGGTTTCTATTTTCCAAATCAAAAGACGCATATAATGCTGTCTCTTTTAAGAATTATATTATTTGCTTAATGATCCCGAGAAGAAAAACCTTACTTACCTTCCCACGCGAAGACAAACACGAAGAATGATAAGTTCCAAAATTGCCGTGATAATCGTGCCCAGTGGATTGAAAATGACCACGAATACAGGCCCTTTTTTTGCTTATACACCAAATTTGCAAAAAAATCTGCAAAAAAATCCCAAGTCCAGAGCATATTACTGCCTGTAATGAATGGGAAGAGGCATAATTAACCACTTAGTTTTTATCAACATATCTGGTTTTTAAATATACCAAAGCCAATACTATTAAATATTAAAGAAAAATTATTAACATAAAAAAACATAAAGAATCTATTATTACTTTCTTTAACCACCCTTTAATTAAAAGTTTATTTAAATCTTAATCAAGCTGTATTTAAACATAACAATATACTATTACATAAAATAAACTCCTGTTGTATAGTTGTTTCTCTTAAAAACATTAAGAAACAAAAACATATTGTTAACAGTTTCTTTAAGCACCTTTTAACTAAAAGTTTATTTAAATCTTAAGATGTATTTAAGCATAACAAAATAACCACCTAAAATAACTTTAAGATGTATTTAAGCATAACAAGATAACCACCTAAAATAACTTCTTGTTGTATACTTGTTATTCTTGGATTAATCTGGTTGTTGACCCCCAAAGTCTAAAATATCACATAATATCTAACTAGCAACAACCACATTAAATTAATAATGTGTCTGAATACGCCGATAGGCGTAAATTTAAGCACATACTATAGGGAAAAACATTAATATAAAAAGTAT
>LPNX011053253.1:11914-24431 GCA_001517045.1 Pseudotsuga menziesii
GATGAAGATATTGATGATGTTGAGGATGAGGTTGTCGATGAAGACGATGAGGATGAGGGTGAAGAGGATGATGAAGATGAGGGTGATGATGAGGGTGATGATGATGATGATGACGAGGATGATGATGATGATGATGATGATGATGACAAGGATGGTGACGATGATGAGGATGATGGTGACGATGAAGATGATGGTGAACAATGATGGTGATGATGATGACTATGATGATGATGATGAGGATGAGGGTGATGATGATGATGACGATGATGATGACGATGACCATGATGATGACGATGACGATGAGGGCGATGATGATGATGACCACCATGATGATGATGACCATGATGATGATGATGATGATGATGAGGATGAGGGTGATGATGATGACCATGATGATGACGATGATGATGATGATGATGATGAGGGTAATGATGATGAGGAGGAGGATGAGGGTGAAGATTATGATGATGATGATGAGGATGGTGGTGTCGATGAAGATGATGATGATGGTGAGGATGAGGGCGATGAATGATGATGATGATGAGGATCGAGGTTGATGATGATGAGGATGAGGGTGACAATGAGGAGGATGATGGTGATGATGAAGATGATGGTGAACGATGATGGTGATGATTAGGACGATGATGACTATGATGATGATGATGAGGATGAGGGTGATGATGATGACCATGATGATGATGATGAGGATGATGGTGGTGATGATGATGATGACCATGATGATGACCATGATGATGATGATGAGGTTGAGGGTGATGAGGAGGAGGAGGAGGATGAGGGTGAGGATTATGATGATGATGATGATGATGACGATGGTGATGATGATGAGGCTGAGGGTGTAAATGAAGATGATGATGATGGTGAGGATGAGGGTGATGAATGGTGATGATGAGGATCGAGGTTGATGATGATGAGGATGAGGGTGATGATGATGATGAGGATGATGGTGAATATGAGGAGGATGATGAATATGATGATGAGGAGGAGGATGAGGGTGTCAATGAAAATGATGATGATGGTGAGGATGAGGGTGATGGACGATGCTGATGAGCATCGAGGTTGATGATGATGAGGACGAAAGTGATGATGACGATGAGGACGAGGGTGACGATGAAGATGATGATGAACAATGATGGTGATGATGAGAAGGATGATGAATATGATGATGATGATGAGGATGAGGGTGATGATGATGATGATGATGATGATGATGATGACCATGATGATGATGATGAGGATGGGGGTGATGAGGAGGAGGATGATGACTATGATGATGATGATGAGGATGAGGGTGATGATGATGATGATGAGGATGAGGATTATGATGATGAGGAGGAGGAGGAGGAGGATGCTAATGATGTTGAGGATGAGGGTGTCGATGAAGACAACGACGACGGTGGCGGTGATGATGATGATGAGGATGAGGGTGATGATGAGGTGGATGATGACTATGATGATGATGAGGAGGATGAGGATGAGGATAATGATGATGACCATGATGATGATGACGACGATGACGACGATGATGATGATGATGATGAGGACGAGGGTGATGACGATGATGATGAGGATTGAGGTTGATGATGATGAGGATGAGGGTGATGATGAGGAGGAGGATGATGGTGACGATGAAGATGATGATGAGGATGATGGTGATGATGAGGAGGATGATGAAGATGATGATGATGGTGAGGACGAGGGTGATGAACGATGCTAACGAGGATTGAGGTTGATAATGATGAGGATGAGGGTGATGATGATGATGAGGATGAGGGTGATGTTTAAGACGATGATGAACAATGATGGTGATGATCAAGAGGATGATGCTGATGATGACCATGAGGATGACCATGATGATGAGGGTGGTGATGATGATGATGATGAGGATGGTGATGATGACCATGATGATGATGATGATGACCATGAGGATGAGGGTGATGATGATGATGATGATGATGAGGACGAGGATGATGATGATGGTGATGAGGATGAGGGTGATGATGATGATGATGATAATGATGATGACCATGATGATGATGATGAGGATGAGGGTAATGATGATGAGGAGGAGGATGAGGGTGATAATGATGATGAGGTTGACGATGATGATGATGACCATGATGAATCTGATGAAGACGGAAGATGAGGGTGATGATGATGATGATGATGATGACCATGATGATGATGATGAGGATGAGGGTGATGATGGTGATGAGGTTGACGATGATGAGGATGAGGATGATGATGGTGATGATGATGAGGATGATGATGATGACCATGATGAAGCTGATGAGGATTGATAAACATCATAATGGGACATAACCCTTGATAAATATCACAATTTCACATTTTGATAAACATCACAATGCGACATAACGCTTATTAAATGCCCACTGTAACAAACAATGGCTTAACATCGTAATGTGATATAACCCTCGATAATGTCATAGTGAAACGTAAACCTTGATAAACATCACCATGCGACATAACCCTTGACAAATATCACAATGTGCATAACCCTTGATGAATGTCACTAATGTAACATAACCCGTGATAAATGTCACAATGCGAGATAAAGCTTATTAAACACCAACTGTAACAAACCATGGCTTAATCGTAATGCGATACAACCCTTGATAACATCACACTGAAACATCAACATTGATAGACATCAAAATGCGACATAACCCTTTACAAGTATGACAATGTGACATACAATGCGACATAAAGGTTATTAAACACCAACTGTAACAAAACATGGCTTAATCGTAATGCGATACAACCGTCCATAACCTCACACTGAAACGTTGACATTGATAAACATCACAATGCAACAAAACCCTTGAAAAGTATGAGAATGTGACATAACCCTTGACAAATATCACAATGTGACATAACCCTTGATGAATGTCGCTAATGTAACATAACCTGTCAGAAATGTCACAATGCGACATAACGCTTATTAAACGCCCACTGTAACGAACCATGGCTTAACGTCGTAATGTGATATAACCCTCGATAACGTCATAGTGAAATGTAAACCTTGATAAACATCATAATGTGACATAACCCTTGACAAATATCACAATGTGACATAACCCTTGATGAATGTCGCTAATGTAACATAACCCATGATAAACGTCACAATGCGACATAACGCTTATTAAAATCCCACTGTAACAAACCATGGCTCAATGTCGTAATGTGATATAACCCTCGATAACGTCACAGTGAAACGTAAACCTTGATAAACATCAAAATGCGACACAACCATTGACAAATATGACAATGTGACATAACCCTTGATGAATGTTGCTAATGTAACATAACCCGTGATAAAGGTCACAATGCGACATAACGCTTATTAAATGCCCACTATCACATTATTAATGGCTTAATCGTAATGCGATACAACCCTCAATAACATCAAACTGAAACGTCAACATTGATAAACATCATAAGGTGACATAACCCTTGACAAATATCACAATGTGACATAACCCTCGATGAATGTCGCTAATGTAACATAACCCATGATAAACGTCACAATGCGACATAACGCTTATTAAATGCCCACTGTAACAAACCATGGCTCAACGTCGTAATGTGATATAACCCTCGATAACGTCACAGTGAAACGTAAACCTTGATAAACATCAAAATGCGACACAACCCTTGACAATTATCACAATGTGACATAACCCTTGATGAATGTCGCTAATGTAACATAACCCGTGATAATGGTCACAATGTGACATAATGCTTATTAAATGCCCACTATCACATTATTAATGGCTTAATCGTAATGCAATACAACCCTCGATAACATCAAATTGAAACGTCAACATTGATAAACATCACAATGTGACATAACCCTTGACAAATATCAGAATGTGACATAACCCTTGATGAATGTCGCTAATGTAACATAACCCGTGATAAACGTCACAATGCAACATAACGCTTATTAAATGCCCCCTGTAACAAACCATGGCTTAACGTCGTAATGTGATATAACCCTCGATAACATCACAGTGAAATGTAAACCTTGATAAACATCACAATGTGACATAACCCTTGACAAATATAACAATGTGACATAACCCTTGATGAATGTCGCTAATGTAACCTAACTTGTGATAAACGTCACAATGCGACATAACGCTTATTAAATGCCCACTGTAACAAACCATGGCTTAACGTCGTAATGTGATATAACCCTCGATAACATCACAGTGAAACGTAAACCTTGATAAACATCACAATGTGAGATAACCCTTGATAAATATCACAATTTGACATAACCCTTGATGAATGTTGCTAATGTAACATAACCCGTGATAAAGGTCACGATGCGACATAACGCTTATTAAATGCCCACTATCACATTATTAATGGATTAATCATAATGCGATACAACCCTCAATAACATCACATTGAAACGTCAACATTGATAAACATCACAAAGCGACATAACCCTTGACAAGTATGACAATGTGACATAACCCTTGACAGATATCACAATGTGACATAACCCTTGATGAATGTCTCTAATGTAACATAACCTGTCAGAAACGTCACAATGCAACATAACGCTTATTAAACATCCACTGTAACGAACCATGGCTTAACATCGTAATGTCATATATCCCTTGATAACGTCATAGTGAGACGTAAACCTTGATAAACATCACAATGCGACATAACCCTGTACAAATATCACAATGTGCCATAACCCTTGACAAATATCATAATGTGACATAACCCTTGATGAATGTCGCTAATGTAACATAACCCGTGAGAAACGTCACAATGCGACATAACGCCTACTAAACGCCCCCTGTAACAAACCATGGCTTAACGTCGTAATGTGATATAACCCTCGATAACATCATAGTGAAACGTAAACCTTGATAAACATCACAATGTGACATAACCCTTGATAAATATCACAATCTGACATAACCCTTCAGGATTGTCGCTAATGTAACATCACATGTGATAAACGTCACAATGTGACATAACGATTATTAAACATCCACTATCACATTATTAATGTGTCACATATCTGGTTGTGTTGAGATATACCAACCAAACACTGTAACAAACCATGCCTTGACGTCATAATGTGATATAACCCTTGATAATGTCACAATCCAACATAACAATTGATAAATGTTGTTATCCAATATATTCCTTTATGAAGGTCGAAATTCAACATAACTCTTGATGAATGACGCAATGCAGAAAAACCATTAAGGAATGTACAATAGTGTATTCCTTTATGAATGTCAAAATTCAACATAACTCTCGATGAATGTCACGATGCATAAAAACCATTAAGGAATGTACAATGGTGGATGTTGAAATCTTACGTAAGCATCAATGAATGTTGCAATGCGACAGAGCTATTAAGGAATGTACCATGGATGGATGTCACAATGCAATATAACCCTTAATAAATAACAGAGTGCGACATAATCCATAATAAATGTCAGAATGCAACATAACCATAATAAACATTAGAATATGACTTAACCCGTGATGAATGTTACAATTATCGACATCAAAAGTCACATTATGAATGTGTCACATATTGGGTTGTGTGGGTGTATATAATTTTTTAATCCTTAATGAATGTTAGAATGGGACATAACCCTTTGTCATATTAGACATATAACCCTTTCTCAATGTCACAATGTGACATAACAATTAATAAACGTTACAATGCGGCATAACACAATGAACTTTGAATGTCACATCTTGGATCATGTCAGTGTATATCATTTTTAATCCTTAATGAACATTAGAATATGACATAACCCTTTGTCATATTCGACATACAACCTTTTCCCAATGCTGTAATGTGACATAACCTTCATAAAACCTTTTCCCAATGCTGTAATGTGACATAACCTTCATAAACATCAGAATAAAACATAATCAGTGATGAACGTTGAATGTCACATAACTAAGAAGTTGCATATTGGGTTGTTTTATTGTATATATCATTTTTTAATCCTTAATGGAACACAACCCTTTTTCATGTTCGACATATAACCCATACTTAATGTCACAATGTGAAATAACCATAGATTAACCCCGCAATTGAACACAACATGATGATTGTTGAATGTCACTTTACTAATTTGTCACATCTTGGGTTATGTCGGTGAATATCAATTTTAAATCCTTAATTAACTTTAGAATGGGACAACCCTTTATAATTTTAGACATGTATTCCCGACGAAAAAAAAATTCAAACAAGATCATCCTTGTTCTCAACCCTTTGATATTCTTTTGAGATCTCATGGACACAACCTTTAGTGTTTAGGAGATGGAAATCAAGATAAAATTGAAGATCTTCTAGCATATTCATCACTTAGTTCACTTTTAATGCTTACCATCTAATATCAACTCTTAATCTATGTCTGGAAACTAAGTGTACAATGCAAAATCCAACATTTAATCTTATTAATGATATTCAAAATGGAAGGGTGTAACATGTTTAATTATATATATAAGTATTAATTAGATGGTACCATCTAATATCAACTCTTAATCTATGTCTTGAAACTAAGTGTATAATGCAAAATCCAACATTCAATCTTATTAATGATATTCAAAATGGAAGTGTGTAAGATGTTTAATTATGAACGTCATAATGCGACATGACGCTTATTAAACGTCCACTATCACATTATTAATGTGTCACATCTTGGGTATTATCACAATGTGACATAACCCTCTATGAACACCGAATGCAACGTAATCATTGATAAACATCAAAATGCGATATTAGCAATGAAATCATAAGCAAAAATATGAGACTCATGTAAATAATGGATAGTGAAGTTGTTCTATTTAGTCAAATATTTGAATAATTTTCAACAATATCTTTATCATTCACTTCACATAGATATACTATAAGTTTTCCACGATTTGTCCAATATTTTTAACTTTATATACAATCTACAATTGAAGATGAAGATTCCCACTTACTTACTATATATATATAATACTAAAAACTAAGATATGTATAGTAAAATTAATTTATATATATAATAAAGTTATATATATATTTTTTCACATTTGTTTGCTTATATATATATATATATATATATATATATATTCTTCTAATGCATAGTGAAGTTGTTTTTTTATTTATATATTTGAATCCTTTCCATGTATCATTTTTCTACAATTTGTCTAATATATTTAACTTTATATACAAATTACAATTAAAGATGAAAAAGTATCACTTGAACTTGCAATTAAAATTAAGATATAGCTCATAAGGCTACATAATCCATAAATAATCCAAATTATTTAAAACCTAAAACCTTTAATTTCTCCTAATATTAATTTAATATGAGTATATATTAAATTATTTTTTATTATTTTTTATTTCATTTTCATAATTATTTAATATAAAATTTTAACTTAATCTAAATCTATATGTGTATATATATTAACATAAAAAAACTGATTAAATATATAATCACAACACTTCATGTCTCATTGTTGTTATGCATTAAAATTCTAACTATAACATCAAAAAATAATAACTATAAAATAAAAATGAACGATAATGGCATATCCTTCTAAAAAATCATGGTTAAATATATCATTAATTGTAACATTTATGTGAGGATTTGAATAGTTTGGGGGGAACATTTTTGTGAGTTTAAAATTATACAATGACTTAAATGACTTACTATAGCCAGATAATCCTAACAATTGATATCTCTATGTTGTAAATTGTTTAGGGGGATGGTTACATTATGCTTATGGTGTTGATGTATTTGAAGAATTGTTTAATCCAAAGGATCTCTAAGCAATTCGATTTTAATGAAATTTCCAAAAAAAACAATATGATTCTCCAAATCCATTCTCCCAAACATATACCGGGATCTCTAAACAATTGGATTTTAATGCAATTTCCCCAAAAAGAAACAATGCGAATCTATAAATCCATTCTGATCCCAAACATATAGAGCAATAAACATTTTAAGAAATCTTTTATATGATTTATTAAACATCTAAACAATTGAAGGTATCTTTCTAAAATATACATTGTGTTCATATTATATTAATATAATATGGATATATACTCCTTCAAACTTGATATCTTAACAAGGCCTGGTTACACTTTAAAACCTATGCACGACAACAACCCCTATTCTTTTTAGAACCATTAAACTAGTGAATTCTTGCTTGACCAGATATCTAAAGGAGGCCCTTATCTAAATATAAATTAGGATTTTCCCTTATCTAAATCTAAATTAGGGACTCTTGACAAAATCAACCATTGATTTCGGTGGCCCAGTTTTCACCATTCCAAAGACTCGCAATAACTTGCATAGGCTTCGATGATGGGTAAGGGATTCCCAGGCTGTTCTCACAATTTTTAAAGACTCGAACAACTACTCCAGCCACTATGAACCTGTGTGCCAAAAAACCAACATTCCTGCATGAGGATTGATCAAAATACCAGAGTTTTAATTATGTGAAGGTGGCCAGAAAGAGACAGGAACATATAGGATATGATGGCGGTTCCAAAGAAGAGAATAGGGGTGAAAATCTGAAGTGGGATCAAACCAAAGCCTGATTCGGCTCTCCCGGTTGCCAACGCCATTGACGAATACATTAGTGTGCAGGTAATGAGGCTTTCCGGTTTTATTTCCGGCCAGAAACTCAAAGTCCACCTCGTCATGCTTAGAGCTTTGCTGGGTCGAAAGCTGAAATTATATCAAACAAAATAAGTATCAGAGAACAGAATACAGCTGAATAAACAATGTCAGAAATAGCCTAATGATTAAAATAATGATATACTAACATAGAAGGCAGGGACTGTCCCCGATGAATCGCCTGTTATCAATTTGATTTGTGTACTGAAATATCCAAACAAGTATCTGTTCTTATTAGCCCGTGGGAACTGAAATAGCAGCATATAATGTTTCTATTGCCTTTAGTACTTAACCTGTGAAGTCATGGGAGTCCATTGGGTGATTTTAATACATTAGATTATACAGGATAAAATAGTTCAATTCTTAGCCTGCGAGAACTGAAAATACCTAGCAGCATATAAATTATCATGCCTTCAGTACTTAACCCATAGAGTCACTGAAGTCAAACTGACTCAAGTGTATAACAAAATAGAAAATAGAAAGATAAATCAACTTTGATGTAGTTACCTCCTGAGGGCACTCCAGCAAAGAAACACAAGATAAAGCCCCATAAGTGCCGATGTCATAAGGCTTGCATTAACCTGGGTTTTGCAATATGTTAAAGATTCTATGTGTATTAACAATTTAAACTATTACAATCACACAAAGAATCTGATGTAACTCTTTAACTAAATGAACTTGTGTTAGAAATCACCACCTATCTTAAAAAGCATAACGTGTGAACCATGTAAGGAACTTACTTTTGAATGTAGGGCGATGCTGGTCATCACTGGAACAAGAATAAGTGTTAATGTGATAAAAAATATGTTGAGA
Organism: Pseudotsuga menziesii; assembly: GCA_001517045.1. NCBI lineage: Eukaryota > Viridiplantae > Streptophyta > Pinopsida > Pinales > Pinaceae > Pseudotsuga > Pseudotsuga menziesii. Next base: position 21,436 of record LPNX011053253.1, read on the forward strand.
ACGCATGACGGGATTGGAGCATACCAAATGTACATCAATATGATTCCAGTCAGTGAAACAGCATAGGTTGTTGTTGTCAATGTAAACGCTAGGGTTTCACTGTACGAAAATAAAATTACCTTGTCAATCAGTGTTATGTAGGGATTCTTGACAAAATCAACCATTGATTTCGGTGGCCCAGTTTTCACCATTCCAAAGACTCGCAATAACTTGCATAGGCTTCGATGACGGGTAAGGGATTCCCAGGCTATTACAATTTTTAAAGACTCGCACACCTACTCCAACCACTATGAACCTGCGTGCCAAAAAACCAACATTCCTGCATGAGGATTGATCGAAATACCAGAGTTTTAATTATGTGAAGGTGGCCAGGGTTTTGCAATATGTTAAAGATTCTATGTGTATTAACAATTTAAACTATTACAATCACACAAAGAATCTGATGTAACTCTTTAACTAAATGAACTTGTGTTAGAAATCACCACCTATCTTAAAAAGCATAACGTGTGAACCATGTAAGGAACTTACTTTTGAATGTAGGGCGATGCTGGTCATCACTGGAACAAGAATAAGTGTTAATGTGATAGAAAATATGTTGAGAACGCATGACGGGATTGGAGCATACCAAATGTACATCAATATGATTCCAGTCAGTGAAACAGCATAGGTCGTTGTTGTCAATGTAAACGCTAGGGTTTCACTATACGAAAATAAAATTACCTTGTCAATCAGTGTTATGTAGGGATTCTTGACAAAATCAACCATTGATTTCGGTGGCCCAATTTTCACCATTCCAAAGACTCACAATAACTTGCATAGGCTTCGATGACGGGTAAGGGATTCCCACGCTGTTCTCACAATTTTTAAAGACTCGCACACCTACTCCAACCACTATGAACCTGCGTGCCAAAAAACCAACATTCCTGCATGAGGATTGATCAAAATACCGGAGTTTTAATTATGTGAAGGTGGCCAGAAAGATACAGGAACATACAGGATATGATGGCGGTTCCAAAGAAGAGAATAGGGGGGAAAATCTGAAGTGGGATCAAACCAAAGCCTGATTCGTCTCTCCCGGTTGCCAATGCCATTGACGAATACATTAGTGTGCAGGTAATGAGGCTTTCTGGCTTTGTTTTCCAGAAACTCAAAGTCCACCTCGTCATGCTTAGAGATTTGCTGGGTCGAAAGCTGAAATTATATCAAACAAAATAAGTATTAGAGAACAGAATACAGCTGAATAAACAATGTTAGAAATAGCCTAATGATTAAAATAATGATATACTAACATAGAAGGCAGTGACTGTCCCCGATGAATCGCCTGTTATCAAGTATCTATTCTTGGAAGCGAAGCCTGAACCTGCAAGGCAAATGTGATCAGCCTATGAATGTAACAGCAGAGATGAATGTAATTTTGACATGATAATACTGGAATATTTGTCCATACGGAGCTCCACCGAGCGACGGTTGTCCAGAAACTTTACGAACTGGTTACCCCATGTGATATCGTAATTCTGGTCGAAATCGTCACTTGTGCCTGTGTCGTTTTGGGCCTTTAGTAGAGGCCGTGTGTATGATATTGTAGCAGAAGATGAAGATACCATGAGATCTTGCATACGATTTAAGAAACGGTTACTGAATGCAGAAACGACTATTGAAGTGGCACGGGTTTACATAACAGACTCCTCCTGTATTCACGCTAATAGACTCCTACGAACTCCACTCCTAAATCCGCGATCAGCGCTTCTAACAGATTCCTAAATCGGTGGCTAGTGAAGTTATAAACTGCTAGTTAACAGACTCCTAAATCGGTGGCTAGTTAAGTTATAAACTGCTAGTTAAAAGATCAGACGATTGGGAAGATCTTGAGCATCCACTTGGCAGGATTTGCTGGATCTTGATGATCCGCTCAAGCAAGTCCATCCCCAAAAATACCATTGATAGACGCCTATCGGTGTAAATATGAATAAATCAATCAAAATGGTGGTTTTCACTGAAATCAATAATTTATTGTTGTTTTCCATGTGTAATGACGCACAGCACTCTATTATAGTAGAATTTAGTTTCACAATTCAGATGCTGACCGTGTATACGATGGTAAGAAGCTCAATATTCCATCCTATAGCCCAGCTATTCGGTTTATTATGATCACAAATTACACCAACTAGAGCAGATTCTACTGCTCCAATAAGGCTTGTGAGAGCTGTTAACGATAACTGAGCCGGATACCTCTTCAGAACAAGTGCCTGCATTCGATTTTACCCACTATACAATCAACAATAATAAAAAATTCCGAATATAATAATATTCAATCGACAAAATTGGCAATATACTTGATAATGATGAATACCACTTGAAAACTAATGCAGGCAGACCTCACCACAACGCCCCCAAAGACCAAGATGGACCCCAGAATAATATTATGCTTATAATTGTATGCAACTCGATCGCTTTTAACACCAGGTGATGAAGAATTAAGAGCAGGACCTCTGTATAATGCCATGACCATTGCACCACCCACACATATAACTGTGCCCAGTACTTTTGCTTGTCCTCTGAAACTTCTGATATTAACTTCCTCTAGTCTAGCAAAATCACCAAAGTTGATCGATCACATTGAAATATAGGTTGCCAGTAAAACATTAAACTATTGACATTCATTGTACATCAATAATCAAACTATTGACATTCATTGGAGCTCAATAATCAAACCATTGACATTCACTGTAGCTCAATAATCAGTAGGATCCATATGGAAAACAAACCTGAAAGGTGCTACCAATCACACACAAAAAAAATCGTTGACAGGAAATAGTAATAATTATATAACTTCTACCTCAGGAATATGGCAATTATAAATGTCAAAATAGGAATTAGGTTAAATGTTGTTGCACAAAACGTAGAAGAAGTGTAGTATAATCCTGGACTGTAGATATTCTGAGCAACCGCGATTCTGTAACCAGACATCAATAAAATATATTTCTTGTTAAATATGT